>JAJJMB010012776.1:1196046-1285491 GCA_023531105.1 Papaver atlanticum | reverse complement strand
AATCACTACTTTGTAGAATTTTAATTGTTTGCATTATTTTCTTAATTAGTTGTGATTTAATTAGATAGGTTATACTTTGTTTAGATACTCTATGCGTAGGGAATACAATTAATGTTTGGGAATATGCCTGATTATTTGTGAATTAAGAAATAAGAGATTTAAAAGATAATTAGAGTTTTGGAATTTTTGCCATCATTCATTCATGTGTAATAGTGGAATCTAGTGTCTTGGTTATTTTCAATCTTGAAATCAAATTTGGAATTAAACTTTCTCTATTTTTAGTTTAAATAAGTCTAAAATCAATTGCTTTCACAAGTCTCAACGAACCTTTTACTACCACTATCTAAAATTACATCACTATGTCCCGGGGTTTTTCTGCATTTGTGGTTTCCTCGTTAACAAAATCTTGCTGTGTCATTTACTTTTATTTTCCGCAATTATAATTGTTGTTATTATAATTTAAAGTAAATTACACAAACGTTAATTCATATTTTACTTGATAGACAATCCCTAGTGTTTGGTTAAGTCCGAACCTATTATCAAGTAAACATACTTCGTTGTTTTATTGTCTCGATCTTGTATCCATAGTCAATCACACAAGTTATCTTGTTGCCGTATTGTCTCGATCTCGTATCCATAGACGATCACACGAAGTGTGAACCGATTAGTTGTATTGTCTCGACTCAGTCTATAGACAATCACTTTCGGAGAAAGAACTTATAGGTGGAAAAGTTTTAGATTGAGATATATTTGGGTACCCTCGTCTTTTCACTACCTCTAGCACACAACTTATAACAACCCATTTGTTGTTGGGTTTAATCAACGATCTAACTTTATGAATCGATGACGATTAAAAATTGAAGTTGGTTTTGAAGAAGAAAAAAATATAAACTATTTTTTAATATGGGGTAAAAATGATTAGATTATATTTAGTTTTTTAATTTAGTACTGTGACATTTTTGTAATTTAAACAAATCAAGTGTATCTAAATAATTTAACTACCCATTTGACACCCTTATGACCCATCCTAGTTAGGATAATATATATGCATGCCACATTTTTTTTATCAGACAACTAGGATTAAGGTACACCTCTCCCAGGGGAAAAAAAAACTAGCTAACTACGATAATACAATTTTCTTTCTTTATCTTCCCAAACAATTTGACAAAGCTCAACAAAGATCTTCAACTCTTGATAGGAGGATGGTAACCATCCAAAATATTCGCTTCCCTATTAGTCTCTCTATAGATGTAATGACCCGTCCCCACTTAACCTGCGGTTATCCGGCAGCAACTTCCCGGATGGTCACCCATCCCTGGATCACTCCCGCCCGAGCACACTTAACTGTAGAGTTTTCTGCCAACTATGGAACCAATTGTGTTGAAAAGGCCTCGGTGTTAGGAAAGGAAAAACCATTACTTATATTCCATTCGGCCAACCACTGCCGAATATCGGGGTATTAAAATACCACAACCTTAAATTGGAGCCGTCCTCGGCTCCGGAATATATTTTCAAGCCCAGATCTCCGACGTTCCCTGCCCCTCATGAGAAGCACCTGGACCAGCCTCGTCCAGCGTACCTTTGTAATGACCCGTTCCTCCTCCGATACTGTCCCACTTAACCACTGCGGTTATCCGGAAGTGTGGGGTTTTCAACGGGCATCCATGCAGTTATCCGGCAGAAACTTCCTGGATGGTCACCCATCCCTGGATTACTCCCGCCCGAGCACGCTTAACTGCAGAGTTTTCTGCCAACTCTGGAGCCAATTGTGCTGAAAAGGCATCGGTGTTAGGAAAGGACAAACCGTTACTTATATTCCATTCGGCCAACCACTGCCGAATATCGGGGTATTACAATAGACCTTCTTCATAAAGCTCCTAAGATAATTCACTCTTCTCCAAACTTGAAGCAACTGCCAGGGTGGTTTTCCCTCCTCCTTCGTCGGAATGTAGTAGATCACCATTGAATCAATGGCCAAATGAACCCTTTTAAACCCTCTAATATTAGCAAGAGATGACCTGTAATGACCCGTCCTTCCACCGATACTGTCCCCACTTAGCCACTGCGGTTATCAGGCAGTGTGGGGTTTTCAACAGGCATCGCTGCGATCATCTAGCAGCAACTTCCCGGGAGGTCACCCATCCCTGGATTGCTCCTGCCCGAACACTCTTAACTGCAGAGTTTTTTGCCAACTATGGAGCCAATTGTGCTAAAAAAGGCCTCGGTGTTAGGAAAGGACAAATCATTACTTATATTCCATTCGGCCAACCATTACCGAATATCGGGGTGTTACAATACCACCACCTTAAATTGGAGCCGTCCTCGGCTCTAGAATATATTCCAGCCCAGATCTCCGACATTCCCTGCCCTTCATGAGAAGCACCTGGACCAACCCCGTCCAGCTTAACTTCCCACCCTCGGCAGGTGAACCGTCGTCGACTCTGATACCATTTGTAATGACCCGTCCCTCAACCGATACTGTCCCCTCTTGGCCACTGTGGTTATCCGGCAGTGTGGGGTTTTCAATAGGCATCGCTGTGGTCATCCAGCAACAACTTCCTGAGAGGTCACCCATCTTGTGACTACTCTCGTCCGAGCACGCTTAACTGAGAAGTTTTTCCCACAACTCATTCAAGTGTACCCATCAGGCCTCGGTATAATGTAGACGTTCCTTGTCTCCTATGAGAACAATATCTGGCATAATCCCCCAGCATACTCCCCACCCGAGCACAAGCGAACGACCCCTATTTGTATCCCAACTAATACCGATATTGTTCCCACTTACCCACTGCGGTTATCCAGCAGTGTGGGATTTTTAACGGCATTACTACGGTTATCCCCAAGTTACGGACCAGGGTCAAACCCATATGAGGATCCGAACTCAAAGCGTTACGGGTCGGAAAGAGATTTACAATTTTATTTTTTTCGTACTTTAATTTATTTAATTTCTTAAAACAACATAACTTAGCATTTCTAACATTAGTTTACACATATGAAACATGAATTGATGAATTTGAATTTACTAGAAATCTTTAACAACATTTCAGTTAAGATTTACATTTTAAGCAATACAATAAAATAATTCAATCACTAAGCTACTCATTCCTAGTTTTCGCTGCGCTACTCTGATAAATCTGCAAGGATGTCAATGAGGGTGAGATGACAGCTCAATAGACTGCACCCCTATTCTCTAAAGATGCGGAAACAAAATCATTTTATCAAGGAATAACATACGATAAGAAATACAGTGCAACTTCAACGAATATATTCAACCAACAACATTACCTCACAAATATTATTTCACTAAATCATCTAATTCATTTGTTCAACCGTGAATTCAAATACCACTATTGTTCCTAACAAATCATTTAATTAAGATTTCAAATAAGACTTCACAATAATAGATCAACAAATCATCCAATTCATTTGTTAAATCAAGAGTTCACAATACCAATATTATTGTCAACAAATCATCCATTTAGGATTCAACACACAAATTATCATCATCAATAATGTTTCCAACAATCCATCCTTTTGAGTTTCAAAACATGAGTTACATATTAATATTGTCACCAACAAACCATGAGTTTACAATACCAAAATAATTGTCATCAAGTCATTCATCAATGATTCAACACATCTATTCACGTATTAATATCATCACAAAGAAACCATGAGTTCACGGTACGAAAAACTTTGGTCCGTACACCCACCTATCGTTTATCGGCACGTATAGCCTCTATCGATGGTCAGGAACAAAAGTTCCTATGGGGATCATACCCATCTGCTCTCGGGGATCATTACCCGTTTCATTCACGGTACAAAAACCTTGGTTCGTATATCCACCTATCGTTTACCGGCATGGACAGCCGCCATCGATGGTCGGGAAACACAAGTTCCCATGGGAATCATAACCCATTTAACTCTCGGGGATCATTACCCGCCGTTAGCATGAAACATGTTCCATATAACGGTAAAACATGAACTCATTTCCTTTTATAAATCATTTGCACAAACAACACAAGCAACCATGGCTTAACAACATGAATTTCTTTCAAGTATATAAGCAAATACATTAACTACAGAATCTTATATTATAGTTTTCATAGTGGTAACTTTATCCGATCCTCTTCAAATTTCAAATGAACATTCCTGATATATTTATATATGACATATCCAAATTTCACATTAAACTAACGGATCAATCAAAAGATATTGATTTTACAAACACATCACAAAATCTAGGCAGATAACATCATTTTACCAAAGTATTCACCATAAATTCATATTAGTTTCAAATTAAGCAAATCTAAAGCACAATGAAAGATAAGATATTTATCTACAACTTTTGTTAAGACCTCAAATCATTTTAACATCATTAAGACTTCCTAAGAACATCAAAACCGCAAAAAAACTGTCCAGAATTTCAGAAACTATCACCTAAATCTAAACGAACATTCAACGGTGAATTTGTGCAGGAAAATTCTCAAATTTTAACCAGTACAACCCAATCATGTTATCTATCACAAAAACCAACTTGATCATCAATCCAATATACATAGTTATGCGAATAAATTTATGAAACCTAACAATACAAAATCATACAAGAAAACACATGAAGAAAAACACCAAAAGAGAAAGGGTCTAGCATTCTACCTTTAATTAGCTACAATATCCTCTAGATTATCCATAGCCTTCATCTCTAAAAACTCTAGCTCCATCTCTTTCTCCTTCTCATTCTTTTTCAAATCTAAAATTATTTTTTACTATTATTTTTCTTAACTATTTTATCTATCTTTTCATTTTCCCTTAATTTTATTTATTATTGATTATTCTATTTCTACCCTAACTTGTAGCCTTTCTAGTTCAATCCATCCACCTAGGCTAAGGCTAAGGGACAACAAATTAAGCCACAAGGTTAACTAATCCGGGTATAACCCGACCCAAAATAATAGCTAAAAAATACAGGGTATTACATGACCCATCTCAACCGCTTGTCATTCATGAGCAGCAACAGAGATGGGTGGACCACCTCCCTTGGCAGAAAAAAATAGTATCACCCTCATTATTCCAAACAATAACTCCTCAACCCTCAGAAATTTTAGTTTTCCTAGAAGCATTGAGTTAATTATGATTTCATCATGTTCTGGAGCAAGCCAAGTGTTGTACTTTACAGTATTAGAGACAAAACTGCACGTTATTCCCAGCAGTAATACTATCCTTTAAATTCCCTTCCATGGACATAACTTTCGCCCTCACATTATCAATTATAACATAACCCAATTGATCACCGAGATAAACTTTCCAGAAAAGACTCGACTATTCCTCTCTTTCCGAATGGTACATATAACAGTTGAGAACTATCTGCTTAATTAGGCCGACCGGGGAGGACTATATATATGGTGACTTTGTGTTAATATGAATCATGACTTTTTTCTAATTTGACACAAAAAAATTGGATTTGATGTTCATGGTTAGTCTTTTTCACTGGACAAAATTGTCCCTCCCTTCTACTACAAAGATAGAAACACACCAATCAATCTCCTCCTTCCAACAATACTCAAGTTCCTGAAGTATCCCATCTTGAGAAGAATACTCTTCCAGCAGAAAATAAGCAGTAATAGTAGGGCTGTCAATGGGTCCGGGTCCTCCCGGGTATCACTGGACCCGGACCCTACTTATAAAAGTTAGGTCCGGTTCCTAAATTTGTGGATCCAGAACCAGGCCCGTTAAAATCCCGGGTATCCGTCGGTTCCGGGATATTTTTAGGAACCGGACATAAAAAAAACTTCAAAAACCGGATATCTTTCTATTTTTTGCTTCAATCTAAAAAAAAAATTACAACAAATTATTATTGTTTCTTCATTAATGTATTGAATAAAGATTAAATGTAAGGAAAAAACGAAAAATGAAAAAAAATCTAAGCTAAAACAAACAAAATACTTATAATTTTGCTAAAAGAATGAATAAAAGTTAGTATAACCGGGTACCCATTATCCGTGGGTACCCGACGGGTATTATCCCTTTGGACCCGTTAAGATTCGGGTCCAATCGGGTAATTACCCGTAGGTTCCAAAATTGTTAATGCCCGGAATCGGACTCATTTCTACAGGGTCCGGTTCCGGGTCCGGGTAATGGGTACCCATCAACAGCCCTGTAATACAATACATGATCTTGGGGATGTTACAGATGACTACTTGTCCTCTATGCCACAAAATGTTCATGTATGTCTTAAAATAGGATTCCAATTTATTCACCTTGAACTTTTTTTTTTCTTGTCTGCTAGACAGATTTCAACTCATCAAATGATATTGTGTGATAACGTGGATTCGGTTATGATGCAGATCTTATAGGATAATTATACACACGAGTAGTGAGTAGGGGTGAGCATAAAAACCGAAACCGCGGATTTCATCCGTATTCGTCCGCAAAATTGCGGGTGGAACCTAATCCGCAAGATCTATGGGTCGGATACGAGTGGGATTCTCAAATCCGCACTTTTAGCGGTTTGGTTGCGGTTAGACTTTGAAATCCGCGGATTCACCTACACCGTAGGATAGTAAGGGAATCTAATAGAAATTTTAAGGATAATATGGGAAGTATGAATTGTATTCATTGTTTTCAATTAAAACCTAGTTGCAAATGTCAGTGTTGGTTTACCGTGAGTATGTTATACTTACACGCTCAATGAACAAAAAAACAAGAAACAGTAATCATCAGTTACTACATATATATATATAAGTATGTCATGGTTTAATTCTAGTTTTTTTAAAATTTCTAGTTTTTTTTTTTTTTTGTTTTTGATAAATTTCATTCATGATAAAATAGAGATTACATGGATTCCAAGTACATCAAGATCAAAGATCAAATTACAATTCAAAGGTACTAACAAAGAGTGATTTGTGAAGAGAAGTAACAAATTACCAACAAGAGTACCAAACAATCCTAAGATTGAGAGAATGGTTTTGGGATTATAATCCAACCTTTTTGAAAGGGTTTTTTCTTCTTGAAAAAAATATCTTCTCATAAAAATATGAGAGTAATATGTCCAAAGTCTTGATCTTGATTTCCACACTTGAACTTCCATCTAAAATCTCCATTGAGATCACAAAGAAACTCCATGAGAGAGCATAAAGAATCTCCATAAAGGAGAAGACACAAACAAAGAGGGCAACACACTCCCAAGAACACCATAAAAATCTTCTAAAAGCAATAGAGATTGAAACAAAAACTTAAATAAGTTTATCCTAGACTACTAACTATCTATGTAAACTAGAAAAAATAAAGAAACTGCTCAGATCTAGCCCAAAATGAACTAGATCTGAGCAGCAAACTTTAATGAAAGAGAAAGGGTTTTTTGGTTTTGAGAAGAAATTAGAGAGGAGAGAGATTTTTTCCAATTTCTAGTTTTTAAACTTAGCATTTTTGTTTTTGTTTTTTTTGTTCATTTTTTTCTTTTTTTGACTAAATCCGCGGTTAATCCGTATCCGGCCCGTATCATCCACTGATACGAGGATGTGAAATCCGCGGGTGATTGGGCCGGACACGGTTGGATTTTCCAAATCCACAACTGTTCGTCCGTTGCTCACCCCTAGTGGTGAGTGCATTCGTAACAGACCCATGCTCTAAGGCCGGTTCCTATGGAGTAGGGCATAAAAATTGTTTTGCCATGCCATGTGGTATGGCAAATCCATTTCTCCACTATGGGAAAACTGGCAAATATTAGGTAAAACTGGCAAATCTTAGATAAAATAATATATATGTTATGATAAGTGGGTTCTTTTTTAATAAAAAATTTATTTATGTGTGTATGTGGGATATTTTTAAGGTTTTAATATATTTAGTGGGACTCGCATGGAATAAAAGTAATATTATAAAAAGAAAAAGCAGGAGAGAAGACGTTTTAAAATATTAGAAAACTACTGAGCCATGGAGTCTCAACCGCCAGCGATCTATACTAGATCGCCCGGTCAAAACTAGACCGCCAGGTCGAGACTCGACCGCTCGGTAGGGACTCGACCTGGCATGGCTAAGTGGCAAATTTTCCACTTAGCCAAGCATGTTTGCTAGTTACCAGCTCCATGGTGGGTGCAAAACTGGCAAACTGACCAGTTTGTTATACCCATAGGAACCGGCCTAAGCTGGCTCTCAAGCCCACTTCTATTTATCTTGACATTTTTTTTGTCTTAAACAAAAAACATTTTCGTCCCCTATCCAACCTGTGGTGGATAAGCAAAAATTTTGCATCTCCTTCCTGGCTCCGCCCTGTACGAGTTGGCTGATTTTGGGTGATTTGAAGAGATGTTGCCTTACTGATGGAAGAGAAGTGCATTGCGGAGCCTTTGTAATAATCTCGGTAATTCGCCAATTTATCTTAATTTTGAGGCGATATCGGTTAAAATGCCATAAATAAGTTCCTTGATATTTCCCCATCAAATGATTATTTGTGCCAGACTGAAATTCAGCCTCGCTCTTCAAAATTTCCAATCCTTGTCTCCGGAGCAACAAATAAAAACAGGGTCCTCAGGAATTAACCTGGCCAAGTACTTGTGTCTGTGCAGAGTAAGCACAAGGAAGGACATGAACAAAGCTTTTTCATTGCAATGTGGCTCAGAATAGGATAAAACCAGACAATGTAACTTGATTTAGAAAATAATTTACACACTTCATAATAACAATTAAATTGATCCAGAGGTTCTTAATATAAATCCCCTCTAAAATAAAAACTCTACTTAAAAGAAACAAAGGCACCCCTTCAGAATAATGAACACAAAATACTGAACATCCCCCCAAATCTTCAAATTTTGATAGTTGTTGTGAAAAACATCATCTTCTTAAGACTTAGTTTTGAATGGAATAGCTCTGATCACAATTTGATGGTACAATGCTGCAAGGGCAGCTCCAATGAATGGTCCTACCCAGAAGATCCACTGCAACACAAACACACAACCACAAAAAGAGAGTCAGTAAAAAGGGTACCATAGTAGGTAATAATAATGAGGCATCCAATGAACTCTGTAGTACAGAAAGCATGAGATGAGGTTTGGGGGTCTTTACATGGTCATCCCAAGCATGGGCTCTGTTGAAGATGATGGCAGCACCAAGACTTCTAGCTGGGTTAATACCAGTTCCAGTGATGGGGATGGTAGCCAAATGTACCAAGAACACTGCAAATCCAATTGGTAGTGGAGCCAAAATCTGTGGTTGAAAAATGTAAAGCAAGCAACATTAGCATCATTCAAACAAAAACTGTGAAAACAAACAAACAAACTTCTAGATTAGAGGTTCATTTTTCTTGAAACACATCATGACATAGTGGACCTGCAACCAATGGGTTAAAGTTACCATGACCATGTACCTACCATGGACATCAAAGCAACAATTGCACGTGGATATGGACATCAAAAGAAAAGAATCACAACCCATTCTTTGTTTTTACTCAAAACCAAGAAAAAAAACCATTTCCTGTTTCCAAAAACCATTTTTGATTTTGCAAAATTACCAGGTTTGGACAAACAAATCAAACATTCAATAGTATCTGCAAACACTCTTTGGTTGAGAGACTTGAGCAATTTTGCAAGAACCCACTTGTAAGAACATGTTTAAACTAGTTATTAACAAGAAATCAGACACAGATCAGACAAGAAACTCACATATGAAGAAGTTAAGTCATGGAATCGGCCAATTGGGTTCAGTTTTCTTAATATTACTAACTAAAACATGCTAATGCTAACTTAAGATGCAGAAAGAGTTGAAAATTGGAAGAAATACTTACAGGGACATGAGAATCTCTAGCATTTCTCTTGGCATCAGTAGCAGAGAAGACTGTGTAGACAAGAACAAAAGTACCAACAATTTCAGCACCAAGACCATCTCCCTTGGTGTACCCATGAGCTACAAAGTTAGCACCACCATTGTTCATTTGGTAATTTGCTGGTTGGAAACCTTTAACAACACCAGCACCACAGATTGCACCAAGACATTGCATAATCATGTAGAAAACAGCTCTAGTTAGAGACAATTTCCTTGCCAAAAGTAGTCCAAAGGTAACAGCAGGGTTGATGTGACCACCTACACAAGCACACAGAACAACAAATTAGAAGAAACCCACAACAGAAATAGAAAAATCAGAAGAAACCCACAACAGAAATGAGCTAAAGAGAGAGTGAGAGCTTACCAGAGATACCAGCAGTACAGTAAACAAGAGCAAAGATCATACCACCAAAAGCCCAAGCAATACCTTGGATACCAACAGTT
Organism: Papaver atlanticum; assembly: GCA_023531105.1. NCBI lineage: Eukaryota > Viridiplantae > Streptophyta > Magnoliopsida > Ranunculales > Papaveraceae > Papaver > Papaver atlanticum. The sequence continues at coordinate 1,275,234 of JAJJMB010012776.1, read as the reverse complement.
GCACACTTATTCTTGTTACCAGCAACACCCATGACAGTCAAAACAGTGATGTAAAGAAACAGGAAAGTAGCCATGAACTCTGCAATTCCTGCTCTCCAGAATGACCATGATTTAAGTTCACCAGGTTCAAAAAATGGAGCTGGTGGTGGTTCCTTGTAATCTTTATCTGTGTTCTGTGCTGATGTTCCTATTGGTTGTCTCTCTGAGAACTTGTTTGCTCCCAACTTAACATCCTCTTCTTTGCCTTCCATTTTCTCTTAATAAATTTCTCTCAAGAAATGAAAATTTTCTCTAGCTCTGCACTACTGAGCTTATGATGAGACCAAAACACTTATGAGGAAGGACCAACTAGTCAGTGGGTGATTTATAGAAAACTCTTTTCTTGATCCATCCAAACCTGACAACTAAAAATTGCTTTTTCTTTTTTCTTGTCCTTAAATTATTTAAAAAATTAGAAATTATAGTTATTGGTGAGAATTTAATTAGAAAACAATTGAGAAAATAAAAAAGGTGTAAAGGATTGTTCTGGAAATGAATTGGTTCTGTGACACGTGTAAAAGAGTTGGTTGATTTATGAGCTGGTCTTATCTTTCTTTGAGGGAATTTTTTATTATTTTTACAGCCGTTGGATAGTCATTTTATTTATAGAATATATTGGAAAATAGAAAAAGCTTTTTGTTTTCTTGTGCCTCTTTGGATGATGGAAAATAAACCGTTGGATTTGCGATGAGATTGAGATGTGGTCGTGTGATTGGAGGGTTGAGATGTGAGGGTAAAATTTTGAGGAACTTTTCCGACCGTTGAGAAAGTGACAGCAGCATTGATTTGATAGGCACTACTAGCTCACATGGGGACAACAAACGGCTATATGTTTTTCTTCTAGTATTACAATTCTGCCCCATAGAATTAGGGTTTTGTATAACGGTTCTTCTCATGTGAGACTTGAGGATGATGAGGTTGTGACCTACACTCTAGTAAAGTAAGTAAACCCTAGAAACTTCATATATTCTTCTACTTTTGTTCTTCATACTTCATACATTCCTTTTTGTTCGAAGAAGTTATGAGTTCAAGGAATTTAGATATCCTAGATTTGGATAAGAAGGAGAATCCGATGGTTACGTATAAATTTATTTTTTACAAATATTTCGCATGTTAAAATTATTGGATGTTAATACTATATATATATATATATATATATAGAATCTAAAATGAATTATGCACAAAAATGATGCACGATTGTGTGGAAGTATGAACAATGTGGCAATGGGCGCGTTCAAAATTAAATGTAGATAGGTGAGTTCATCTACATGAACATGCAAGGTGTCCGAATTTGTAATTAATATCCAACTTGCACGAGGTGTGGAATAACCAAAAGGAATGTCTAGTTTAACTTAACTACATTGAATTTGGAAGAATCATGTAAGTTTTTGTTCCTACTTAATATAGCTACGCCATAACCAGATAAATTTTGTAATTTGAATTTGAAATTCGTCAGCAAATATTGTGTAAACACAGTCGAAAGAAAATCGAAGATGAAAAGCGAAAATCCTAATGCTTTGTGCTTCCGAATATTTATTTACCTTTTGTATAACCAGAAACATGTTACGAGTAGAATTCCTCTTTACACTTGAAAACAAAAGACAAAGAAAAGTTTTACATTTTCCTAAACTGCATTATGTATACTTAATTAATCTAATCTCCCTTCTTAATCCAAACCATATTTTTATACTAATGCTTTCTTTTAAAGTTTTTGGATAACACAAGTATTGATTAAACTAGGAGATGTAGGTCCTTGAACAACTATAAAAATTCATAGTCCCCCATGGACCAGAATATGTGGTTCTGTTCTTGAAAATCCCCTAGGAAAGAAGGAGATCTGTAATAATAGTGATGGCCAACTCACACTCATGGGATGCCCTCTTGTCTTGTACCCCTCCTAATCATAATCACATGTAACCCATGGCCCCCAATGCCAACCCACCGTGACACCACCACCACACTACGAGCACACAACCACAACAACAAAATATACTCCGCTTGCATTATACACCAAACGCAGATCAACATCAATCAAAACCGCCCAAACCTCATCCTATTGTTTTCCATTTATCAGCCACTATCTGATCTGATGCAATGCCACACAACGAAGAACCGTCTGTCCAATCGTTGATCAACACGTGGTGATTAAGAAACTATGTAGGGGCTCATATACGACTTTGGCAAACATTCTTTCGCACCATGATTAGACACCACCCGTCTTGATATATTCTCTCTTAACTTGTTTCTCTTTTCTTTTTTCGCTCGTTTGGGAAATAAGAGGTCGAAAATAAATTATGTTAATGGGAGTTGCCTATTTTTGATTATTCTTTATTTACTCTACCAGTACGTATATGATACTCTGTTTAGATTTGTAGTTTAGATCACTACGTACTTTACAACCATCAATCTACAATGGGAACATTATCTACGGACAGAAAATAAACAGTTGAATTGTTATTACGTAAATTATTTCTTAAACTGATTAGTTTATGTATTAACTCGTAAATGTTACGTAGTAGTAATTAATTAATACTGAATTGTCGAACTGTATCGCTGTTTGTTGGGTGTATAATGACACTGCATGTCAGAGATGGAACAAAAGTTTATTGACCTTTGACCGTGAAATGTGGTGTAGTCTGCCCTTCTGTTTCCATTTCCTCACCCCAAGAAGCCGATACAATCATACAACATTTTAATATACTTTAAAAATCACCACAAAATCAATTGTGTGGTGGATGGGTGAGATAGAAAATTGGTGTATTATTATGGAGCATGCAAATCATGGGGAATATCATGAACTGGCTTTGTTTTCTTTATCATGGAAAGTATCTTTAATCAAATCTTTGCAGTTTGCACTAACTTCTTAGGTTATTAGCAATGCCTCCCTCCCCCTGGTGTACTTCCTCCTTAAATGTGTGCCTTAAGGCTCACAGTTTGGTATGGGTAGGAGGCGTATGTATGGTTTGGAGTTTTTTGGACTTTGGACAAAATATACCTAGTTTTGGTCCTTCCTAGTAGGGGTGAGCAAAAAGTCCGGAACCGCGGTTTCACCCGCATTCGTCCGTAAAATTGAGAGTGAAACCCAATCCGCAAGATCTATGGGCCGGATATGGGTGAGATTCTCAAATCCGCACTTTTAACGGTTTGGTTGCGGTTGAATTTTGAAATCCGCGGATTCACCCGCACCATAGGGTAAGAAGAAAGATCAAGGAAATACCAACCAAGACAAGTGATCTTTTTGAGTTTGTACACGGTACTTATCTTCTTCCGGTGTTTGAAGCAATGATATGACAAGTATATACTACCCTTTTCTGGCCCAACCTATATGCTCTGCTTATAGCTTGCTTGTATACTCACGGGCTCCAGACAACATCCAGCAGAATAATTCTTGAGCACCGGTTAGACATATACCCTCTCCACAAGCCTTTATGGATACAAGCATCACCTTAGCTTGACTATTGGGATCATTAGCGACTGTCTTTTATTAACATCAAGTGTCCCATCCATCCGAAGTATCTCTTCCCCCACTCTCCAACCCAAATCTGAGTAGAAATGATTGCAAATAAGGGAATTGGGATCAAGGAGTTGACCGAATACCATAACTTTCTCATTCATAGCTTCACTGAGCTTTATGGTTGCATATAACACCAATAAGCTTCTTTACTTCATGAACACGAAGAAATAGCAGACGAATAATTAAAAAAAAAAAATTCTTCTTTTGACTAAATCCGCGGTTAATCCGTATCCGGTCCGTATCATCCGCTGATCCGTGGATGTCAAATCCGCGAGTGATTGGGCCGGAGACGGTTGGATTTTCTAAATCCGCAACTTTGACTGATTGGACACGGATGACCCCTAATCCGCATCCGTCCGTCCGTTGTACACCCCTACTTGCTAGAGTCATTCAAATCCCTCGTTTTCTTTTGATGCGGAAATAGGATCATTTGATTCATTTGTGAGTGGATTTCTAACGACTTTACGTCGTTACTATTCAGACTAAAGCTAAGTCTTTGATAATCAAAGCAAAACAAAATAATTACATTGGAGTTTAGTGACCATTTTTTTCAAGATCCTAACAGGGGGTGCCAGATTACTTGGAGGTGTACCAAAATATATATAGGACAAAATAGCCATTGTCTTTGGGTTGGTACACCCCATTAGTAGCCTTGCTTTTTTCAAGAACTTTTTTAAGACACTTCCTCACCATAAGTGAAAGGCCTTAGACACACCGACGCACTAATAACTTGTTTCGACGTGCACTCAAAAGTTATTTTTTTATTTTTAGAAGTTAAAAATCAAGAAGTTAGTTTGGGTATTAAATTTTAAAATGATTTTCTAAAGGAAAATAGTTAACTTTTTGTGAAGCAAAATAGTTTTGTTTCTGATTTCTGCTTTCGACTTATATATCTGGTATCCGAACATGTTGTAAAAATTTATTTGGGCAGTGAATATCTTTTTTTGGAAGTTAATACGTGCCACGCCAAGATTTTGATCCACAATACTTGCTAGAATTTGTTTTTAAAGAGCTTATTATCTCTTGGTTAAGAGCAAATCTTATGACCAAAGAATTTCATTTTCCAAGATTTGTGTCAACAAGTCTTGTGTAGGGACTTCTAAAGCGACAAGAGAAATAATGCTTAGTATTGAGCGCGAATTGTAATGACGCTTAACGCAGTCCGGATTAGCGTTTTCTTTCAAAGTGTTGTATGCACGAACTAGATTGACGTTTGATGCAATTCAGACTAGAGTTTTGTTTTATTTCTTCAGAGCATTGGATCTACTTGATTGACGTTGAGCATCGATTGTATTTATGCTTTTTCTTGAATTCCAACCTTTCTTCTACGTGATATTGGAAGATGGCTTGAAAAAAAGTATGGAAAACCCCTAATTGGAAGTCATTAGGTTTGAAAAAGCGGGGGTATAACAACAACACCCAATAATTTGTTCGGCAATCTGTATGGACTAAACTCCAATATAATTCCGAGAGCATTGAACTTAAAGTGAGACTCAACCGAGAAATATATCAAAGAGCTTTATCTCTTTCTCAATTCAATCAGCAAATCGAACAGATAGAAATCCGTGAGCCTGATTGATGTGAGAATAACTTGGACGGTATCAAAGACCAATGCCCAAGTTTCAATCAAGTTCTATCCAACAAACAAGGTTGGATTTATCAACTGTGATTCAACTACGCAAAACCTGTGATATTTCAATTATATAAACAAATATAATGCGGAAAAAAATAACACAGACACTATAAATTTTGTTAACGAGGAAACCGCAAATACAGAAAAACCCCTGGACCTAGTCCAGATTTGAACACCACACTGTATTAAGCCGCTACAGACTCTAGCCTACTACAAGTTAACTTCGGACTAGAATGTAGTTGATCCCTAACCAAGTCTCACACCGATTAAGGTACAGTCGCGTTCCTTACGCCTCTTGAATCCCAGCAGGACTCTGCGCACTTGATTCCCTTAGCTAATCTTACCCACAACTAAGAGTTGCTACGACCCAAAGTCGAAGACTTATAAACAAATCTGTCTCCCATAGATATGTCTATTCTGGTTGTTGTTTCCGTCCTTAGATAAATCAAGGTGAACAGGAAACTCAACTAATACCCCGGACTTATACTCCCGAAGAGCAGCCTAGAAATATCAGTCGCCTAATAATAACCCAACTGATTAACATAAAAAGTTATCCCGGAATCACAAGAATATGAGACGAAGAACGGTTGTGATTACTTTTTGTATCTTACGTATCGGAGATAAATCTCGAGTAAATCTTAGAGAAGATAAAACTCAATACGATAGAACGAGTAAGATCAAAATACACAACTACACAGAAAATAGTTGAAACCCGAATGAAGTCTTCAAGTCGTTAACCTAATAATGGTTTTGGAAAACCTAAGTTAAAAGGAGAATCGACTCTAGTTTGCAACTAGGACACACGGAACCCAACCCCTCCCTCTGGATTCTTCTAGATCCTTATCCATGGTAACCTGCTCCCACAGTGATTGTTTGTTTTTCATAAACATTGAAACTTATAAAGGTCAATTACGAAACAACCCATGCTTTCCTGTTATGATTAGCATTTCAAAAAATTGAATCAAGGGCAATTCCGGAAGATCAAAATGTGCAGCTTCAAACACCGTTGCTAAGGGGAGTTCCCTTTATATAATATAGATAGAATAGATATGTTAGGAATTTGGTGTCCAAATCAAATGAATGTACCACAAAAAATTCTTCTTACCTAAATGGACCAAAGCCTGAACAAATTGCTGATGACCAGCCCTTAAAAATAATCAAAAAGAAATACTACACCCCAATTTGGACCCCAAGAAGAAATTGTGGATGACTGGCCCTTAAAACAAAACGACACGTGTCATGATACACAAAATATAAAAGAAAAACCCTAACTATCCCCCGAAAAGTAAAAAACGTTTTTTCCTTTAATAGAAAAAAAATGCTACGACATTTCAAAAAAACGATACGAAGTAAAGAAAAGAGGGTAGAAGCCGAACAAACAGATATACACAGCAGCCGTAAAAAATCGAAAAGCCGAAACCCTAAGAGAAAACAGAAATCACCCAATTTTTCATCACTTCCTGTCCCCATTCTCTTTCGTTATCCCCTTTCTTCTTCAACGTTGTTCGTCGCGCCAAACCCTCCGTGGAAAAAAAAAATTCAAACCTTTTTGATTTCATCTTCCTCATTATTCTAGCATTCATTCTCTGTTTTACCAGGTATATATTTTTTTTTGTGGGGTTTCTTGTGATGGGTTTTGTTTAATTGTTGATTATTGTTAATGGGTTTAGTTTAATTTTGTTGGTTATGGGATTTATATGATGAAAACGAAGGTTTTTGTGGATTAAACAGAGCATTTTTGATGAGTTTGGTGGTTAGGTTTGGGTTTTTTTTTAACATTTGTATTTATTTGTGGTAATGGGTTTATGTGATAGGAGCTGTTGATTTCAGTTGAATGTGTTTTTTTTTTTTTTTTTTTTTTGTTTTGTTAGTTTTGCATATGTATTTATTTGATTGGGTGGTTGGACTAGAAGAGTAGGAAGGAACGGGAATTTGTGTTTGTATGTTATCTTGATTGTAGTTTAGTCTTACTGTGTCTGTGTGAGTGGATGGATAATCTTTAATAGGGTAGCTTGGGGCGTAGTATGTTTATTAGTATGCATTTCCATGAGTGTTTCTTGCGAAAGCTCTGGGGTTTTTGGTTTTCCTGTTCTAGGTTTTGAATTGGGGTGTTGAATGTGTAGTTTCTCTATCTGATTACCTCATTAGGCTGTGAGTTGGTTTGTTGAATGTTAAGTTAATTCCTTAGGTTAAGATACCTCATGAGTGCTTGATAAGTCTTTTCAGTAATGGCGAACAGAAACTTCTATGTTTGTACATAATCCTTACTCAATAATTGGATAGATATCTTTAGATTAGTATATACAGTAAGAGAAGATGAATACTATTATAGGAATCCAAACAGTCCTTTTTTGACAAATGTTACAACTATCTTGGGGTTTCCTTACATGTTGATGGCTAGGTAATTCATACATGCGAAATTTAGATTACGAGATTTACTAGTAGACCTTTGGCGCTGTGATCTTTGTTATCCATGTCTGAATATCTCGACTTAGCTGGAAATTAGGTGCACTTGGGTACCCGAGGGAACTTCCTCCTGCTTATTTATCGTCTTCATTATTTAGATTGCAGTGTTGATCTTTTCAATTCCATTATTATGAATTCCCACTACTTGGAGTTTGTGTTTGCTGTTTCACTCTCCAAGCATCCAGTAAGTTAGAACCATGGGATCACACCAAAAATTGATTCCTGATCTTTACCTATTATTTTTTTACTTGCTTTGCTTTTCAGGTTGTCAATTTTCTGAAGCTAGGAAGACCTTATTTGCATTCTCTTGCATGATTCAAATTCGCGCCATTTCACTTTTACGCATGAGTCAATTGACAAGATTTCAAGAGCCTCGCCAGCACGAAGGTGCTGAAAGTCATGTTTGTGGGATTAGGGAATGTACCACTGTGGGTGTCATCAGTGAAGAATCTTTATCCACTTAATAATCACGACCTTTTGGCAAGGGAAAGCTTCAATTTGCCTTGCTAGTTGCGTTTGGAGCTGCGATTCTGCACTTGCCCAGAACTCTTTTTTTTTTTTTTTTTTTTTTTTGCATTTTTTACTAGTTCTTAAAGTTTGGAGGTTACAGTCAAATGTCAGAAGGCAATATGGCAATAATTAAACCAGAGGTATGTAACAAATGTTGCTTATCTTTTTATTTGTTGTTACCTTTTGTTTTTAGCTTAAAGGCATAAAACATTAGCTTTGATATTTGCTACAATATGTATGATATGTGTTCTCACGAATTCCAGGTTCTGGGGGCATGCTATGTAATATTAGAGATAAATACATTCTGTATGTGTAGTTGCACACCCGCTGGTTGTCTTATTTGCTAGTTATATTGTTATGAATGATGAAATTTATTCCCATTATTGAAGAAGTATATCATAAACCGTAGTAGTAAAAAAAGTTGGAGTAGCTGAGATTTGAGATAGGTGGTTGAGCATCTTATGCAGAATTTCCATTGTGGAAGTGTCTCTCTGTTTGTTATTTCAGTACCTTTTAAATCATCTAGATGGTACTCACGTGTTGACAAAAAGGTTTTGGTATTTGGTGTTTAAGAAGTAGCTAATCTTAAGCACATCAGTTTTAACCTAGACTCGGTTTATCTACGTTCTAAAGTCCAACTTCATGTTCCATATGCTTGTACCTGTTTATTGCGTATTTCTATTGTTTTGCTTCTAAGAAACCCATCATTATAGATGGTATACATAGATGGGGGTTTTCTTTGTAATTTTTCTTGACTACTCATGTCTTATTTCCATCTCTTGACATTGATTCTTTCTCTATTCTTTCCCCTCTTTGGCCTTCTTAGAGTCTTGTGGTATTGTTTTTTATTTTAATATCTTACTGATATTGTTTTTTTTTTAAACGTCTGAACCTTAGGCTATGAAGTCTTATATTTGGATACAAACTTCTGATGGCTCAATCCAGCAAGTAGAAGAAGAGGTTGCTATGTTCAGCCCAATGATTTGCAGGGAAGTGCTACAAAATAGCATGGGATCAACTAAGAACTGCGCTATTTCACTTCCCCAACGAGTAAATACAGCTATATTAAGCTTAATACTCGATTATTGCCGGTTCCATCAAGTACCGGGTCGCTCTAATAAGGTTTGGTCTCTCTTCCATAATCTTTTTAAACTGGATGCTTTTATCTGTCACCTAGCTTTTATTAGCAGTGTCGAGTCCTGATGGAACTAATTTGAAAATATAAGTAATAAGTGAGTGTGCCTGTGGCCAGGAGCGTAAATCTTTTGATGAGAAGTTCATCCGAATTGATACAAAAAGGTTATGTGAGTTGACGTCTGCTGCTGACAGTTTACAACTAAAACCTTTGGTTGATCTCACCAGCCGAGCACTTGCTCGGATGATTGAAGGGAAAACACCTGAGGAGATTCGTGAGACATTTCACTTGCCTGATGATCTCACAGAGGTAGTATTTTCTACGTTTTCCTCGTATTGCAACTCTGGGTATTTTCTTCCTTCCACTTTGTTGCTCATGTGGATTTTTATGTTTCTAGGAGGAGAAGCTGGAGCCTTTAAGAAACACAGCTGATGATCCGCGAATCCGGCTGCTCAATCGACTTTATGCCAGAAAGAGGAAAGAATTAAAGGAGAAGGAAAAGCAGAAGGTGAACTGGATACTTTATTTTTGATACTAAGATGTTACATTCATTTTTGAATAAGCAACTATTACATAAAATTTCCTATTGGGCTTTTGTGGACCAAAAAGTTTCTCTGTTGATTACTTTTAGGCTTGCAACTAATTAATATGTGAAGGATAGCAAATGGGGCCTTTGTTTCTTTCATGTCAGTGTAATGGTTACAATGTTAGAGTTGTTGATTCAAATCTGCATCCATATTTTCTCAAATAGATACATACCTTTATAACTAGGTCTTCCATATGTTGCAGACTGCTGAGGTTGAAGAAGAGCGGGTTGACGAACGCTCAGTTGACGATCTGTTGTCGTTTATCAATGGTGGTGGCGAAGGTATTCTTGAGTGAAGTACTCAGCGCACTTAGAATTCATGTACTTCAATATATTTTCTTTCATGCATATTCTGTGTAGTCTTGTAAATGTAAAGCTGTTCAAGATTGCAATTTTTAGTGACAACTAAATGCTTGGCTTTATCTACATTGGGTAAATATCTGTGCTAATCCAGATTAATTTCACATGTTGTATTTGGGAAATGGCTACTGATGCCCAAAGATTACTTTCTATCTATGGTATTGTCCCATATTTATTTGTCCTTTAACGTGCTTCATCTGAGTATCATTTTCTTTTTCTTTCTGCCACAGATTCGAAGTCGTCTAAAGCTCCTAAACATAAAAAGAAAAACCGTAAAAAGAAAGATCAGCCAAAAGACCCATGTTCGAACTATGGTAAAAACAAGAAGGTTAGTGAGAAAATGGTAAATTATCATTAGGTAAGTTATCAATGTATGTAAACCAGTGTTTTTGAATTGTGGATATACGTGTCTCAGGAACCTGATGCTCTTCCTTCTGCACGCTTAAATGGTGAAATCAGCATCAGTTCTAGTCAGACTTCAGAATTCCTAGATTTAGCAGATGACTTTACTAAAATTGATTTTGATGATGACATCGACGACGATGAGCTAGACCCTGCGATGAAGGAAGAACTTGATAGGTAAGATGGGGTTGAGTGTGGGAGTTATGGTTAATTTTGTTATTAATATTAACTATCAATTGTTTAGCTTACTAAGCTAGTTGATCAGGCAAATACTGTTTGTCCTCCTATTAGTTGAATTTCTTAGTCCGGAAAAGGCTAGAAACAATCGTCTTGCAGTTTTGGTGCTTCTGTTGTTATCTGTTCAGCACTCCAGTAGCTTATCGTCCCAGTTTATTTATGTGACTTGCAACTTGAAGAATACTACCATGTTGTAACTCGTCCATGTTCCCACCCTTCCAACGTGTAGCCTATCTGTCATTGTCACGTACTTTCAGTTATTCTTTTTGTTCCAATGATCCAGCTCATATGATGATTTGTGCTTGTCCTCTTCGTTTGGTCAATTATTCTCATATAGTGAATACATTTTGTCTGTGTTGGTGTCTTTTTCTCATTGTGAACGGTCGTGCTATGACTAACTCTTGGTATCTAGCTTGGTCAGATAACATATATACATATGATCACATATCTATTTTTTCAGATAGTATTTCCTATTTAGTAAAGTGTCTGATCTTCTAATTGCAGGGAGGTAGAGGATTTTGCTAGGAGATTGAATTCAGATTGGCCCGAAAGAATGCAGGAGATCCTGTCATTAGGCCAAGAAGGAAGGCTTGCTCCCATTTCATTGAATGGAAACGGTTCCTTGAGGAGATACCCTAGTAGTATGTTTCTATATCCTTCATTTATATTTACGCATTGCTAGGTTTACTTGGGGGGATAACCCAAGTATGATGTACTGAACTAGATTTAACTGTTATTCTCCAGTAGTTGTTCTTGTCATTTGTCGTTTATTTATCATGTATGTGATTCTGATGACAGGGCTAGACCAGAGATGAGTATAGGATTTTCCATTTGCTTGGAGTGGGACCAGCGGTTCGGATATGTTTTGAAAATGCCTACTTTGGATGGCGCCTAAGGTTTTACCCAGAAAAATAGAGATTTGGATGCTGTTTTCAAAGATCTGTATGTATGTTTTTCTTGTTCTTTGGAAATATACTTCACATGGGAATGAAATTTTGATTCCTCAGCGGAATGTCCTATGTAATGTTCACTCAATGATAGAGAAAATGCGCAGGGCTTTAGTTTTAACTTCACCAAAATTCAAGTCAAATATAAGCAGTTTAGATTTCAAGTTGTCATGTCCCCGGAGGTTATCTTGCATGAAGCAGTCAACTTGGTAAGGCCGTTTGTCGTGACTGGAGGTTAATTCTTTGCATCACAAATTAATAGGTTTACGGATTTTTCTTTTCATGAATGAAATAAATAATTTTATAGGTACCATTACCACTACAAGTTGTAACACAGGCGGACTTAATTGTATTTTCTTGGGGTGACAATGTCATGTTCATACTTTGTAGATGCTGGTGACAATATCATGTTCACACTTTGTAGATGCAGTCAAAAGCGTGCTCTTTCTGACAATTATAACATAGTTTCTGATTGAACTGGTGAAATGTTCCAGATGATGTCTTGTTTTAGTTTATCTCAACTAGATGATACCACCCTCGGGTATGAAGTGGTTTCTGTGTTCTCTTCATTCCCTCATATGTAGCTGATGGGGGAAATAACGCGACTAGTGCAGTGTAAATGTAGTTCATGTTCATAGAGAAGATTGGTTGTTTAGAATGGGGATATCAGTTGGAAAATCCTGGGCGAGACAGGACAACAGAAGAAGAAAAGCAGAAAGAAATCTTAATCGGCAACTTTGTGATACTGTTTGGGTTTGAAACTCGAATTCCTAAAAGAACAATAAAAGGTGCACAGGCCGAAATCCGAGTTTGATTACATTGATTAGACGCACAGTAAAAGAACTGGTGATCAAGGAGATCGTACGCAGGAGTAATAGGACTTGAAAATCAAATACAAGTTTTTGTTGACACTGCATAGGACTGTTCCTTGAATCTTCTTCACATTTTGTGGTTTCTTCAATAGCCACCGCCAATCAGCTCCACAATGCAATCAATTTCAGCCCCGTTTTCCATTCCAAGCTGCAGCAGCCACTCATGTACATTTCAAAATAAATAAACCCCAAAAGAAAATCGAAAACCGAAGACATTACTAGTTGTGAATCATGACAGTAAGTTAACAAGAAATTACTTGATTAGGGGTATCCTCTGGTTTGATCCGAGTACCATCGTATACGAAACGGATTGTATTGAATGTACTGGGAACAATTTGAATTCCTTTAAGCTCACAGTAAGCATTGATGAGCTTACTCAAAAGGGAATTGCGCTTCATTCTGAAGAAAACTTCATCTCCAACACACTAGATTAACAATGTACAGACAAGCAAGTTAGTCACTGTTATATTTTAACTCAAACTCTCAAAGCATCAAACAATCCAAGAAGATTACAGAGTACGAAGACTTTACATTTGATTTGACCGTGATATGAACATGACTGCTGGATCCCTCAGCAACCACAACTCCAGACATATTTGTTGGTAAACAAGTGCGGTTTCTCAGACCAAATCCCATGGTGTGGTGTGCTAGCGCTAGAAGCAGTAACTCACTCAAACTCTCAATCCAAGACTACTTCAATGAAACAAGTTTTTTCCTTTCTCTTTTCCAGTTCAACCACTCAACTCTCAGACCTTAGAGACAAAAGTGATATGTATAAGTTGTAGTCCATCACTGCATCTAGGCACACACAATTTGGTGTATCCTCCCAGTGCGTGAACCGTTAATCTATCTTGATTTCTGTGATGGTTTTTGAAGCTACGGACACGATTAGTGGACCTTTATGGCTTCTAGGAGAAGATTTTAATGAGTCACCTTTCTTCTGATTCTGGTTTGACCATAATTTAGCAGTGGCCTACAGGCCCTACTGCACTCCTCGTAGGCCTATAGGAAATTAAGGGGAAAAACAAACAAACTGTTTTACTCTTCTGTCGATACTCAACTTAGAGCAACTGCAGCGTTGTTGCCAAAAGCTATATTTGGCAACAAAACAAAGCGTACTCTTGGTTGTCAAAAGTCATATTCGTAGCCAAAATGCCAAATTGCCAAATCAAGTTTCCATATTTGAGAACGGTATTTGGCAATTCTAAAATATAGCATCACGTTCATATAAATACCGTCTATGCTGAAACGCTTCTTTAAATTACGTCCATCACTAAACGCGTTTTTAATTTCGTTTCGAAAGTACAAGGCATCTAAAAACCCGTGTGGTGAGGACAGTTCTTAAAACTGCGTTTAAGAAAACGCAGTTAAAAATTGCGTCTCAATATAAACGCGATTTAAAAATGCGTGAAAGTGGGAAGTCTTTTTTAATTCCTTTCCTACAAACGTTTATATAAAATCCGTTTCAGTGTAAACGGTATTTATGATTGTTTTAAACGCGAACGTAATTAAAAATTACGTTTCATGCAACGGATTTTATAAATCCGTTCATAACAAAACTCATTTTATAAATCCTTTCATATTGAAATTCATTTTATAAATCCGTTCATATAGGAACTCATTTTATAAATCCTTTCGTACTGAAACTCATTTTATAAATCCGTGGGTATGAAACTCATTTTATAAATCCGTTTATATTGAAACTCTTTTTTATAAATCCGTGGGTAATGAAACTCATTTTATAAATCCGTTTAATATCAAAACGAACGGGCAGGATTAAATTTATTTTTTATACGAATGAGATGCTGTCTTCATTTTTCTATTAAACGCGTTTACTTCTAAACTCATTTTATAAAACCGTTTTCCTTAAATGGGGTTTTAAAAACCGTCGGACGAAAGCACTTTATAACACCGTTTGGCTTGAACGAGTCTCCACCTAAACGTAGTTTATAAAACCGTTTGCATTAAACGAGTTTTTAGAAACCGTCAAACGAAACGCCAATTTAAACACCATTTACAGACAAACGATATTTTGAAAACCGTTCATGCCACACGTAATTATTAACTGTGTTTCTCTAAACGCTGTTATAAACCACGTCATCTTCCAAAAGCAGTTTAAAAACGCGTCTTAGAAACACGGTCTTTTAAAATGCGTTTTATAAAACGCTTTTATACACTACGTCTCACCTCTAGACGTAGAATTAGATCACGTCGACTCATACACGGAATTTTCAATTGCGTTTAATTATAACGTTCTTATAAAACGCGTTTAAGTCACAATGAGCTAATAATTACGTTTACATACAAACGCAGTTTTAAACTACGTTGTTTCTGAGAATTTGGTGTGCCAGTACGCCACCCAACAAAATTTCAAAATCAAACGCCATATATGAGAGCAATTTGGCAATATAGAACCTCAACGCTACAGTTTCTCTTATGTCTTCCTAAATGAGTGTACTACTTTATGGGATTAATCGTGCCAGGAGTAGCTGCTAAGACCGGGTATTGTGTTCTTCCCGGGATGTTCCCAAATCACTTCTCACATCATTTTGGAAAGAGCCTAGTTTCGGTGGTTCCGTATAAATATAGTAGACAGATAATGGTTGTCAGGATTTTGAAAAAAAGACGGACAATGGTACGTTTTCTACATTCTGCCCCCACTTACACAAAATTTAAGTCAAAAGGGATAATGACTATTTGTTGTCTAATAACTTAATTCTACGTAAAATCCCACTTTCTTTTTTCCTATAAGTCCACTAAGTTATAAGGTTTTAATCTAAAAGCGGTTAATCATTACCTGTTTTCACTTTTTCAAGATGAGCAACCATTATCCGTTGGCTAGCTCTTTCCGCAGGGATTCCCACAGAATAGAAAATGTGAGCAGGGAGGAGGGGTTTTGGGCCATGATTTTTGAGATGGGAAGAGGTTGGAAACCTCCATAAGACCCAGTCTTATGCAAGCAGAATGCTTTGCAATTTTAGAAGTGGCTAGTTGGATCAAAAGCAAAAACCTGTCAAGTATTTATTTGAGAATTGATGCAAAATTTGAAATGTTTTATTGAATAAATTTAGTTACCATGTTAGCTGAGTTGTTATGAGTATTTTAGATGCTTTTATTTTTCTGTTAAGCAATCTTTTATTACTTGGGAACTGGATATGTCAGTAGAAATTTCAATTGTCAGGCTGATAATGCACCTAAGTGTGCTAGGAGGCAAAATGTTGTGTTTCACTTGTCTTCCTTTCATCCATCAAACTATGTAAAAAAATATTATTTGCTCCTTTCTAAGGAAAAAGAAAATATCAATCAAAGAAAAGATACACTGACAAGGATGCATCTACTGAATCTGCAATCAAGCTTCGTAATGCTCAAAAACAATTAGTGTTAGCTAATTGTACTCCTGAACTTAGTGGCTCTGATGAGCACATTATTTTCAAAGATGGTCTTCATGGCCCTCCTCATGAAATCAATCATACCATAAATCATGATGTTATTGCCTGTCATAAAAAGCATAAGAAAATCACCAATGCTAGCAAAGTTAGACTCCAAACTGCTAAGAAAAATGGGATTAGCATCAGGGATGCTGCTAGACTCAAACCAAACCCTGACACATCCAACAGTTTTAACAAAATCCATTTCCAAAGACTATCCTTGAAATTCCAAACCCATACCCTGATATTCCTACTCTGTCTGAAATCCAAGCTCGCCTTAATGCTGACTATATCAACCACAAGAAAAAACTTTGGGATAAGAGAAGATTGGAAAAAAAGCTTCAATTGACAAGCCTTTAGCAGCCTCTCAACCTACTGAAGTTAAAAGAAAGTGTAATCCCATAGAAGTTATGGGTTATGTTTCTTCTAGCTTTATCACTAAATGTATTGAGAAAATGGAAGAACAGAGACAGTTGGGAAACAACTTGACTACTGGTAACCTTGAATGACAAGCCCACATCAACTCCCCCGAGGTTTGCACTTCAAACTTCATTATATTTTACAAGATTGTTCTATTTCTTAAGGGTATTATTGATATAGCTCTTCATAGTTTAACTAACAAGACTATTTATATTATAACCATGCATGGATACACATCAAATTAATTTTCAGCTATCCTAGAATTTCATACTTTTGGCAGTTCTTCGCAGTTATGGCAAGGAACTGTCAAGGTATAAGAAAAACAACTCTAATAGATATCTGAATGACATGCTGAATATAATTAACCCTAACATTTTTTATTTTTTTTATAAAACTAAGAAAAAATCTCCAAATCTTAAGGTTATCCTCGGTAACATAGGGGTGACCAACTTATGGTTTGTTGAACTAAAGGATGCTATTGAAACTGTTAGGGGATTACCTCTAGCTTGGAAATCCAATGTCTCTCTTGACATCTTGGACTTTTCCAACAATCATATAAATGCACAAATTTATCCCACCAATGGCACCCCTTGGATGTTCACATGATATTATGGCAGCCCTTATACTACCAATGATAAACTTGATTCTTGGAAAATGCTTGAAACCCATGTTGGCATTCATAACTTTCCCTGGCTTATTATGGGAGACTTCAATTTTGTGTTACATGAGCATAAAAAAATCAGTAAGAATCTTATTGATAATATTAAAGCTAACATTTTCAATAGCAAAGTTGATGATTTACCGTTCTCTGACCTAGGATATATTGCTCGTCCTTTTGCTTGGACTAATAGAAGAAATGGTGAACACTTAGCAGAGCAAAGACTTGGCATAGGTCTGATCTCTGATGATTGGCTCACTATGTTTTCCAATAGTAATATCTCTAACCTGCTTGCTATTGGTTCTGATCATAACCCCAATCTCCTCAATACTAATCTCAATTGGAATCATGGTTACCTTCCTTTTAAATTATTTGGTCCTTGGCTTAACCACAAGGAATTCAAAGATATCATCATCAATTGATAGAACCAAAATCACTCTGGCTCCTCTGCTTGCATAATTGCTAGAAAACTGAAGGATGTCAAGGTTAGTGTGAAGCTTTGGAACAAAGAAGTCTATGGTAACATCAAAACCAAACTTGAAGTATGCAAAGCTAAGATGGATTGGAACACCAATAATGTGTTCAGTAATAATAGAGGAGCAGCTAACAAAGAAGCCAAAGACAACATCAAATATTGGTATGATATCTAAGAAAGTTTTTGGAAAACTAAAAGTATTTATCAAGCTATCAAATGGGGTGGGGTGGGGTGGGGGGGAGGGGGGCATAACCACCAAGTACTTCCATGACTCTGCTAGGAAAAGAATGAGGAGAAACAAGATTGATGCAATTCAAGATTATAAAGGTGAATGGACTACTGAAAGTTCTGAAATAACCAATTGTTTCACTACTCACTTTCAAAGAATGGATACTGCTGAGAACAACAGTATAGACCCACATATTATCAAGGTCATCCCCTCTTCTATCACCCCAGTTGAAAATGAACGTCTTCTCACTCAACCTAATCCTATGGAAACCAAAAATGTTCTTTTCAGTATGGAAGGGGACAAAGCCCCAGGTCCTAACGGTTTTCCACCAAATTTCTTTCAGGACCACTAGGAAATTGTTGGAGAAGATATTGGGCATATGGTCCAAACATTATTTATCTCTAGTAACATCCTAAAAGAGATAAACTCCACATCCATATCCCTCATTTTCACGACTAAAACACCCACTACACCATCTCATTTCAGACCCATTTCGCTATGCATCACAACTTGCAAAATCATATCTAAACTCATTTCTCAAAGGATAAAACCTCTTCTCCCAAAACTTATCTCTGATAATATTTCCATATCTCATGAAATTATCCATCATATGAACACCAAATATGGCAAAAAGGGCAGCAAAGGTATCATGGGCATAAAGATTGATATGGCTAAGGCTTTAAATATAGTGGTTGGTCCTTCCTAATGGCTGTCATGAAACAGATGGAATTCAGTGACAAACTGCAAAGACACTTTTTTGGAAAAAAATATCCTGAGAAACCAAAAGGATTATACTTCATTGTCGGGAGTTCTGTCTGCAAACCTAAGGATCTAGGTAGTCTGGGCTTTAGAAACATGGACCACTTTAATAGTGCTATGATTACCAAGATAGTCTGGATACTCATAACTGAACCTGATTCTCTGTGGTCCTCTACTATGAAAGATAAATAAATGAGAAATAGTTAATGGTTAAACAATCAGGATTTGGGAAGAAAGATGGATAAATAACAAAGACGAGATCACAACAAAACCACAACAATGTCCTAATGATCTTATATCAGTCAATCAGCTAATCAACTCTTCAGGTAATTGGGATAGAGCTCTAATCTTTCTATGGTTCAATGTAAAAGACCATCAAAACATTCAGAATACTATCTATAATTCTTAGGAGGAGGATATAATCATCTGGGGCTTTACTGATAATGGGATTTTCACTGTCAAATATCTATATGACAAGAAAATCAATGATAAGTATAAGGATGATCTTCCCAATCCAACATGGAAAAAGATGTGGAACATGGACACCTCCCCATCCATCCAAATTTTTATCTGGATATGTGCTCATGGTATTCTTACTACTAATGCCAAGACTGCAAGCATCCTCAACTACATTAATCCTATATGCAACCTATGCAAAAGTGCCAAAGAAAATCTAACTCATACTCTTCTCTCTTGTTCCCTTTCCTTCGAGGTTTGGATATATCTTTTTGGCACCCAACATCATTGCTTTGGTGGTGCTGCCACTTTTAATGAGTGGACTCCTGGTTTCTAGCTCATTATCAGTTCAAGAACTGGATTCCAGTCTTTGCTACTATCTGCTGGTACATTTTGAAAGCCAGATGTGTGAAGTAGTTTTTCAGAAGACTAAACCTTCTGCAATATCTACTGTTACAAAGATTAAGCAACACCTATGCTATTTCAATAGAGTGATGCACAATCAAAATCGCATTAAGG
Organism: Papaver atlanticum; assembly: GCA_023531105.1. Lineage (NCBI taxonomy): Eukaryota > Viridiplantae > Streptophyta > Magnoliopsida > Ranunculales > Papaveraceae > Papaver > Papaver atlanticum. The sequence goes on along the minus strand of JAJJMB010012776.1, from coordinate 1,255,589 downwards.
ACAATCTATATTACCATAAATATGATTAGGATAATATAGACAGAATTACTAATGATCCTATGCTAAAATTTGGCATTACAATCAGCATAATCTCCATGACCCACTCTAACATGGAAGGTAATGCTGATTCCCAAAACTTTACTAACTATGCTTTTATGCCCATGTCCTACACATGAAACTTTTAGGAGCAAGAAGAATCAAAGACTGCATCGCCGAAGACGGCAGAGCCAGGTGAGGAGCAGAACTAGCAGTGCATTGGGCCAAAGAGTTATGAAGAACCATCATAGACTTCCAAGCTGAGGATGATGCAACTCTAATGGAGATAAAGGATGAGTACAAGTCAGAAGTACAAGGAAGATTCAACCCGGGCTACCATCAAATGAAGGATGGAAATTTTGAGGCAATCTCTTTTGTCCTGAAAAAACTGGTCTAGAATACTAAACATCAAAACACTACGGCAATCAATTTATCTACTTTAAACTCTTTTTCCGGTCATTTAGATAACCTTAACTGGAAGAGGTCAAATTTTTTTTTTTTTGAAGCATAGGGTCAAACTTATCGATCTTTCTTAATTATTTACAGTCTGTAATTAGTACTAAAATGGCAATATCACTATAAGAGTTTCATCCCAAAGGGTTGCGCAAGATGCCATAGTTGGCTCTTCAAACCCCATATGTATCAGCTGAGAAGCTACTTTCGGCTACCATACTCTTTTCCGTATTTAAAAAAATTAAGGAGTTATTTATTATTATTTTTTAAAGAAAAAAGGACTAACAAATTTGGGTGATGGACCTAATGGTCTTTTACAATTAATGTGCTTAACAATATTTTGTCACAGCACCTCAACAATAAACAATAATGACAGTAATATTTTTCTAGTCATTTGAAGTTTATTTATCAGAAATTGATCAATACTCTGGGAGATTATCCCTAAGTTTATCTTATACGAGAGGGGTGGTGGAATCTATAACCACCGTTCAATATCCCAATTCTAAAATCATTCCTCTCCAACCATTAAATCTCTACTAGAGATAAACAAAATTATTCACAATCATTATAACGTTGAACTTTTTTCATTGTTTTCTTTTATCATTATGTGGTTCCGGTCGACAAAATTAGATCATAAATGAGTATAAGATTTCCTATATGCTTGGAGTTGGACTGACATTTCGGATATGATTAAAAATTGCCTATTGTGGTTGGCGCTAAGGTCACTCGCAAAAATAGGGATTTTGATGTTTTTTAAGGAGATTTGCACGCATGTTTCACTTTTTTGTAAAGATATATAATTTACATGGGAATATAATTCTGATTCTCGAGTGGAAGGACCTATGTAATGTTTAGGATGAGAAAGAAAATACAGGTCTCCAATCTGTTTACCTTCACTAAATTCAAGTCAAATACATCCGGTATACTTTCAAATTTTGTTGTGTACCTGGACTGGAGGTTATATCGCATCACACCCTCAATTTGTTTTAGGTTGTCCCTTCCTTTATTGATAGAATTGTCTCTGGCATTGATTCTTTGAATCGGAAATTGATTGGTGTAAGGATAGTTTCTTCATGAACGAAACAAAGACTTATGTATGTGCCGATTAGCTGATTTATTCAGTTTTCTCCAACATTTCACTTCTTCAATTCGGTTTATCTTATTTTTATTATACGAAAAACTGAACTGTCTATCAACTGCATAAGTATAACTATGCAACTGTGTAAGCTTGACTAGAAGTGGACTAATTTATACTCAAACAACATGAAAAAAAAAAATCCATTTTTTGTTCAGTCGGTATTAACGAGGTATATCACGGCAATAATGCGTGACATAAAAACAAACCACTAGCGAATGAAACTGACATGTGTGACCAAAACCATGTCTAGTTATTTGATATGCATAATTACGGCACGGATATTATACCTTCCGCAACAACCGTAAGTGAAGAAATCCCGGTGACGGTTTTTTTTTCTCTAGTAGTGTTAAACTGTTGACCTGGTAAAAGTGCTGCCATTAATGTTGTCATGCGTGTATATGCATGGAGCGGAATAGATTATTTATTTATTTATTTCAATGTCTTCATTTGGTTCCCATCTCACCCACCGGAACAGAAAAGCCAACCTCTTTAATCCACGGGAAAATAAGTGCTAGAGAGAAATGTCAGCAAAAACAGAAGACATCAAACCTAATAATATGTGATTTCGTGCGGATAGTAGTGCTGAATACAGTGGGAACACGGTTACAAGCTAGCCTAGTTACTTGTGTTCGAAACTTGAAAATCAAATACAAGCTTTGTTGGACACTTCAAATTCTATATAGGAGATGGAATGAAATAATAAACAAAAAAACTGCCAGACAAGAAGATATGTTGAAGTAGAGATCTATCTTTAACTCCCCATTTTTTCCTTAGCTTAAGACCACACCTAAAACCAGTCCCAACATTTACAAACCGTTCTTTGCATCCTCTTCACATTTTGAGGCTTCTTCCATTTTCACCGCCAGACATGGTAAAAAAGGCTTCAATTTTGTCCCCATCTTCTATTCCTAGCTGCAAGGCACTCATGTACATACCAAATAAATATAAAAAAATAAAATAATTTTTTTTGATGACAATTCTAATAATAAGTCGAAGAAGAAATTACTTGACGTGAGTTGTATAAGTTGCAGTACGTCTTAAGGCAGATAAGTTTGGTATATCCTCCTAGTCTGTGAACTTTTGATCTTTCCTGATTTCTGTGATGTTTTTGAAAGCTGCTGACACGATTAATTAATTGACCGTTGTGGCTTCTAGGAGAAGCTTGAAATCAGTCGTTTTCCTTTCTTCTGATTCTGATTTGACCATAATTTGGCAACTCCTAGGCCTATAAATCAAAATGATGGAAAGAAAGACTTATTTACTTTTCAGTCAAATCCTCTGTTTTAAATGAATGTACTGGGGGGTGGATTTGAGGTGAACCCCGGATAGAAGATTCAATTTTATTTAATTTTTGAAAAGAAAAGGGACATAATTTATGATGTTGATGAAAGTGTGTCGACTCTTGTTGATTATGTAACCGATTTGACTTGTAACGATACCGATCTCGAATCGGAACTATCAATATAATTTTTATTTTCCTATAATTTTTATTTTTATTTTATGAGGGTAAGCAATGATCCTTTACAATTACATATGCCAAACGGTGTCCCCCCAAAATCTGATTAACACTAAAAAAAAAAACAAAAAACTAATGCATCTATAAATATTTTCGTCACAACACCTCAAAACTATTGTTCTTGAAACTAATCAATAACCTCCGCAACAATTTTCTTGTCATTTGTCGTTTATTTATCATGTGTGCGGTTCGTTTACAGGACTAGACAGGACATGAGTATACGATTTTCCATTTGCTTGGAGTGGGACTAGAATTTCCGATATGATTTGAAAATTTCCTACTATGGTTAGGCTAAGGTCACCCACAAAATGCAGGGAATGAAATTTTGATTCCTCAGCCTAAGGACCCATGTAATGTAGAGAAAAATGCAGGTCTTCTTTTAAGTTTATCAAAATTCAAGTCAAATATATGCAGATAATTTTATAGGGGTTACGATAGTTTCTCGGGGTTACGAATGTAGCTCATGTTGAGGAGATTGGTTGTTTATGATGGGGATAGCAATTAGAACTTGAACTAGTAATTAGCAAAACCCCAGGAATCCTCGATTTTTTTTCTTCTTTTCGTGTTTAACAAAATTAAAGCTTCATCACTATCTAATGGTGATGTAAATACTAAACAAAATCCGAACATGAAAATCAAATACAACTTAATTTCTTACATAGGATAACAACAATCACAATACTATCAGACAAAGATACGTTGATTTGATCTAAACTAGGCAGTTTTTCATGAGTACCACATTTGCAGTTTCTTGAATCTTCTTCAATAGCCACCGCCATGCTGGTGCATCATGCAAACAATTTCATCCCTAACTTCAGTCTAAGCTGCAGCAGCCACTCATGCATACTAAATAAAACAACATCTAAAAATCAAGAAACGATAAAAAAAAAAAATATATTTGAAGACATAACAATAAGTTAACAAGAAATTACTTGATGAGAGGTGTCCTCTGGTTTGATACGAGTACCATCATATACGAGTACTAGGAAAAATTATTTTAACCTCATAGTAAGCATTCATAAGCTTACTCAAAGCGGAATCGCGCTTCATTCTGAAGAAAACTTTATTTCCGTCCCCCTAGGTTAACAATGAACAGCCAAATAACTAATTAGACAATTGTATAATTACTCAAAAGCATCAATGAATCCAAGAAAACTACTGAGAAACAAGACTTTACCACGAACTTGACTGTAATGTTAATATGATTGCTGGATCCTTCACCAACTGGTTTTTTATCATCTTCTGGTATAAAAATTCCAGACATATTTGTCGGTAAAGAAGTGTGGTTTCTTTGACCAAATCCCATGGTGATGAAGTGGTAGAAGCTGTAAATCTCACTCAAACTCTATTCCAAACTCCTTCAAAAAAAAAACAAAAAAAAAGTTTCTTCATCTTTTCTTTCCCCCTCCTATCCAACAACTCTGAGTGGTTTGTATAAGTTGTTGTTAGAAGTGTGTGGGCTTCCAACTCAAAACCAATTGGCATTTGACAATGAGTGGAGTGGCTCCACACCTTATATATAGGATCTAGACTTAGGAGTTAAGCTATGTGGGACTATTTTAATTCTCCAACATGCCCCCTCCACGTGTAGGGCACTGTGAGTCCTTCACATCGTGGACCGTTGTATGGTTGCCCTGCCTTCTTGGGTCTTACCGAGTCTTACGTCTCATACAGGGCCTAGCTCTGATATCATGATAGAATTTCTGGGCTTTGAGTTGGAAGCCCAGAAATCTAACATGGTATCAGAGCTAGGCCCGTATGAGAGATGGAATGAGAGTAGACCCAAAGAGCTGCCCGTCCACCCGTACAGAGGTCCACGTTGTAGTGGCTTAATCTACGACCTACACGTGGAGGGGGAGCATGTTGGAGAAACTATAAAATAGTCCCACATAGCTAACTCCTTAGCCTAGATCTTAATATATAAGGTGTGGAGCCACTCCACTCATTGCCAATTGGTTTTGAGTTGGAAGCCCACACACTTCAAAACCAAGAGATGAAGAAAGAGAATGGAATCAAATGAATGAAAAATTGAGTAGAAGAGGTTGAATTTCACTTGAATGGAGGTGAGGGCATAAGCTTCTCCAACAATTGGTATCAAGAGCTTAGATCTATTAGATTTGATCTTGGTGAGTGAAAAAAAATCAATCAATACCCATTAAATCTCAAAAATCAGCAACATTCAAAGTTTTTAAAGTCTAGATCTAGAAAAGAAAAACTCAATTTCTTCAATCAATCTTCAATCAAATCAATGGCAAGTAGTAGCTACTCAAATCAATACATTCAACAACCTTCTATACCACTTTTTCATGGAGAGAATTATGATTTTTGGGAATTTAAAATGAAAACCTTGTTCATGTCTCAAGAAGTGTGGGAGATTGTTCAAGATGGGTATGATGATATTGAAGATACATCAAACTTAGATCAAGCCCAAAAGTGTTTACTTAAGGAGAGTAGGAGGAAGAATGCAAAAGCATCCATGTACATCCAACAAGGAGTTGGAGACACCATTCTCCCAAGAGTAATCCATTCACATAAAGCTAAAGAAGCTTTCCAATTGTGTTTGAAAAAGAGAAAAATGTTGCATTGAGGATGGAAACCATTGATGAAACATGGTTATGGCATAAAAGGCTTGGACATTTGAATTTCAATAGTTTCAAGGTGCTTTCCAACAAGAACATGGTGCAAGGACTTCCACGACATATCAACCACAAGGATGGAGTGTGTGAAGGTTGTGCACTTGGGAAACAACATCGCCAACCATTCCCAAAAGGTGTAGCATGGAGAGCAAAAGAACTTCTTGGTTTGGTACACACCGATGTGTGTGGACCAATGAAGACACCAACTCATGGAGGTAATAGATACTTCATTTTGTTCATTGATGACTTTACTCGCATGACTTGGGTGTACTCAATGAAACAAAAATGCAAAGTTTTTAGCATATTCAAGAAGTTCAAGAGCCTTGTTGATAAACAAAGTGGTCACTACATCAAAGTTTTGAGAAGTGATAGAGGAAAAGAGTACAACAACAAAGAGTTTGATAAATTTTGTGAAGACGAAGGCTTGGAAAGGCAACTAACTGTGGGTTATACTCCTCAACAAAATGGTGTTTCTGAGAGAAAGAACCAAACCGTGATGAAGATGGAGAAGTCCATGCTTCATGAGAAGGGTATGCCTAGAGAGTTTTGGGCCGAAGCCGTTAACACCGCCGTCTACTTGATGAATAGGTGTCCAACAAAAGCCGTATGGGATAAAACTCCTCTTGAAGCATAGAGTGGGAGAAAACCATCGGTAAGGCATCTCAAAGTTTTTGGTAGCGTGTGTTATTCTCAAATTCCAAAGGTGAAGAGAACAAAGCTTGATGAATGAAGTTAGAAATGTATATTTCTTGGCTATAGCCTCCAATCAAAAGGATATAGGTTGTTTAGCTTGAAAAACAACACAATGATCACAAGCCGTGATGTCTTGTTTGATGAAGGCGCTTCATGGAATTGGGAAGAAGGTAAAATTGAGAAGAGAACCATTATTGTTGATGAAGAGCAAGAAAATTCAGCAACAAATGAAGTTGAAGAAGGTGAAGAAAATGAGGAAGAACTACCTCAAACACCTCCAAATGCAAGACAATGAGCATCTCCAAGTATGTCTCCAAGTACTAGTGCATCAACATCACCACCATCGGCACCAAAGAAGATGCATAGGTTGAGTGAAGTGTATGAAAGATGTAACTATTGTACGATTGAACCGGAATTTTTTGAAGAAGCATCAAAAGAACCGGTATGGATAAAAGCCATGGAAGAAGAAGTTGTTGTCATTAATGATAACGACACATGGGAGAAAGTAGCAAGGCCAAGTAACAAAGAAGTTTTTGGTGTGAAGTGGATCTATAAGGTGAAGTACAATGCGGATGGATCGGTTCAAAGGAACAAAGCAAGGTTCGTGGCAAAGGGATATTCGCAACAACCCGGCATCGACTACAATGAGACTTTTGCACCGGTTGCTCGTCTTGACACCATTAGAGCCGTGATTGCTATGGCTTCCCAAAGAGGTTGGTTACTTTATCAACTTGATGTCAAATCGGCATTTTTGAATGGGGAACTCCATGAAGAGGTCTATGTAGAACAACCACAAGGTTTTGTGGTGGAAGGAGAAGAGGACAAAGTATACAAGTTGAAGAAAGCTTTGTATGGCCTCAAGCAAGCACCAAGAGCTTGGTATAGTGAGATAGATGGATACTTCCAAAGGCAAAACTTCAACAAAAGCAAGAGTGAGCCTACACTATATGTGAAAACAAAAGGTACATCTATTCTCATTGTTGCTTTATATGTTGATGATCTTATTTTTACGGGTAATGATGTTCATATGATTGAACAATTCAAGAGAGAAATGATGATGAAATATGAGATGAGTGACATGGGTTTGCTCAAGTACTTCCTTGGTAAAAAAAGTTCATCAAAGTGAAGATGGAGTGTTCATTTCTCAAAGCAAGTATTTCGAAAAGGTGTTGAAGAAATTTGGTATGCTTGGTTGTAACCCCACATCAACACCACTTGTAGTGAATGAGAAACTCAAGAAAGATGATGGAGGAAGAAAAGTTGATGAGATTTACTATAGAGGTCTTATTGGAAACTTGTTGTATCTTACCCATACAAGACCCGACATCATGTTTGCTTCAAGTATGCTTTCTAGGTTCATGAGTTCACCTAGCCATCTACATCTTGGCGTGGCAAAGAGGTTGTTGAGGTACATACAAGGAACAATGAATTTTGGAATCATGTATTCAAGAAATTTGGATGTCAAATTAGTTGGCTATTGTGATAGCGACTTGGGAGGATGTATTGATGACATGAAGAGTACATCGGGGTATGCTTTTTCTCTTGGTTCGGGTATATTTACATGGACATTGAAGAAGCAAGAAACCGTAGCTATATCCACGGCGGAAGCGGCGTACATTTCTGCATCAATAGTTACATCTCATGTTGTATGGCTAAGAAGAATCATGGAAGATATTCAAGAGAAACAAGAAGGGTGCACCGAATTTTTTTGTGACAACAGATCCGCAATTGCTATGTCCAAAAATTCGGTTGACCATTGTAGAGCAAGGCACATCAAACTCAAGTATCACTTCATTCGAGAAGCGGTTGAGGATGGTGAGATAGAACTAAAATATTGCAAGACGGAAGATCAATTGGCGGACATATTCACCAATGCACTTCCCAAAGGCAAGTTTCAAAATTTTCGTGAGCTACTATGAGTAGTAGAACATCACAATAAGGAGGAGATTGTTAGTTAATGTAATGTTTGAAGTGTATGAGAAGTGTAAGAATAATTAGTAGTAAGTTAATGAGTGGACATGAATGTTCCACATGCTTTTATATTAGGTTTATGTATGCCTAGTATATAAAGCAAGAGATGAAGAAAGATAATGAAATCAAATGAATGGAAAATTGAGTAGAAGAGGTAGAGAGAAGCTTATGCCCTCACCTCCATTCAAGTGAAATTCATATCATATTCATACCAATCTATTCATATAATCAATCTAAATATCCAACGGTTGTACTCAATCCCACAGACGGACCTCAGATAATTTGGTGTATCCTGCTGTGATAGGTTTCTTGAGCTACGGAGTACCGACAAGATCAATATACCTTTGTGGCTTATAGGAGAAGCTTTTAATGAGTCAATTTTCTTCTCATATTTGGTTTGACCACAATTTTTCAGTGTGTCCTGCAGGAGCTGCACTCCTAGGCCTATAGGAAAGAGAAGGAAAGAAAGGCTCTGTTTTATATTTTAGTTAATACTCAATAGATATCCAAATCCCAAATGAATGTACTAGGTCTATGTGGAATCCATAAACGGGGAATCATTTCTTTCTTTTACATGGATAAATTGGGGCCTATGCCAATTATTTAGGGTCTATCAAATTTTTCTTTCCACTCTACCAAATGGTTATGGGGCGCCAAATTTCACAAAATGTCTAATTTACCCCAAATTAATTCCTAAAACTAACTCATATAAATACTAATCTTTACTATTTTCAGTAAATCCAAAAACATAAAAAACTAAATAAAAAAACCTTTCTATTTTAATCATAATCTTTCCAAATTCTCAAAACCCTAATCAAAAAAAATAAAAATTGATCCTCTTCTCCAACGATCTGCGATCCAACCAAGAAAAAGGTAAATCTCCATCAACCCGTTCTAGTATTCGCATTCTTCATTGATTTATATGTTTAAATCTTCGATTTTTGAAAATCAAAATCTCTGATCTACCCAGAATCGGTGGATGTTTACATATCGTATAAACCGATTCAGGGTTTTGTTCTTCAGCCATGAAGAGCATGCAGAGTAATCGGTTTATATGATGATTAACATCCACCAATTCTAGGTCCGAAATCGGAATATGAAAAGACATCACCAGAAAATCGGTTTATAAGTGCATTAGCATAACCCGATTCTGGGTACTAATTTTTTTTAACTCTGCGATCCCACAATCGGTTTTTATTTGCGTGGTAACACACCGATTGTGAATTGTCTCTTCAGATTCCATTTCACAATCGGTCTTTATATATGTACCACATAAACCGAATCTTGATGTTGTTTGATTCTTGTGTGTTTTTTTTGTTGGGAATCGGATTACATATGTTTTCCTATGTACCGATTGTGAACTAGATTTTTTTTTTGATTCTTTTTTTTGTAGATATGGACTTTGGTCACCTAACATTTTACTCTCGAGAGCTCACCCAGGAGGATATTCAAAGGGTACCACAACGCGTGCCACAAAGAAGCCTCTACAAGTTCGCCTATGGCGGTGAGACCCGTCTAGAGGAAACCCTCGCACTGGTTGACAAGCTTGCACTGGAAGAGCGTTGAGGTCATCAGGTTTGCGAGGAGAATGAGGGATTTGATTTCAGCTGTGAGGGATCGCGACAGACATTTGGAAGGAATGTTAGAAGAAATGGCTGAAGTTCAAGCCTTTGCTAAAGCAGAAGTTGTTGCTGCTGCAAATGCTCTTGGTGTTACTGCTCCTGATGCTGGTGTTCCATGATTTATAAGTTTAATTAAGTTTTAGGTATTAAAAGTTTAAGGTTTTAAGACTTGGTTGTTTAAGTTTTAATTTTTAACACTCTTTTGGGATGGTTAAGATTTATAATTTGGATGATCCTGGTGTTGAAATTAATGCACTTAAAGTATTAATTGGGCCGACCGAGCGAAGCGAGGGAGGACCTTTATATGACCATTTTTTTGTAAATAGTAAGTGATCAATTGACACAAAAAGATTGGATTTGGTGTAAATGGTTGGTCTTTTTCACCTGACACAATTATCCCTCCCTTTTAGTCCAATTACTATAACTCCTTATGTATCCTATTTTTTTAGGGGTATAATTGGAAAACAAACTTTAATATAACATATCTAAAAATCCGTGCCTTGGAATTTTACAAATTTTATCTCGTTGGAAAGGGAATAAAAAAAGCTACGCAATTAGTACAAACAACAATATCAAATTTAGAGATTTTATGAAAAATTCGGTGGTATTTATCATTTTAGGCACAATTTTAGAAAATTAAATATATATCCATTATACAAACCACCACAAAGGATACATAATACTTTATGTAGCCATATTTTGGTTTATGCATCAACTAATTTTCTGTTGCAACTAATAAAACGATGTACTCCCTTTGTTTCAAGAAAAGTGATACTTTCATTTTAGGCACAATTCTCGAAAATTGAATGCATAACCATTATGCAAACCACCACAAAAGATGCATAACACATCATGCAACCATATTTTGGTTTGCGGATCGACTAATTTTCCATTTCAGAAAAAGTGATACTTTCACATTCCGTTTCAGGAAAAGTGATACTTTCACTCCGTTTTGGGAAAAGTGATACTTTCGTCCCGTTTCGGGAAAAGTGATACTTTCGCCCTGTTTCGGGAAAAGTGATACTTTCGCTCCGTTTCGAGAAAAGTGATACTTTCGATGCGTTTCGGGAAAAGTGATACTTTCGCTCCGTTCCAGAAAAAGTATCGCTTTTTCTGACACGGGGTGAAAATATCACTTTTTCTGAAACGGAGCGAAAGTATCACTTTTCCCTAAACAGAGCGAAAGTAGTCGCAGACAAACCCCATCTTCAGATTCTTCTTCAGTCGGCCCTCCTACCGTGGCAACGGTTGTACTAGTTATAATTATGTGTATCGTAGAAGAAGTTTATGCATGCTTAATAATTCTCTTTTCCAAACACATGCAAACAATCGGGCTACTCGATATGTCAACATAATCCGATTGTCAAGGGTACATTAAAAAATCGGTTTACGTGTGGGGTCATATAATCCGATTACTGTTGGTTTAGGCGGTTTTTTCTATATCTTTTTCTAGCAAGAATCGGATCACATGTGAATTTAAACCGATTATTGTCGGTGAAAATTCAATTTTTTTACTTATCTTTAATCGGTTTGTATTTGCTAATATAAAGATCGATTCTTGGTGGCATAAAAACATAATCGGATTGTATGGACCTTCGAGAAGACCGATTGTGCCAAATTATTTCACTTTTTTTCGAAAAACTAGTCGTTGGGGTCTTTCTCTATATATAGAGACCTCATCCTTGGACCCCATTTGCCCCAAAATTTCTTATTCTATTCCCTCACACTCCATATACTCCACAACTACTCATTTCATACTTCCACATACAAGAAATGGCATCGTTTGACTATGCCGAAGATTTGGCAATCACCAAAGCATGGTACGCCGAAAATCGAATTAAAAATCAGTCCTACGTAAGGGTAGATGCCGAAACCTTTTGGACAAATGTATATAACTAATATAGGCACGATTTTGGGAATACGAATGGAAGAAGTGTTCAACAAGTCCATGATAGGCACCAAGTCATCGAAAATGCGATACTTATTTATCTATCCAACATCGGATTTCGAACGCTAGCCACTTTAGCTTGTCCATTGAACAATTCGTAAGTGTTTTTGTGGTTTATTTTACATAATCCATGTGGTTTGATCTTCCAATTAAACACCACTAAAAAGTTAGTTTGTGTCGTGTTTTTGTAGCACCAAGTCGTGAAAGCGCGCTACTTGGAGGAAAAGGGGGAAGCATTCACAAATGATGCAAGCTATCACTAATTCATGGTATTTCGTAGTATGTCCCAGACATCATGGTGGGTGAATCGGACTCGGATTCCTCCGATGAAGAATGATGGTTTTAGAAGTTTTTGTGTAGGTTTTGTGGGTAAATCTCTATGTAAATCCTCATGAGACTATAACTCGTCCACTAGGGTCGCCTAGGGGTTTAAAGGCTCGATGCATGTGCATCCGTGATTCCTACGAAAAAGGAGTAGACCTGAAATGAATAAAAAAAAAATTATTATGAAAGGAAATAATCGGTTTATATATATCCCACAAAACACAAATTTTGGGAATCGGATTTTTTGTATGCATACGTCAACCGATTCTCTAAGTCCTCTGTTAATTTCGAAAACACTACCCAGAATCGGTTTACGAGTGCATAAATGTAAATCGATTATGGGTAGTGTTTTCGGGAAAAAAAAATCAAAAATTTTCAGTTATTTGATGTTTTGAAGATCGATTTAACATTAGTTGATCCCACATATAAAACATAATTAACATCTAATATGATTAATTAACGTTAATTAATCATGGGTAAAATAGGTAGTAAGAGAATAGTTGGATAAGGGGTTGTGTGAAATTTATTTCTAATGACCTTTTTTGTCATCTACTAATAGGCCTCAAATAATTGGCCTATGCCCCAAATTAGTCAAGTTCTTTTATAGAAAACAAAAATGACATATAAATGGGAGAAATGATCTTGGCGGGTTCTTATGCACACATGTATAATTTTCCATTTACTATACCAGCCACCAGGTGGCATGACAAATTAGCCGAGCCACTATAGGAAAATGGTTCAGCGACGGAGTTATTATCAAGTAATATTGATTACAATGCCAGTGATAAAGGTTTTATTGCAGATAATTTGTTTATACCGCTCAATATAATTAATATCGCCAACGGTCGACTTTATCATACCTATAACTACCCATATTTTCACCATTCTTCTTTATACCTTCTCTTTTCTTAAAAAAATCTTTTACCCCTTATTATTTCTCTCCGAATATGAGTTTGGAACCAATAAATTAAAAAAATAGAAAAGTCAAAGGATCAACCAGCACCACAACGTGGATTGAACTATCAGCAAGATAAATTCAGTCGCTTTATGAGGTGGGTGGTCTGAGTTCAATACGCTATTTACGTACCTTTCCCTTGTTCATGACAGAGTCCGAGGATATCCTTGGTGGCGTGTATGTTTTATATAGCCTAGAAACTGTAAGACTCAAATATTCAAGCTATATTAGAACGATGGTGGAAGACAACAAATACGTTCCTTTTCAACGATTTCGAATGTGGTAAGTTTTTTTTTTTTTTTCTTGTAATTCAATTTTTAAATTTATTTTTTAGTTTTATAACATTGAACCAACTTTTTTGGTTTAATTATGTATATGTTGTTTATAGAAGTTACACCATTGGATTTGTACATGTTGACGGGAATTATACATATGAGGAAAATGTACATCGATTTTGACAAATACAAGTTGGAGGAAGGAAGATGGAGAGAGCGACTTCAATTATATTCAAGTGATCCAGAAGCAAATGTAGATCACAGAAAACCAAAAGCCCATGAATTAAAGTTTTCTAAAATGTTTATTACAACATTATGCTAGGAAAATGAATGAAAGCGGGATAGCAAAAGAACCCTATTTGTTCCTTGGTTTTATATATCAGGTGTTCGCATGAAACACTCTCCTAACGAGACTTCATACTCATTCAAGTACCACAAAAAATCTTCCCAACCATCCAAATCCCTAGATGACAATCTCAGAAATACTACAATTATTATCTCATCACTTTATCAGCACTGCCTATTTCTTATTTTATGACTAGAAATGATTTCATTTGTCACCAAACACAACCAAATCTGGGTAACATAGCACATATGGCTTTTAGTCTTCAACATAAATTCACTTGGGCTAGGAGAACCTCTCTCATATGCTACCTGGAATGCCACTCCGTAAACCTTGGAGATGGAACACGAGTGTCTATAACAATCTTAATAGGTTGGGTCAAACCTAATCTAGATTGGATCAAGATCAACGCGGACGAAGTAGCGAGGGGATACCGCAGAATAGCAGGAGCATGTTTCATTTGCAGGGATGCTTCTTCCAATACCCTAGTAGCCACAGCATAACCGCTACGAATCACCATCTCTCCCGCAGTCGAATCCTAGGCCATATTCAGTAAAAGAACGAAGCTGGTCAAAGATTCAATTCGAAACCGATTCCAAAAACCTACTTCGAGCCAGATCCCCCAATGCACGCCATCAACTTCAACTACAGGGAAGACAATCAAATTGAGGGGTACTAGCCGATTTTCTATGGACAACAACCAACATAAAGCCTTTCAACTTTGATTTGGTACCATATGACACAGTGCTGCATTAATCAAATTTTACGGATAACTCATTGGGTATCAAATACCCTCGTGTAGTTGGCGCTTGATTTTTAATTACATTCTCATTCTTCTAAAAAAAAGTAATAAAAAAATCTAAGATTCAGAAAAGTAATAAAAAGTAATATTTTCATGCCAGTTAAGAAAGTCCCTCTCTATTATTGAGATATGTGTTGAAAAGTGGGTTCCCCGTTTTCTCTCGAGATAAATCTCGATTTTTTTTTATCCAAATACAATGCATTTCTTTAGAACTAATGGGCCATTTTTGGGCCGACCGAACGAAGCAAAGGAGGACCTTATATATGGTGACTTTATGTCAACGTGAAGCATGACTTTTTTTCCAATTTGACACAAAAGGATATTTATTTATTTATTTTTTGAAGGAAAAACAAATTTCATTAATTTGTTTTGCAGAGTTTTACATGTAAATTGAGTACATCGATCAAGAAATTATAGCAAAGAGTACAAATAATGATAATATCTTCTAAAACAGAAGCACTAATGAAGAACATTAAAAGTACAAAATACTTATATTTCCAAGAGGATATCGATGTTTTCCTGATGGTTTCTAACTTCATGTCGAACCATTTTAATTCTTGAATCTTTGATTTAGATTCTTTGGTCTCCAAATCTTGAATCTCCATTGACACGGAGTAATATGCACTGAACATCATAATCAGCATCAACACCAGTAGCCATGGATCCTACATAGAAGTGTTTGGATCTACGTCACGCTGGAGAGAAGCATCCTCAATGATATACCTGTGTATATCTCTGCAATTGAACAAATTGCCACGAAGGCTATAGAAATCTGCTAGAAAAGCATATAATAAGAAATCATAATGGCCATAATAAGCCATTAGACATGAAAAGGGAATTAAACCCTAAATTGCTATGGATAAGCAATTAAGTTTTATTTATATACTAAATCCTAATACTACTATTGTCAAACCTATTATGAATCCTAGGAATCAAAATAGATTTGACAACACAAGATTTATTCAAGAAGATTTAAGTTTTCTATGTAAAAATTAGGAAAAGAGAAGATGACGGTTAATGGAGATTTATTTGGAAAAAACGGTTATAGAAATTGCAGAGCCAAACTTGATGTTTGGATCGTCTAGTCTATCAAAAAAGGATTGGATTTGGTTTTTGTAACCAAAAAAATTCAATCAACAATGAAAGGACTAACTTGTCCCTTCCTTTTAGTCCAATTACTATAACTCCTTGTGTATCCAATATTTGTAGGGGTATAATTGGCAACCAAACTTTAATATAACATATCTAAAATTCCGTGCCTTGGAATTTTACAAATTTTATCTCGTTGGAAAGGTTTTAAGAAAATCTACACAATGAGTACAAACAACAATATCAATTTTAGAATTTTTACAAAAAAATTTGAGGTGTTTATCATTTTAGGCACAATTTTCGAAAATTAATGCAAACCACCACAAAGAATACATAATACTTTATGTAGCCATATTTTGGTGTATGCATCGACTTATTTTCCATTACAGCTAATAAAACGATGTACTACATCTGTTTCAAGAAAAGTGGTACTTTCACTTTAGGAAAATTTTTCGAAAATTGATTGCATAGCCATTATGCAAAACACCACAAAGGATGCATAACATATTATGCAACCATATTTTGGTTTATGCATCGGCTAATTTTCTGTTTCAGGAAAAGTGATACTTTCACCCCGTGTCAGGAAAAATGATATTTTCACGCTATGTCAGGAAAAATGATACTTTCACCACGTGTCTGGAAAAATGATACTTTTAATACTTTTGCGCCGTGTCAGGAAAAATGATACTTTCGCGCCGTGTCAGGAAAATGATACTTTCCCACCGTGTCAAGAAAAATGATACTTTCACGCCATATCATGAAAAATGATACTTTCGCATTGATTTCTTCGGTCGGTCGTCCCACCATGACAACGGTCATCTAGTTATGTTATTTTTGAAAAGAAAGATATAAAAGTGAGGCGTAGCCGCGTAGGATCTTTTATATAGGTATATAAGGAAAACAATGATTTTATTCAACAAAATTTAATTAACACTGATGTGCTTATGCTAAGTCATATGGGCTAGATTGAGGTGCTAGATTAATAGAAAAGTGTTGCAGTTCAAAAAAAAAGTGGGGCTTATCTTTTAAGGCTAAGTCCTATGGGCTATATTGAGCTGCTAGATTAGCAGAAAAGTGTCGCAGTTCAAAAAAAAAGTGTGGCCTATTTGTTAACACTAGTTCTCTCTCCTAGCATTTGCTCGCAGTTGAACTAGCAGCGAGATTGAAGCGCTGAATGGTTCAACGCTCAAAAAGTGACCTTTACGCTGAATGGTTCAGCGCTGGGAGATTAATTTTCTGATCTAGTGGCTGAGATTTAAAGCGCTAAACCAAACAGCGCTGGACAGTGGTCCCAGATGACGTGGACTGCTAATCAAGCTGCTAGATTAGCACTCCCACGGGACTTAGAAAGTTGCCCTTGCTGACGTGGATTGCTAATCTAGATGCTAGATTAGCACCCATAGGACTTAGCTTTAATGATATCTTTGTCACATACAACTCCATGAAACTGTTGTTTTTTATACCAAAGGATATTTCTTTTGTGACATTTTTGTGACGAGAACCCTAAGATGGTGAAAACTCTTTTCTTCCTCAGAATCCAAAAATGTAGTAAGGGAGCTAAATTCCACACCTTCTTCCTTCTCCCTTTGAATATATATTTTTCCCCAAATATTAAAAGATGAAGCGTCGTATCCATGCATGTCTGATAATTAGTGGGGCATACTAGCTTGTTGGGTGGGTACCCAAATTCATATAGGATAAAAGTACTTTGTAGGATTATATCCTGTTAATCTAGCACAACATAAGAAGTGCACCATGCTTTGTATACAAGAAAAGAACAAAATGATTTATATCTCCGGAGAAAATCGCGGGGGAGAGAGGAAATGGGATGCACTTAGCCAATTTTGGATAAAGGAAATGGGATGCACATTAGTACCATTTCTTATCCAAAATGCTCGGGTCATTAAAATCTGATCACTCATTTCCTTCACAGGATTTTCACCGCTGAAAAAAGAAAGAAAAAAAAGTGCGCCGTGAAAAATAGCCAATTAAGTTACAGTGTTTACCTGGTCAAAGTGGGTGCATGTTTGCATGAGGAGTATACGTGTTCATTTAAAAGCAGTTGTAGATTACTTCAGATCTTCCCATTCTACCGACCACAACAGAAAGCCAACCTCTCTAGTTATGACGAAACTGAATTAGGAGTTAGTTCACTCTACAGCTCATTAAGTCATGAGTTTGTTTGACTTGTACATCAGTTCTTAGGTAAAACCAGAAAAGCTATGAATGCTCTTGGAGATTTATCTTGGTGAGTAAATCCCTGGATATATAGGATTTTTAGCTGTAAACAGGATTCGATAACTAATATGCAGTTATCCTCATTTTCGTAGAACTATTCAACAACACTAATCCATTTCTCCTCCTCCTTATATATATATACATACATAGTTTTCGTTTTCTATAGCTATCTTGACAAGAAAAAGAAACTCAGAAAAAACGATGGTGAAATTCTTGAAAATACTTCTTCTTTTCGTATCTTTATTTTTCTTTTCTGCATCTGTTTCTTATTCATTACCACTCTCAACTAATGGGAGATGGGTAGTGGATTCATCGACAGGCGATCGCGTTAAGCTTCGATGTGTGAACTGGGCATCTCACATGCAAACCATGTTAGCAGAAGGACTCGATAAGAAACCATTACCCAATATAGTGAAATCAATGTCTTCACTAGGTTTCAATTGTGTTCGATTCACGTGGGCAACTTATATGTTCACAAAACCATATAACGGGAATCTTACTGTTGATGAATCATTCAAAAGGTTAGGACTCTTAGAAGCCAAAGCTGGGATAGTTTTGAACAACCCTGGTCTGTTGAAGTTAACAGTACTTGAAGCTTATGAAGTAGTTATTGATGAGCTTGGTAAGCAGGGAATCATGGTGATCCTGGATAATCATGTTAGTAAGCCACAATGGTGTTGTGGTGACGGTGATGATAATGGGTTTTTCGGAGATAAGTTTTTTGATCCAAAAGAATGGCTACAGGGTTTAGCTATCGTGGCAAACCGGTTCAAGGGTAAACCTCAGGTCTGTTGTTCATCATTTTAAAAACCTTAGCATTTATTATTCTGATATGATATTGAATTTCTGATCTAAGTAATATGAGGCGCGCGGCGGCGCCTTGTGAGTGCCTTGCTCGCCTTTGACTACATACCATTACATATATATTAAGTCATGCGCCTTGAGCGCCTTGAGAGCGCCTTGAACAACATATATAGTTACTTATACTTGGTTTGTTGATTTTTTATCATACAGGTTGTGGCTATGAGCATGAGGAATGAACTACGAGGGCCTCGACAAAACAAAGACGTTTGGTACCACTATGTCCGTCTTGGTGGTGAAACGATCCACAAACTGAACCCTAAACTACTAGTCATCATTTCAGGATTGGGTTATGATACAGATTTGAGCTTCTTAAGAAATGTAACTCTACACACAAATTTTGGTAACAAGTTAGTCTACGAGGGCCACTGGTACGCGTTCACTGACGGGAGAAGGAAAGACTGGGTGAATAAGACACCAGATCAAATATGTGCAATTACAATGAAAGAATTTGATGATAAACTTGAATTCGTGACGCTAGGAAAGAATCCAATTCCTCTATTTCTGAGTGAATTTGGTGTAGACCAGCGAGGCCTGAATGATGGGGATAATCGATTTTTAAGTTGTTTTCTTGCATATGCAGCCGAGAAGGATTTGGACTGGGCAATGTGGGCATTGCAAGGAAGTTATTACATAAAGAACGATGTAGCTAATTTTGACGAAACTTATGGTGTTCTGGATAAAAATTGGGATCAGCCTAGAAACCCCAAGTTCAGAGAAAGATATAGGCTCATTGAAGATATGTTACAGGGTATGACTCATTTCGCTTTGCATTCTTGATTTGTATAGCCAGTTATGCATGTGTTTGAAAGTAACTAGTTTTTCATGTGTCATGCAGATCCACGATCAAAATTCCCAAGAGAACAGATTCTATATCACCCGTTAAGCGGCCATTGTTTCGCCGTTGATAACAAGAATAGCCTCAGTACTCAAGTGAGTGATTGTTTGAACCGAAGTTACTGGAGCTATGCTGGTAACCAAACTCAAGTAAAATTGACAGGCACCTCAAAATGTTTGAAGGTTGAAGGAAATGGCCTTCCAGTGACAGTTTCGGATGACTGTTCAAGTGTTTGGAAGGTGATTGCAGATTCCAATATACGTTTAGCTACCACTGATAAAGAAGGGCGATCGCTTTGCTTGGATTACAACCCTTCAATATCTCCTCTAGTTTTGAGCAATGAATGTTTATGTGCTGATGATGAATCTAGCAGTTGTAAAGAGAATCCTGAGACTCAGTGGTTCAAACTTGTACAAACAAATGTCAAATAGCAGCTAGTCTGATCATCATCTTTCTTTAAATATTAATCCAAAACAAGTTTTGCTGGACACATCTAAAATTCCACATTTTTTGCTTAACTTATAAGAACCATTTCTAAAGCACTAAATCAGTCCTTGAATCCTCTTACGGTGAAATTACTGAACCCGAAACACATCAATTTCATCTCCGTCTTGTATTCCAAGCTGCAGCCATATATACCAAAATAAACATCTCAATATAAAAAATAAAAACAAAAACAAAAACTGAAGACATTACTACTTGCGAATCATAATAATAAGATAGATGAGGGGTACTCTCTTGTCTGATCCGAATACCATCATATAAGAAATTGACCGTGTGATGGTTATATCTACCGGTAATTTCACCGTAAGCATCGATGAACTTACTCAAAGGGGAATCGCGCTTCATTCTGAAGAAAACTATATCAGAGTTATCACCCTGGATTAGCAATCGAATAGCCGAAGGAAGCAAGTAGACAGAAAGCAATTACTTAAAAAAGCATCAATCAATATATCCAAGAAGACTATAGAGGAAGAAGACTTTACATTGAACATGGCTGTGATATGAATTGGACGGCTGGATCTTCCAGCAACTCGTTTCTGATCATCTTCTGGTATAACAACTCCAGACATGTTTGTTGGTAAAGAAGTGTGGTTTCTTAGACCAAATCCCATGGTGATGGAGTGGTAGAAGCTGCGAATCTCACTCAAACTTAATCCAAAACTACTTCAAAGTGCATTGCAAAGGTTAAAGAAAGAAGAAAAGGAAAGTGGTTTGCATAAGTGGTTGTACATCCTAAAGCTGATAATTTTGGTATATCTTCCCAGTCCGTGAACCTTTAATCTTTCTTGATTCCTGTGATGATTTTTGGAAGCTACGGACGCCATTTAATGGACCTTGTGGCATCTAGGGGAAACCTTTAGTGTTCTACACTCCCAAGGCCTATATTAAATGGATGAAAGAAACACTCTGTTTTCCTCTTCATTTAATACTCATTACTCGGCAAGATATCCAAATCCCAGATGAATGTACATTTAATCTAATTCTTTTGCTTAATTTCATCAAAATTCGTACTTATGGACATGCTAACACAGATACATGTTCTAGGTTGAAGTGCACACACCCGCAAATAATATTGTTTGTGAAGTTTTTTAATGCTGTTAAATACCAAATGAAAATACCACGAGTAACCTGTAAGTTACACTGTTGACTTGGTCAAAGTGATGCCATGTGTATGTGCACTGCATGGAGTCGGTTTACGTGTCGATTTAAAAGCTGTTGCAGAATGGAATACTTCAATCTTCATTTGATTCCCATCCCACTCACCTACCAAAACAGAAAAGCCAACCTCTTTTGTACACAAACCAGAAGATGGAAGAAGAAAACACCAAAAATCAACAGGAAAAAAAAAGTAGTAGAGAGAAAATCTTCACATGAAAACAAAAGAGAACGAAACAAATAATCTGTGACTTCGTGCGGGTACTGCTGATGATGAATAATACAACAGGCACACACGGTTACAACCTAAGTACTCTCCCAATCTCATTTTCTTCTAGCTTGTAGTTTAATATACGATATTGTAACATAGTCAACACACCATTTAAAAATAGATTATGATCCCATATTGTGGATCTGATACTGTACGATTAGCTTGTTGCCATTAATACAAGTCTAGCTAGTTGGGTTCCAAACTCGAATCCCTAAATGAGAATAGAGTTGATGCCTCAACCACTTGCAAAGAATATCGAATATGTATTTCCAAACCCCAAAAGGAAGAAATAATTACCTTATGATCAAGAACAAAACATAATTCTATATAAAGAAGCTAACATTTCAAGAACAAAAAAAGAAAAAAGAAGTGAAATATGTAAAAACTAAGTTTACAGTCATAAGAGAAAAGAAGTACTGTTGTTTATATATCAACATGACAACCAGGAGATCCAAGTAATGGAACTTGACCTAAAAACCCTTTCTTGAAACCAACTAACATATCACATTTCACAACCACACCATATTTCCCACTCTTAATTGCACCAGCTTTATATCTTACTCTTCCCAACAAAACTAATCTTAATCCAACAACACCATAAGCTTCATCCATAACTAAACCATTCACAACTTCAAGCGATACCGGAACCGCCACCCCACCACCTAATATCGGAGATAAAGCGACCGTAGTTTTCTTATCATGAAACAGATCAGGTAACATAACCGGTGGTGTTATGGCTTGATTACGATACGAAACATAAGCTGAGAGATGATCGTAAAATATGGATACCCTTTTGTTTGAATTTCTCGTAACAATTGTGAACTGCATGGATGTTGTCAAAAGTGTCGGTGCGGTTGTGTTTAGCTCATAGATTGCAGCACCGACTACTGTGAAATTTGGCTTGTGAGGACGATATACTAACCATACTATAAGTGTGGTAACACCTGCTAAGAGAAGAAAACCAAGTATGACTGAGCAAGTAAGTTTACGAGAATCACCACCGGATTTGAAGTCAGAAGTCATGCCGGCACCTTCTTCTGATCCTCTTCCTGATTTCTTTTTCGATGACTCTTCTTCGGCTACCTTTGCCTGGGATTCATGATCATGATCCTCAGTTTTTTGTGTGGGTTCTTCTTCAGCCATTAGGGAGATGTTTAGGGGGGTTTATATAGAATGATTACTGATAGGTTGGTGAGAAAGTGATAGAGATTAAAGAAAAGAAAGAAAGTTAGTTCGGAGTAAAGAGCGCTGAGTGAAGAGTGGATGGTGACGAAGCTGGATATAAAGAATTCTTGAGACAGTTGGAACAAGAGAAAAGAAAAAAAAGGAGGAAAGGGGAAAGAAATGAGTGTCTTCTTTGAGTCGTTTTCTTCATTTATATATACACAGTAAAATATTCCTAGAGGCCGGTGGCTGGGATACCTAGACCGTGAGACCAGCCGGACGCTCCGTCGGTACAGAATACAGATCTTATCTTGGTAGTAACAAATATTCAAAACGAATATAGTTAAGAAATGGAATTTTTATTTGTCTTCCAGTGGGTTTTCTTTTTGTAGTGGTAATCCTTTAAACTTTAATTTTTGAGTGATTCTTTTTTTCTTTTAATTTCTTTTCTCCTTTTCCTCTCTTTTTGATCTAATTTTTGGCTCTTTTTTTTACCGAATTTTTCCTTATTTTCATACTTTAAATTCTTACATGAAAAGAAACGGATAGATATCTTGAAAGCTTTTACACTGCTCATCATGGTCATGGATGCTTTAAAGGTGAGGTTGTGAGGTTATTGCGCATACAAAACATATTTTAGATTAAATGCAATTATTCTATTGTTCTAAATTCCGATCAACAGCCTTTATTGAAAAAGAAAAGTAAAATCTCTAATCAACAACGCCAATAATTTATCTATAAAACAAACAATTAATGCAAAATCCGAAGCCACTTGAATAGGGATCGCAAGTACATACTCTTTAATCATGACTATGGACCTATGGTCTCTTTACCAACCAATTTGCTGCACTGTTAGTTTTATCCGATGGCAATACCATGGTCATGGTGGGTACAGAGTGTGGGCATGCGCAAACATGTTTTTCAACCGACAAGAGCTGTGTAAATGCAGCTCACGCTCCTTCAACAGGATCCTTTCTTTGCAATGTAATCAAAATTTGAAAAAGTTATTACCTATTAATCCTCTTCAACAGGATTCACAAGTGTCGAAAATCTCCTCCTGGGTTATTAACATTGATTCTGCAAAAAAAATTTCTAAGATAGTGCCATAATTTTGCAGAGAAGGGTAATACTACTACCCCAAGTATACATTCAGTACCTGGCAACCGAAACAATCCGATAAAATCAGAAAGTATCACATATATCTTAGTACAGATGTTGTGCTGCTGGTAATCTCTTTCTTGTATACTAAATTACCGCTAGTATTTCTAGTACTACTATACTTGCGATACAGATACAGTTAATGTTAGTACGAATATTACTATTTATACAAACACGGGTAATAGTAGGGCTTCAGTGTTGGTGCTCTTCTTCCCTTTCTTCTGGTTGATTGGTGGGTTGAAGTTGGAAATGAGGGCAGGGTCTAACAGGTTCTCCCCTAGACCACAGGTTAGAAAGATCACCTCTAATCTTTCCCAATGTTATAAACGTGCCTGCACCCACCATAACACAAGAATTCATTATGAAAAACAGAGAAATAAGATAAAATACGGTAGGAAGCTAGAATTAACTTTGGCTTTCTCCAAATATATACTTTAGTCACCATGTTCATTAGATTTACATACCAAGTGTGAACGGAACAATGTACAGAAGAGCAGGTTGGCCGTGTCCATCCATCAAATTTAGAGCTACATATGTGATGAGGAGACCTACAAATCCAATGCATTTCAAAGGGTTAATTAGGAGAACCAACAAGGGTTGCCAAACTTTTGTCTCAATTTTAACACCAAAAATGTATCTGGTTTTATCTTACAGCTATGAGGTCTTACCTAAACCATATGCCGACATTGCCCAGACAAAATATCCAGCTCGAAGAGATTTATTGGAGAGCCAATCATACCTGAAAGACATTAACAATATCATTCAAACTGGCCAATGTAGTTTATACTGTGTCCTGCTGGTTCTGAAAATTTGTTTCTAATTCACCAATATATTGAAGTTTTAAATATTCAAACAAATCCAATAAATGGTTCAGAGATTTGACCTCAATGAAAAGGCGATGAGTAATCCTGGTAACAGAATATCACCGAACCCAATAATGCTGAATCCACCCCAAGGATCGAACATGCGTGGGATTTTCAGTAGCATTGGAATGCCATCCTCTCCACTTCTGTCACCACGAGCAACCTATACAACTGGGTGTCAGTCGTTATGGAAAACAGATACAGAAATATATTGATGAATCAGTGGTATGTAATACTTACCACAATCATCACACTTTCATTGAACCAACTTTTGGAAACAAATACCCAAAATATGTCATACAAGAAAGCACAACTGAGCAGCACGGTTCCCACCTGATTCAACCAGTTACGCATTAGATACCACATACAGACTTATCGCACCATCATGAATAGAATGGCATCCTTGAAACTGATAAATAAGTAAAACAACACATTCTACACACTTTCACTGCTCGTATGGAAGAAAAATATCCCTATTTTACGACAGTTGTTCATGCTGAGTAGTCTTTTTTTTCCTTCCTTCCAGCAGTGAAAGATCAATCATCAGACAACCACAATATTCCCCTTGTAGGGTAGTTCATTTGGCCATGGAGGGAAGTAACCAGTCAATGACAATAACAAAAAAAGAACAAATATAGCGAACATGCTTTCAAATACCTAAACCAACGAAACTACGTGAGAGGAGATCATCACCTTGAGATTGGGTACACGGACAATTTGAAGAACTGTGATTATCAGCGCAATACCCTGATTGGAAAAAAGGGAAAGTCAAAACATCCAGAATTTGGTAGCAGAACGAGTGTATAACTGTTGGTACAGTATTATTACCTTCATCAAGTGAAAGGAATTTTCAGAAATAAGAAAGCAACTTGAGTTTAATGAAATATAAAATCTTCATTCTTACAAGGATGTCTTGGCCAATCCAGGCGAAGTTGACACGCCGATAAACTGCCCATACCACAGCAAAGGTTATGCAGAACGGAGCAACGGCCAATGTAAGGTAAGAAATAGCCCCAAAGACTGGAACCTTAACAAATGTTTCTCCAGCAGATTTAAACCACCTGAAATATTCAAGCAGCAAATTTGTCCATTTCAATAACTGAATAAAAACTTATAACTTTCCGAAGCTATTACCAGCTTTATTTTAATATTTCATTTGAGAGGGAAAAAAAAGGAAGGTCATCTTTATGGAGAAAACTAAGCCAAAGCTTATTAAGTTAAACCTAATGTTTGAAATGCTCTAAGTTCAGAGGAGTTTTGCCACATGGTCTGCACATAAGAGAAACCAATTTATTATTATTACCAGGCACACATAGAGATGCAAGCCCTGAGATCGAAATTAGTAACGGCAAATCAATAATCAGGGTCTCACACTTCAACTGATAACAATAGCTGGTTGTATCCAAGTGTTAACTGTTTGGAATTTTATTTTTCTTTAATATTCAATAATAAAGGAAGTTGTATACCTCAGAAGCAAAGCCACTAAGCAAGTTTGCAGGCCCTGTAAAAGAAATAAAAAGGTTCACTCTTAGTTGCAGAAAGCCAATGAATCAAATAGTGATTTTTTACAAACTTGAACCTACAATTCCAACAAATAAGGTAAGATCCATGTGTGTGTAAATATACTTCATTTGCATGACAAGTACATGTGAGAATGCAGTATCTTGGAGATCAAGAACACACCTCTACCCCTCCAATGCAGAATAAGACCACCAAAAGCTCGATGAACCAGTAGGACATAAGTTTGTAAAGCATAATCAGGAAGCCCGAAGCGATCACAACAAATAAAACTGCAGACATCGTATTAATGTCTACTACGCCACTAGAACCTTGTTCAACATTTGCATAATCAAATGAAGCATCCTATAACCAAAAATGCAGATCACCTATTAAGACGAGTCATGAGGTGGGGGAAGGAAGGGAGAGACAATCAAGGAAGTAGACGGTAGAAGAAAGATGGAAGGAAAGAAAGGGTACAGAAAATCACCTTTAAAATCTTATCTTGTTCAATAGCTGCTTCTCTTGCACTCCACGCAGACCAAAAAGATGAGCATAAGATGGTCCCGACTGCCATGAGCCATAAGAACACTTCTGCTATATCGACCAGTGGACGCTCTGGAGAGTATAGCTGCACAGCAACTGCAAAACAACCCCAGCAGTCAGAATTATTTGATGCAACTAAAAAGTAAAGACTAAATGCTGAACCAAATGGAATATCAAATAACAGATTAGATACTTTTGAAAATTAGGAATTGGGGAGAAGTTTACCCTCAGAAGTCTTTTTCATACTCGACTCCAGAAACAAGCCAGCATCTTGTGGGAGCATGACAGCAGGTATATGGATATCAACATCTGTTTCATTGGTTTCACAAACCATCTTGTATAGTTCTGCAAGATGTGACCACAACAAAACAGAACAATCAAAAGACACGAAACATATATGTAAACCCCATATACACATAATTATTAATAACAACAAGGAGGCAGTGAGATAGATGTCTTCTTTATCTTTATCAGAACAATTCCTTTATCTACTAAAGGCCCACCAATCAAATTAGGTTTGAGGAGTTGCTATATTGAGTAATCGACTAATATGCATCCACATTTTATCACTCCTCATGAAATGATGAAACCAAGATAGAAAAGATTGGCGAATCAAGTTTGACGGTTATTTGTTCTTTTGTTAGGTGGCTCACATATTCTCCCCCTCCACCAATAAAATAAAAAATAAAAAGAATACAACCTCATGTCTCCGTGATCTTCAAAAATGAACTTTCATCTTGTGGTTGAATGACATCAAAATGAAATACCTTTTTTGAAATTTATGATGAGGATGCCTGAAGCACCAGCAGCTTCAGCAACGTTTGCTTTGGTTGTGAATTTGCAGTTGCCCCTACGGACCAAAATCACTTCTCCAGCAAGCTAATGCAAAGGACATAAAATTCAAGACTATGTGAATACTAACGAAAACCAATTCTATAGGTCTTTCACTAACAGCATACACATCTAAGCATGACTATCACATACCTTATTCTTGGGCGGACTACACAAATCAGGAGGGTCTGCAAGTGCAAGCTTACTATGGTTTGCATGTTTCTCCTTTGACTCCATGGTAGTACCAAAACGAGCACCAACACCAACAAACTCCCGACTCTCTACATTATCAATCCATGTCTGAATTTTTACCTATCAATCACCAGAACAACAGTATAACTATATGTTCAAGAAGGTCTGAAAACAACTACGAGATGTTTCAAATTAAGTACCACTAGGATAAGAAAAATTTCAAGTGATCCCCACAATCAATTAAGTTGCTTTGTTATGTCGAGGAAGCAAAATCAGTTAAGACTAGACCAATACAACAATTAACATGATGGCAGATTTTTCTAGTTTCTCGTAATGCCCTAATTTGTGGACAATATCTATCCCCAAATTTGGTGTCCAGCCAGAGAAATGAAATTATGAGACCACATAACTAAGAATTGAACTCAAATGACAGAAATTAAAGCCCTTAGTAAGGTAAACTAAGATTCCCAAGCTCATGATATCAGCAAATTCCTCTCTGAATGAGAAAATTTAACCAATTTTTCTGGTTTTTCTACCCAAATTTTTTTTCCCTTTCTTTTCTACCAAAACCCCCTAAAAAAGGGGCAAAAGGAAATTGAAATTGAGAAAAATGAAAGAACCCCAGATTAGAGTAAACAGAAAGAAGAAAAGGGTTCAAAGTAAAAAGTTACTCACGAGAACAAAGTTATTAGAACAACCAGGTTTCTTAGGAGCTTTATCATCTTCATGAACAATATCACCACCAAACACCAATTGAACCAAACACAGTTGAATCAAACCTAAAATCAACAGCACCCTTTTTGAATCCATCAACAGATCAAATCTTTCTAACAAAACTAAATAAAATTCAGATGTGGGGTTTCTTTATATTTGCATCAAATTGAAGAAGAAGATGAAAAAGTCACAAAAAGAGTCTTCCTTTTTTTTTTTTTTTTTCTTCTTAGCTTTTTTCTTTGTTTGTTTGTGTCATCTTTCTTTTTACCGAACAGATATTATCAATCAAACCAAAAATTAGATTAATTAGCTAAATGTTAATAATAATGCGGATGATGTTTGTTTAGGGTTCTAAATCTTAAAAAATCTTGTAAGAGGAGCAGACAAAGTGACAAATGAAAAGAGTAGGCACCGTTAAATTGGAGTGCGGTGGGACACACAATAAAGATGATGATAAGTAGAGAGATGTATGAGATGCGTGTATAGCACCACTCACCTATCCGGATATTTAGGTTATGGTCGGCTCTGTGTTTGCGACGGAGGCATTAGTAGATAGGGTGTAAAAATCCATCCGGTTAGGTCGTAAACTCGTTAAAAAATCGATGTTAGAAATGAATAGTCGAAAACACATCCAACAACTACTAAGTGATACTCATTTTTCTGATCATTTTTACTTGCAAGCTTTATTCATAGTCACTTCCACTTGTAATCATGTAATGTTGCAAATTTCTTGGTTTGTAGAAATCCAATGGGGTCATTAATTACAAGATTTAGATACGAAAGTTTTTACTGTGAGATTTGATTATTTCGTGTAATTAAATTTTGTAAATAATTTGCCAGTTTTGTGGTGAATACTGGCTTATTAAGTGACTACAAATTTTATAGGCATATGCGCAAAAATCATTTGATAAATGATTAGAAAGTAGAAAAAACAAGATTGAGCATAAATGATAATGATAAAGTCAAATAAGAGAGATCCGTGCACCAGTCCATGGTTGTGTTCGGTACTTTCGTTTAGTTGACTTAGCAACGTTTTCAAGAGATAATCAGGAATATAATTCTGTTTTTTACAAAACTTTACTTGCGATGCTGGTTTGTACACTGGGGCATTGGCCCATTAATTCTTATCTTCTTGTTGGTCATGGCATGGATGTGTTGAATATCTGTGCAAGTCGATTAGACATACGTGTGAAAGCTATTATTGGGGCGTCACTTTATAATAGAGGGGCGTCACCTAATAGGATAAAAACGGGTCATCCATAAATAATATCAAAAACCCCTTATCTAAAATAATTTTATAATGATTAAACAACCCTTAAGTGGTTAGTGTTAATAATCTAATTAACTATTAATTAGATTAATAAGATTTTTTATATAATTAGTGATAAAAAATCATATTAAGTGATTTTGGTGGGAAGAAAAAGTTGGAAAAAAATGAGAAACTTTGGAGATTTTTTTCTAACTAAAACCTTAGATTTTAAATCACCAACCAATGTTCTTTTTATTTCTCAAAATTGATGAAAGTAAGTAAAAAAATTGAATTTTTTAGCTTTTCAGAACGATTTACGGTTGGGTTTTTCCTTCGTAGCCAACCGTAAGACAAATTTACGGTTAGGTGATGATGAATTCCTAACCGTAACTAGGTAAAATTAGGAAAACCCAATTTTAAACCAGTTACGGCTGGGTTTTTTAGGTCGAAACCCAACTGTAAATCAGTTACGGCTGGGTTTTTTTTTGTCGAACCCAATTGTAAAACAGTTACGGCTGGGTTTTTTGTTATCGAACCTAACTGTAAATCAGTTACGGCTAGGTTTTTCTTGGTCGAACCCAACTGTAAAACAGTTACAGTTGTTTTTTTTGAGGAAAAACCAACCGTAACTGGTTCTGAAACCTAATTTTTTTCTACGGTTTCAATCAATCTAACCATTTCAGATGCAATTGGTTTGTTGATTACCATCACTTCTATCAATATGCTTCTTCCGCACCTTTAATAGAGAATTCAATCGACGATTATAAGTTTTTCGAACCGTCGATTAATCGAAGTTGGTGAAATGATTTTGATTGAAAAAAAAAGGAGCGAATGATTTATGGTTGATGAATGAGAGGAAGTTAAGAAGAAGAAGAGCAGATCTTTGAATGAGAATTAGGTTTTGATTTTAGTTTTAGTTTTTAGGTTTTTATTTTAGTTGAACGTTATTTTAAACATTTGGTATTGAATCTAGAATACCCCATAACCAATTATTTGATCACTAGAAATCCAAGTAAATCCCCTCTATTGAAATGTGACGCTCAATAATAAGTTTCAACGTAAAAGAAAGAAAATCCTATAAACTTCCTATGGGAATTTCCTCCTGGGAATCGTTATCAGATCAATCACCCGTACGTTCGTGGCAACTGGACTATACGGACCTGTTCGGGACCATTCATGCAAGGAAAGGGACGTGCATTATTTTACTGTATAATCCAGTGACATTTGTTTACATTTTATATGAAATGAAATTATTAAATTTGTTGATTAGATAAATCTTACCTTGCCATGTCTTGGTCGGCCAAACTGTCCCCTGGGCCATGTGAGCAACGATATAACAATATTTTTACTAGAAAAATAACTAGTACAACCGTTGTCAAGGTGGGAAGGCCGACAGAAGAAGAATCTGAAGATGGGGTTTGTCTGTGACTACTTTCGTTCCGTTTCAGAAAAAAATAATACTTTCACTCTATTTCAGAAAAAGTGATACTTTCGCTCCGTTTCAGTAAAAGTGGTACTTTCGGCCCGTTTCAAAAAAAATGATACTTTTGTCCCGTTTCAGAAAAAGTGATACTTTTACAGAAACGGAACGAAAGTATCACTTTTCTGAAACGGAATGTGAAAGTATCACTTTTCTAGAAACGGAAAATTAGTTGATCAATAAACAAAAATATGGTTGCATGATGTGTTATGCATCCTTTGTAGTGGTTTGCATAATGGTCATGCATTCAATTTTCGAGAATTGTGCCTAAAGTGAAAGTATCACTTTTCTTGAAACGGAGTGAGTACATCGTTTTATTAGTTGCAACGAAAAATTAGTTGATGCATAAACCAAAATATGGCTACATAAAGTATTATGTATCATTTGTGGTGGTTTACAACTTTGCATAATGGAAATACATTTAATTTTCTAAAATTGTGCCTAAAATGATAAACACCTCCGAATTTTTCGTAAAAACTCTAAATTTGATATTGTTGTTTATATTCATTGCGTAATTTTTTTTAAAACCTTTCAAACGAGATAAAATTTGTAAAATTCCAAGGCACGGATTTATAGATATGTTATATTAAAGTTTGATTGCTAATTATACCCCTAAAAGAATAAGATATATAAAGAGTATAGTAATTGGCCTAAAAGGGATGGATATTTTGGTATTATCAAGTGCACGTTACCAAAATCTTTTTATCAAATTACAAATTTATGTGAGGTTTCATTTTATAAAAAAGTGGCCATAAAAGGGACTCCTCCCTTCGGGCCCTTCAGGCCCTCCGGTCGGTCGGCCTAATTAGGTATACTTTTATTATTCATGTAGATAATTCCCACAACCTGTGTTAAATTTTTTTTAACTGCTATAAGTTACCATTTTAACTGCCGGTACATATGTGCTCTTCAAAAAACTAGAAACTTACATAGATAATTACTGCTGGACAATAAAAGAAAACAGGGTGGTGGAGTTGTAATTACATAGACAATTACTGCTAAACAATAAAAGAAAACAGAGATGTGGAGTTGTAATCCAGTTCCATAAGCTTGTGTTGTTTGTGCCTCTGTTATTCACCATGAAGGCAATCTATTGAAGAAATGTCTTCTGTTATAATTCTTCAATTCGTTTTTTCAATTTCCTCCCCCACCTCAAATCCTTGGCCTTTTAGTTTCAATGAACAAACATGTAATATTACCCATTAAATTTGATTCCAAATTTGATGTAAACTAAACAAGTAAAATGGACTACTACTATTTTATAAGGGTTCATCAAATAAATGTTCAAGGCTCATCAAATAAATGCTTTTAACCTTTGCTTTTCCATGCCTGACTCACTTACTTTCAAGCTTATCATATATATCATGACAAACTTTGTTCACCAAATCTTTTTCTTTCTCTCTCTAATCTACGACTCCCTCACTCTCATTCAGTTCCTAAATATAAAATAATCCCTCTATACCACCCGCAGTATCTGTTACTTTGATTATTAATTAATTTTCGTTTTTTACATTCCGGAAATTTCATTTCCATAAAATTCTTAACTCACTTTTGTCCGTCCACCTGGTCTTGATCTGTTAGCTACTTATTTGCTTAATTATTTCACAGGGTAAAGGCTAATACTTTGGATGTAGAATTGCTTAATAGGAACGGGAGTGGTTATTGGTGTTAGCTGGAAACTTCTACTGGGATACAGGGAACAAGAGTGGATGTAAGAGTTGGTTTGGATACCTTCACTAAGGCACAGGTAAGTGCCTAAGACCCTTACTTCCCATGAGTATCCTTAGTTGGAACTGTCGTGGTTTCGGAAAACTAGAGGCAGTTCGAGAACTTAGAGAAATTGTAAAAATTAAATCTCCTGATAGTATGTTTATTTGTGAAACAATGAGTAATGCTAACACCACTTCGAGAAAATTTCGGTCTCTGGGCTTTCTCAATTATACTATAATACCATCTATTGGTAGGAAAGGAGGATTGGGTTTGGCTTGGAAGGATGAATTTGACCTTAATGTCGTTCATTCCGGCCAGAATGGTATAGTTTGATCTTCAAATTCAATTAAAGCTAATACTAAGTGCCTTATGTATTTTGTGTATGGCGAGCCTAATAGAAATCTTAGGCATGATTTTTGGGCAGGGTTCATGGCCCAAAATTATGATCCTCTCATACCTACTATTGTGATGGGTGATTTAACTAACATTTTATTGACACAAGATAAATGGGGCAAGAGACCTGTTACTGATAGTGATACTCGGGATTTAGAGAACCTTATTGGTTCTTGGGATCTTCGGGACTTGCCTTTTATAGGTCCTGATTATACATGGACCAATAAACAAGAGGGTGATAACCTAGTGATGGAAAGAATTGACCGTGCTGTTGTTAATGGGGTGTGGGAGACTGCCTTCCCTCATACCCACACACTCCACCTCCCAAGAATCAGTTCTGATCACTCTCCTATTTTGGTTTCTTTGAATCCCGGTGTGGAGAATTTGCATAAACCTTACCATTTTATGTCCATGTGGGTTAAGGATGATTCCTGCAAAATAATTATTGAGCAAGATTGGTCAATAAGAGCGAGGGGTTCAAAAGCCTTTCAACTCAAACAAAGATTGAACCATGCGAAGGAGAAATTAAAAAAGTGGAACAAAGTCTCTTTTGGCAACATTAATCATTCCCTTCATGAAACTAAAGAACAAATTACAAACACTCAAATTAACTCGCCTACAGATACCAAAAAGTTATCCGAGCTCACTGATAAGCTAACATATTTGTATTCTCTTGAGGAAATCCTATGGAAGGACAAATCAAGAGAACTTTGGTTAAACGAAGGTGATAAAAAAATATGCCTTACTTCCACAAGGCTACTATGTTTAGAAGAAAGATAAATAATATATCTTGGATTAAAGCAAGAAATGGCACTTGGTTGACTACTATGTTTGCTGGTACCACTAATCAGGATATTTTGTTAGATACTATGAAATCCAAAGTTACTAATCTGGATAATGAATGTCTAATATCACCAATAACTGATGAGGAAATCAAAGTAGCCGCATTCCAAATGGGGGAAAAGAAAGCCCCTGGACTTGATGGGTTCACCGGGTTATTCTACCAGACCTATTGGGATGTGGTGGGGGAAAGTGTAACACAAATGGTTAAGCATTTCTTTGACTCTGAGCATATCTTAACTCAATTCAATCATACTAATATTGCTTTGATTCCTAAGAACCCTATGGCTGATTCGGTTGATCAATTCAGACCTATTGGGTTATGTAACTTTGCCTATAAAGTGATCTCTAAGGTTATCGCTAACAAGATGAAGCATTTGATGGATAAAGTGATCTCTCCTAATCAAAGTGCTTTTGTCCCGAAGAGACAGATTGCTGATAATGTAATATTAGCTCATGAACTTATTCACACTATTAAGCAAAAAAAGAGAGGGAAAGTGGGATATGCGGCCATTAAATTAGACATGTCTAAGGCGTATGACAGGCTAGAATGGTCTTTCTTGGCAAAAACTATGTCCAAGTTGGGGTTCCACCCAAAATGGATAAGACTTATTATGAATTGCTTGAGCTTTGTCTCTTACTTTCTCATTCTTAATGGCAGTCCAATGGGACACTTTCAACCTGAGAGGGGGTTAAGGCAGGGGGATCCCATGTCACCTTACTTGTATATCATTTGTACAGAGGCACTATCGACTTACATTAAATATTTAGAAGATTCAATTCCGGTGTATGGAATTAAGTGTACTAGTTCTGCTCCTCCTATCAGTCATTTGTTGTTTGCAGATGATAGCTTGTTATTCACTAAAACCACCATCCCGGAATTTCATTCTATAAAAGACTACTTGCAAAAAAATTGCAATGCAAGTGGTCAAAAGATAAACTTTGAAAAGTCTTGATTGTTCTTTAGCAGTAAGGTCCATCCAAAGCATAAAAGAATCCTCGCAAAAATCCTTAACATCTCTAATCCTAGCCTTGGGGAGAAGTATTTGGGTGCCCCAATTACATTTCTAAGGTCTAAAACTCAGACTCATTTACCTCTTTTAAATGCTGTGGAGAAGAGAGTTAATGGTTGGTTGGTCCAATTTTTGTCCCAAGCAGGAAAGACCACCTTGGTTAAGCATGTGGGTCTAGCCATGTCACTTTATCAAATGGCAATATTCTTAATTCCCAAGAGTATATGTCATAAAATTGATTCTCATTTGAATAGGTATTGGTGGGGCGAAGACCCTAATTCCAAAAAGAGGAAATTACATCTGATTGCTTTAGAAAACATGTGTAAGTCAAAAGAGGAAAGAGGACTTGGGTTTAGAATCAGTGAGACCAATAACTTGGCCATGATGGCAAGAAGTGTTTCGAGATTGGTGGAAAACCCAAATTCCCTCCTTGCGCAGGTGTTGAAAGAAAAATATTACCCTAACATGGATGTGCTTAATTATAAGTTCCCCGAAAAAGCCTCTTGGGTTTGGAAGTGCCTCCACCGTACCATGAGTAAGATTAAACCTTTTATCTCATGGGTAGTGGGGGAAGGAAACTTTATTGACCCTTGGTGTGATAATTGGATACCTGGAAAAGGGACCGCCACACCAAAAATCAATACTTGTCCTGAAAAAATCTTAGAGTAAATGATTTGATAAATCATGACTCTAGAACTTGGGATACAACAAAATTAAGTGCTGTTTTTGATCAACCCTCAAAAGAGAAGATTGAACAAATCCCTCTCAGTATTATACCCTCTAGAGATAGAAGGGTGTGGATACCATCTAAGGATGGTAACTTCAATACTAAATATGCATATTCCTCCCTAGATGTTAGTGGCGACAACACTAACTCTGACTTATGGATGGCTGTGTGGAAGTGTAAACTACCGGCAAGAGTTCAATTATTTGTTTGGAAAGTTTTGAAATGAGCTCTTCCGGTTAGAGAAATTCTTCACCAACACATCCACATATCTGATTTTAGTTGTCCAAGATGTAAGTTTAAAATTGAAACAATTATGCATACTCTAGTAACATGCAAATGTCATACTAGAGTTTGGAGACTCAGAAATGTACAAACTACTCAATTTCAAAATTTTACCATTCACCAGTGGGTTAGATTTTCGCTTCAACTCCATCCTTATAAGGATGCGTCAGATAGAGCTGATAAATTCCCATTGATTGCGTGCTTGATGTGGTCCATCTGGACAAACCGAAATGACTTAGTCCATAATGAGAAATCAGAAGAACCAGCTGCTGTTCTAGCAAGAGCAAAGTCAATGATGTCGAGTTCTATTAAAACCCCGTCTTTACAGGGCATATCTGCAATCTCTCCACCACAACAAGCTTCACCTTGGGTGGTTCCACCTAAGGATTGGACCAAGATAAATACTGATGGTGCTTGGAACCCAAATTCTCCAAATGGGGGAATTGGTTTCATTTTTAGAGATTCAAACCATATATTTGTTTATGCTAAGTCAACTTATTTAGTATGTTTTTCTGCAGAAAAAGCAGAGACTCTAGCAATTAGAGATGCTTTGATGGTGGCTTTGGAGAAGAGACGTGATCGAATCATTGTTGAGAGTGATGCTTCAGCTATTTTGGAGCAAATTAACAAGAAGACCTTCATGGGAGATCAGAGAACCCATTGTCTGTTACAGGATATTAAAATCTTAATTTCTAAGTTTAAGTTTATATCCTTTGTATTTGTTAACCGTTTTGCAAACGGAGTTGCTCATGATCTAGCTCAATGGGCTAAAACTAATGTCAGCCATATGGCTTGGTCTGTACCCCTATTTGGCTCATGTCCTCTCTATGTAAGGACCATAGGGCTGATCTTATGTAATTCACTGTTAGTTGCTTATAAAATATATATATATATATATATATATATATATCATGACGTAGGTATGTGAAATAAAAACTTGTAAACATCACAACTTATAAAGTGTTAACTAGCTAGTTAATTAGTTGTTGGTTCAAGACGAAACTATACAGAACGTATAATTTCAAAAGAAAATAAACACTAATACTTTTATTATTCTTGAATTGTTTTGGTATACAGAGATACCTAGTTATATACATAACGAGTACTTGAACAATAAGAAATCTAAACTTAATATACAAGAATTACTTAATATAAGCTATTCTAAACAGAGAAGGAGCGAGTACAAACGTGCACTCCAAGTCACGTTGTACACGCAACTGATGTTGAGTTAACACCCTTTCGCAAGCGCAATAGGTTTTCTTGTACCGTTAGCTTGAACCTCAAAAGATAAAAACAATCCTTGGAAGAGGTTTGGTAAATATATCAGCAATTTGATCTTTAGAGGAAATAAAACGAACATCAAGAAGTTTGGAGGCCACACTATCACGGACAAAATGATAATCAATTTCAATATGCTTTGTACGAGCATGAAATATAGGGTTAGCCGTGAGATATGTAGCACCAAGATTGTCACACCATAGAATAGGAGGATATTGAGTAGAGATGTGTAACTCAGAAATAAGAGATTGAATCCACATAATCTCAGCGGTAGCAATGGCAAGTCCTCGATATTCAGCTTCAGTACTAGATCGGGACACCGTTTTTTGTTTACGTGCACTCCAAAAAACAATATTACCACCCAAATAAACACGATAACCACTAGTGGAACGAAGATCATCTAGCGAACCAGCCCAGTCAGAATCTGTATAAGCAGCGAAGGACAACTGTAGAGAAGGTGTCGGTTGAAGATGAATCCCAAAGGTAGATGTGTGCTCTGATACCACGTTAGAATACGGGCATTCCAGCTCAAAACCAATTGGCAATGAGTGGAGTGGCCCTATAAATTATAAACCGCAGGATCTTAGATAACCCAGACAATGTGGGACTAATAATCTCAACACGCCCCCTCACGTGTAGCCTCGTTGGGTCTTACACGTGGATAACAATAAACCGGGTGACGCGGAGTAAAGGTGCGGTTAAATGACTAGACACAAATATAGCCTACTCTGATACCAAGACGAAACTATACAGAACTTAGAATTTCAGAAGAGAATAAACACTGATACTTTTATTATTCTTGAACTATTTTTATACAGAGATACCTAGTTATATACACCACGAGT
Source organism: Papaver atlanticum (assembly GCA_023531105.1). Classification (NCBI taxonomy): domain Eukaryota; kingdom Viridiplantae; phylum Streptophyta; class Magnoliopsida; order Ranunculales; family Papaveraceae; genus Papaver; species Papaver atlanticum. Next base: position 1,217,139 of record JAJJMB010012776.1, on the reverse strand, counting down.
ACTTGAACAATAAGAAATCTAAACTTAATATAAAAGAATTACTTAATATAAGCTATTTTAAAAAGAGAAGGAGCGAGTACAAACGTTCACTCCAAGTCACGTTGTACATGCAACTGATGTTGAGTTAACTCTAGCAAGTAGACTAGTACTGCCCAACATCTAGAACAAAAGGACAAGCACATATTTTTTTTGAGAAATGGATTCGAGCTTAGTAAGGAAGAAAATGAAAGGAAAAAATATTATTTTCGAAATGTAATTTGTGAAGCTAATACGTTTATTGTCAACTGATAAGATTTTACGAGGTTGAATTAACTGATAAGATTTTAACTGATAATATTTTACGAGGTTGAATTTTGTCTTATTAAACGTTTTTAAACCCCTGCACATTACTGGAGTTCTACTAATAGGTTTCACCGTTTCAACGATTTTATGCTTAAAAGGTCTAATCTTCATGAATATGCCTAAAACTTATCAACTTCACAAATACAGAGAATCTCCGCGAGGATATATTTTCTTTCTTTTGCGGATTAGTAATACAGCTAAAATAGACAATAATAAGTCGAAGGACTTACTCGTCTCTAACACCGTGGTACAAACACAGTGGCCAAAGATTTCATTTTAAAATCTTGTTTAGTTTCCCTGGTAATATTTAACTCAAAGTTCTTCATAATAAAACATCTATAGTTACACGCCGAGTTTGCAACACTTCACGCAAAAAACCTCGGAGAATACTGATATAAACACTCATTGTGCGTAACGTCAACTGTCTTCGAATTAAGTGTATGCTTTCTACACTTGATAAAGCCAGATTACTACTAGCCGAGATTGAAACCCGGTAAACATCTTAAAATAATTCATACAAACATTTAAATCATCGACACCGACGACTTGTGTAAGCTTATCAACGTTGGGGACTGAATGCCAAACTATGCCACAGATGTTGAAACTTAAATTAACTCAAGGTAACACAATAACGCATCATCATTTGTTTTCTCAACCTTTCACTTATATGCTAAAGCACTTCAAGAAAATGAGTAATAAACAATATCCAACACACCATTTTTTTCATTATAGTTACTCTTGCATTACGAACTAGCTGGCATATAAGTCATTCATGTAGTGAGCAATGCCCTTCGACTAATACGACGATGTGAGCCTATAACAGTTAACGTTAGACACCGAATAAAACTTACGGTCCACAAAAACATTTTATCACTAAATCCATGAAAACTATATTATAGATCTGCTAATTTTATCAGGGTATTCCACCTTTATCATATATTGTGCTAAGGATATTCCGATCCTACTAATGTAAATCTTGCTAATCCATACTTAAGCGGTATACATGCCTTGAGTATTGCTTTATCAACTGGTATGACTGTTGGTGAGACTACGCTTCTTCAACAATCAGGAGAAAATGTTAATACATGAAAGAAAATTAACTACTAATTGGACCAGAAGGTCATTATATGATTTGTAAACCCAAGTCCACAAGGACTGAGGACTTGAGGACTCAAACCGGTTCAAAAGGGGGTTTGGATTGGCCTTAAGTATGATATCCAAGGGTAATAAAGAGAATGAGGAAGTCAAGGAGGAGCAAAAAGTTGTTGATCAAAGAGTCAAGGCTAGCTTATTATGGAATGATTAACAATTTTGTAATAAAGAAGGAAGAAAACATGTGCTTAAGGAGGTGAGAAAGAAGAATCTATAAAAGGGAATAAAATAATACTATTTAGAAGAGGATATTTCCCTCTCTTTTTTGGGAGGAATTGAATTTGTTGTGATAGGACCAGGCTCTTATACTATCTCACCATTACACCCTAAAACACTAATAATAAATCTTGCTTTTAATAGAGATAACATTTCCCACTTTTCAAAGAGGACTGAAGTTAAAAGACGGAGCGAGTATTTATTCTCTATTTATTTTTGTTTGCAACTCTTTGTTCATAACCACTTCCACTTGTAAGTATGCAAAATTCCCGCTTTGTTAAAATCCACAAGATTATTAACTAAAACTATGGCCGGGCCTGATAGGCAAGCAGGGTAAGCCCCACTTGCAGACAAAGGGGAAACAACAAAAACTTGTAATAATGGGGTGTTTTCATTAAAAGAAACAAAAATTGGACTAAATTATTAGTTAAATAAAATCGGAGGGTTTAAAACAAATTGGGTAAATAGTTTAACTTTGAGAGAAACATTTTAATCTTCTCTTTCCATCTCCTTTTTGTGTATTCACCTCTGCTGCCTCCTTTTTATTTCCAAACAGCACACACCGTAGGGTAGAGTTTTCGTTTAATTATTAGTATCATAAACAATTGATGGTCTTTTATTAGTTGAATTTGTGCAAAGAATTTTTTGTCATATGGGTAAAGAAAATAAGTTCATTTTGGGGCAAATTTTCTCCAAAAACGGACTTGCTAATACTTTTAGATACCCTAAATATTAGGGTGAGATTTGATTATTTCATGTCAGTTTATAGATAATTTTCCAGTTTTGCGTGGTGGATACAGGCCTTATTAAGTGACTATAAATTTTGTAGGCCTGCCATTTTTTTTACAATTTTTTCCTCCACATCAAGCCTGGCATATGTACAAAACCATTTGATAAATGATTAGAAAGTGGAAAAAATAAAATCGAGCATTTTGTTGCGGATGATAGTGTAAATGATAATGATAAAAGTCAAATTACAGAGACCCGTACATCATTCCATGGTTGTGTTCCGTACTAATCGTTTAGTTGACTTTGCAGCGTTTTTAAGAAATAATGAGGAATTCTTTTTTACACAACCCACCCACCTCATGCGGCGTGAAAGTCATTGGATTCCAATGTTGCATTTGAGCAGCACCAGCCCTCATTGTTGCTCTACTAGCCAAGATAGATTAGAGTCATTAGATCGGTGACGGAACACAAACTTTACTTGAGATACTAGTTAGTGCATTGGGGCATTGGCCCCTTAGTTCGTATCGCATGTGCAAGTTAACCAGACATACCTGAAATTGTAAAAGAAAAAAAAAATCCTAAAAACTTCGTATGGGACTTACCTGGGCATTGTTTTTTCACATCAATCGCCCGTACGGCCGTACATTTGTGGCAAGTGGACATACGAAACCGGACCTGTTCGGGACCATTCATGCAAGGAAAGGAACATGCGCTAATTTATTGTGTAATCCAGTGACATTTATTTATATTATTATACGAAATGAAATATTTTAATTTGTTAATTTATCCAGTGAAATTTATTTATATTATTATATGAAACGAAATATTTTAATTTGTTGATTTGCTCACATGGCTGAACAGGCCATGTGAGCTACGAGACAACAACATTTTGTTAACAAGATAGGTTCCATTCAGTTTCTGGTAGATAAATTACTTACGAGAAGTGGAACTGACTTTTATAAGTTACCATTTCAACTACAAATACATATGTGTTCTTCGTGAAATAGGTATGATTACTCACGAATCAAAGAAACAACGTGATTGTGGAGTTGTTCTCAGTTTCATAAGCATGTTTGCGTTTCTGATATGCACGTCAGAACCAAAACCTTGAAAAAGTGTCTCATTTTACGGTTCTTAGATCCAAGTTTTCAATTTCCTCCCCACCTCAAATCCTCGATCTTTTACTTTCAATGAAGAACATATAATTAAAACTACCCATTAAAATGGATTCAAAATTTGATGCAAACTAAACAAGTAAAATGAACTGCTAGTATTTTATACGGGAAGGCTCATCAAATAAATGTTCTTGACCTTTAAACTTCATGCTTGATTCACTTACTTTCAAGCTTATCGTATATCATGACATAGAGAGATAGCGCTAGAAGAAAGAGTATTAACGGGGTTATCTGATTCTGGTAATATTTTTGTTTTGAATGAAACTTTTAGAGTATAAAACGGCTTGGGAGAAATTTGAGCCAATAATAGATGCCAAAACGTGCACCTCCGTTAATAAGGGTGCACAAATTTGGACTCAACTTTTGACACGTAAACCATAACAGAGTAAAACTAGCATGATTAGTATTTAGAGAAAAATAAATAATGTAAGATGTGTGTCTCGATAACGGGGTGGTAACAAAAACTTGCAGTAACTACGTGCTATTACGATAAGTTGGGTATGAGCAGGTGAGGCTGGTGAGGACGGTTGTTCCACTTGTCAACTAGTTGGTACAAGTTCTTAACGCGACACAAAGAATTTCGTTGTTTTTGAAACTTGTGAAACAAAAACTCCATGGTTAGGCCGGTTCCTATGGGGTAGGGCATAAAAGTTGTTTTGCCATGCCAAATCCGTTTCTCCACTATGGGAAAACCGGTAAATATTAGGTAAAACTGTTAAATCTTAGATAAAATAATATATTTGTTATGATAAGTGGGACCCTTGTTAATAATTTTTTTATGTATATGTGTATGTGGGATATTTTTAAGGTTTTAATATATTTAGTGGGACCCGTATGGAATAAAAGTAATATTATAAAAAAAAAGCAGGAGAGAAGACGTTTTAAAATATTAGAAAACTACTGAGCGGTGGAGTCTCAATCGCCAACGATCTATACCAGATCGCCCGGTCAAGACTAGACCGCCAGGTCGAGACTCAACCGCTCGGTAGGGACTCGACCTGACCTGGCTAAGTGGCAAATTTTCCACTTAGCCAGGCATGTTTGCTAGTTTGCCAGCTCCATAGTGGGTGCAAAACTGGCAACTGACCAATTTGCTAAACCCATAGGAACCGGCCTAATATGGGTACTAGTACTGGAGTAGTGATGAGAATTGGTCCCTTGCGCACTAAACTGGTATCCCCTACTAACAAGGTTGTGAAATCGTAAATCGCAACGTGAATTTTTTTTTCAATTTTATGTATCGGATTGAATGTTAAAGCGTATCTCGAAAATTCATGTTCGATCATTAAATCGTATGTTCTCTTGTAAATAATATAAAATTATACGAATATTTAACAAGGTTCATATTCTTTTACAGAATTTTGCTCTTTGATCCAATATATACTAATGAAGTTCTTTTAAATATCAAAAAAGAATAAGGTGGAACATTTGTTAGAGGTCACCCTTAAGACATAGGAGGTCATGAGTTTGAACCTTCCTGTTCTCATTTTTGAAAATGCATAATTAACTTTAGAATTCAATTAAGAATTGTAGCATTTTTGAAAATGCATAATTAACTTTAGAATTCAATTAAGAATTATAGTCAAACAAGGTTGACTAAGCGATTTACTAGATAGGAAACGATTTTGGTGTACGATTTTTAAAACCATGCTTAGTAATAACGATGAGAAACTCGTGCACAAATTTATAATAGGTGGATCAATAGACTTTTCTTGAATTTTTTTTTATAGAGAAAAATATATTTTGGTGTTAGTGAATTTTTAGGTAAAAAAATAGGCAATAAAAATATTTAATTACTAAAAATGGTAATATTGAAAATAGTCAATTAACAAAATTAAAAATAAAGAATAATAAAATGGATGAATCTCCTTTTAGCATTGCATCTTTTAAGTCCGTCCTTATTTCGGTTTGGTGTTTTCTGACCCACTAAAGTCTACATTCCTCGGTATATGCATAAGCATCCGTTGGTAATTAATTATCGCAAAATTCCTTCCATACACCGTCATGGTATAAACTAACATAATATAGTTGAGTAGATGGTATTAAAACCTGTAAACAACTGACATTCACAAATACTCAGATACTGAAAGACAAAAAACATATAATAATTAGAGGTTTTCATATATTGTGGTCACTTGTCACTTTTTCAGACACAAATCCAAACTTTAGGATCCCAGTTCGCCACATACTCTTCATCCAAATATAGTAGGTAAAACTAAGTTTCTCAAGACTTTCAAAGTGCCGTTATAGACATCAGAAGTTTGTGATGTCCAAGGTTTTCACTTTTCATGTGTTTTATTCCTCTCCTTGAATGCAATACCTGCAACTGAAAAAAAAATCATTTGCTTTTGGCTTTCAGTTCAATGATCTGGCATTACCTGCCGAAGAAAGAAGAGCTAAGTTGAGAAAAGTTTTCACTTAAAAAGATAAGATTGAACACCTGCAAATGATCTAGAACCATTACAACTCAGTATGACGGGAAAAGTTTTGTGTACATAGACCAACTACACAATATATGAGACATTTTCTCAAGGTAAAAATGCTGAAGTCATTGAAAGTAAAATCCTTTTACCGGTACTTGATTATCTTAACAGTGACCTAACTCATATTCTTAGTAAAATTGAACTTCACAGTCAACCTATATTCCAAAGGTCCTAAAATCTACTTTCTTAAGCTTCTCCCACTCCTGGAAATATAATCCAGTAGACCAACCAATTTATTAACTAAAAAGCTAGTTAGTGACAATCCACTGACATCCTGCATTCTTGTTAAGCTACGAACAATTGATACGGATATATAATGAATCAACTCATAGTGACGGAACTATAGATATATAACCTGGGCTAAACATTATTTTCTACATAATATTTGTTGTGGAAATTCAGCTACAAAGTTACCTACAAAATCAAAACATACCTGCGGTACAATAATTATAGCAGTATTTAGTAGATTAACAAATACACTAACATGTATTCCTCCTATTAGCCTTCATTACAGCCCTTTATGGAAAACCAACAAAGAGAAGACATAGCTAATATACATTTCTGAATTTTTTTAGAGAAATGTTAAGGTAAAGGACATAATAAAAATGCACTAAACAGCAAGTATAGAATCACCGTCCATGTGATGTTCCACACAATTTTATCTTGGTAATCAATTTTTGCTTCAAGCACACATACTGCCATGTCTAACAACAGACCCAATGCTTCCTACTGCGTACCTGTAGTCCACATGAATTATAAAGATGGTTTAGGCATCCCCAATTTCGATCCTGTGTTTAACCAAAAAAATAAAAATTAATTAATTTTAACCACAACATTTACACACCACGTTTCGAACCTTGCTTGCATATCAGGTAGTCAATCCCCATTAAGGCACCTCGTGTACCTTCTCTTCGAAGTCGAGATACACGATATAATGCACATGCGCCCGTGTATATGCTGCATATGACTAAGAAAATGGAACAACCTGCACCAATAACATTTTAATACATTAGTCAGATCACATAATTGAGTTTGTAAATACACCTAATTTCAGAAATAACGACGACATTATTTATTATCTAAACAATACTTTCCATAAATAGCATACCATTGCCACAATACTAATCTTAGCAAGAGCAACAACCAATCTTCTTCATCTGTTTCGGGGAGTATGTACTGTCTGTAGTAAACAATATAGCAACTCATTAACGAACTTACTGGTTGTACCATTAGCAACCCATAAAAGACTTGGGAACCGAATATAATTCCTACAAAGGAAAAGAAATCAAACACCATCTTATAAAAAAAAGAAATATGGAGTCATTATATATCTGATAACAAAGAATCAGCTCAAATAATTAAACAAAAAAAATATTACCTATAAAATAACAAAGCGATCGTGAGAGAGAAATAGTGAAAAGAAATAGAGAGAGATACCTGATAACTTGAGAGAATCAGCTTTAATCAGTAAAAGAGTTACCTGCAAAATAACAATACAATCGTGAGAAAGAAAGAGTGAAAAAGAATAGGGAGAGGAAGCCGATTAAAAAAAAAAGAATAGGGAGAAGAAAAGAGGCAGAAAAAGAAGTATTTTCTCGCGCCGTGTACTGCGTAGGGTTTCATTAGAAAGAAACAAAGAAAGAAAAAAAGTTGAGGAGAGTAAAGTGAGGAGATTAGGGTTTCGTGTTAGTATTCTCAAGTAGGGTCGAAACAGAATTCCGTAAATAGTATTGGTGGTGTTCGTGAACGTAATATTGGTGGTATGAAAAATCTGGAGGCTCCTATTGGTCTATACATTCTCTGGTGGGGCCAGAAGCTCTAAAAAGAGAGCTTGATCCTGGATAACTAATTTATATTCAAAATTGTTTTTAAAATTTATGATCCTGGAAAAATCCTCTAAAAACTTGCCTTACCAGTTTGTGCAGATTTTGATTTTAAATTGTTAACGTGCATATAATGGTACACATGATACTTAATGCACACATATTGATTGGTAAAGCGCACATAATGGTACACATGTTCAAACTTGCAGGTGTGATTATAGTTGTACACATGTTAATTGTTAAAGTGCACATAAGTGTACACATATTGATTGTTAATGTGTATATAGTTATACACCTATTGATTACCAGTTGTACACCATTGTCATGTCTCTTGGATATATGGCATGTTTTATGGCTATGGATGTTGGATTTTCTAGGATTTTGTAGATGTGTACATAGTTGTACACCATTATCATGTCTCATTGATATACGACATGTTTTATGGGTATGGATATTGTATTTTCTAGGTTTTTGCAGATGTGTACATAGTTGTGCACATTGTCCTGTCTCATTGATATATAGCATGTTCTATGGTTGTGGATGTTGTAATTTCTAGGTTTTCCTAGATGTGTGCATAGTTTTACACCATTGTCATGTCTCACTGATATGTGGGATGTTCTATGGGTTTGGATATTGTATTTTCTAGGTTTTTGTAGATGTGTTCATAGTTGTACACCACTGACCCGTCTCATGGATATATTGACTATTCTGTGTAAGTATTAGAATTGCAATTGTTTAATAAATCACTATACTGTGAAGTTTTGCAACGATATTAAGTTTGTGCAGTTAGGCCCAAAGGGATCGTGTCTTTTAAGTCAGTAACTGACTAACTTTTTACTTTAATCATTTTCTTGCTTTGTTTCTTATGTGGTTGGTGAAAGGTTAATTACTTCTTTTTCAAGCCGTGAATTCTTATGTTTTATCGTTTTGTCCTTGATGCAGGTTAACTGCTCATCCAACCTTTGCAGATCCGGCTATTAATCAACTAGAGCTTGGCATGGTTGATAGTTTTGTTAGTCTGTGTAGACCAGAGTGGCTGTTGGCTGCCAAGGATGTTGGATTTTCTGGATTTTTACAGATGTGTAAATAGATGTACACCAGTGTAAATTAAAAAAAATTAAAACTGAATATTATATAGTCATATGGGTACTCTTTTTGTAGATCTCGGAAAGAGCTTTCCGAATATATAAAGTTTGTGAATTTTGGACGTGCCGTTCAAAAGATAAATATCTTTTTAATTAATTTAATATTATTTAAAGTTGCTGACATCATCATAAATAACTTTGGACTAAAGTGTAAATATTTGGACTAAATTGTAAATCAGGAAGGTTATTTGTGTATTTTTCATATTTTAAATAACTTTTGGCCTAATCTGTACCTAGTTAACTCGGAGTGGACTAATCCGTATTTTTTGATGTGTTTTTGGACTAAACCGTATTTTTCCCGTTTAGAAACCCCCCGATCTCTTCATATACTAGTACGACCATCCTATTCCATCTTTCCTAGTTTACTTTCTTCAGGGTTTTGGTTTCTCTAGGGTTAGGGTTTGAACGTTTAATATTACTATCTCTATCTCACCATACTATCATATCAGAAGATCAGTTATGGAAGATTTTCTTTCTCTACTTCTAGGACGTCATGCCTATGCTTCTCCCACTGATGTACTTGAAAGGCTTGCACCAGATATTAGGAAGCGCGTTGATGTTTTGAGAGATATTCAGACTAAACATAATGACATAAAAGCCGAGTATTTTGAGAAGCGAGCAGAACTTGAAGCCGAGTACCAAAAGTTGTATCAACCACTTTACAAACTGAGGTATTATATTGTGAATGATGATGTGCCTGAAGTCGATCGAGTTACAAAAGAGGTTGAGGAGTCTGATAAACAAGCAGATGTTGCGGAGGGTGTTCCCAATTTTTGGCTCAATGCGTTGAAGACGAATAAACCACTAGCAGCGAAGATCGGTGACTGGGATGAAGGTAGCCTCAAGTATCTGACAGATATCAAGTGCTGCAGGATTGACACACCAAAGGCAAAAGGGTTCAATCTTGATTTCTATTTTCATCCCAATCCTTATTTCAAAAATGCTGTCCTGACAAAAACTTATCACTACCTGATCGATGATGATGAGCCAGTTTTGGAAAAAGTAATAGGGACTAGAATTGAATGGTATCTTAAACAGAATGATGTGCCACATAAGGTAAATCTAAAGCGCAGATCAAATGACATGAGGATGCCTCCCTACTACAAATTTAGTTTCTTCAATTTCCTTGACTTACGCGTTCGTGGCGAAGAGGCAGCTGAAAAACTTCTGGAAAAAATGGATAAAGATTATGATGTTGGTTCCACCATCCGTGACAAGATCATCCCAAATGCCGTTGCGTGGTTCACCGGAGAAGCTACACATCTTGAATATTATGAAGACAATGGTACGGACAAAGACGAAGAATTCATGAAAGAAATTTCCGCTCACTTTATTTCAATCACTGCAACCGTCAAATCTAGAATGGTGAAAATGGAAGATCGTGGTGCTTTAGTTCCATATCTTGAATATGCTTGTCGTGCTGCAGCTTCAAAGAAGAAGTGTCAGAATTGGTTTAGAGAACATTCTGATGTACTTGAAAGGCTTACACCAAATGTTTTGAAGCGGGTTGAGATTTTGAGAGATATTCAAACTGCACATAATTACATTAAATCTATTTTTTTTTAAGAAGAGAGCAGAACTTGAAGCCGAGTACCAGAAGATGTATGAACCACTTTACAAACTGAGGTATGATGTTGTGAATGCTGTGTCCGAAGTGGATGGAGTTACAAAACAGGTTGAGGCTGCCAAAGAAGCAGAAGTGGAGAAGGGCGTTCCCGATTTTTGGCTCAATGCGATGAAGACAAATGAAGTACTAACAAGGGAGATCACAGAGAAGGATGAAGGTCCCCTGAAGTATCTGAAAGATATCAAGTGGTGCAAGATTGAAGAACCCAAGGGGTTCAAGCTTCATTTCTCTTTTGATACCAATCCCTATTTTAGTAATGCTGTTCTGACAAAAACTTATCACGTGATCGACGATGAAGAACCAATTTTGGAAAAAGTAATAGGTACTGCGATTGAATGGAATTGTGGGAAGAATCTGACAGAGAAACCGGTGGGGATGAAGCGAAAGCGTGGATCAAATGAAGGGACGATACATGTCCAATACTGTAAAAGTTTCTTCAATTTCTTCAATTCTGAGTATGACTATGAGGTTGACGAAGAGGCAGCTAAAGAGATTCAGGAAAAGATGGCACAAGACTATGATATTGGTTCCACCATCCGTGACAAGATCATCCCAAATGCTGTGTCGTGGTTCACTGGAGAAGCTACAAGGTTGAATATAATGAACACAATGATAACGAATGGTGATGAGACATCCATTAAATCTTGAAAGTGGTGGGAGACAATTATATCCCAGTTGCAGAAAATTAGCGAATACCAAGCGGCGAAGGATGACAGCAAATTGGAGAGGCCTAGCTAGAGTGCAAGCAGAAGGTTGGTACAGCACAGTTATTTTTGCGTGTGGGGAGCGGCTTGAATTCTTGAGTGGAGTGGGAAAGATAATGATAAAGTCGAGTCACTAAGATCCATTACCCGACATGGTTGTGTTTGGTACTTTTGTATAGTTGGACTGTGCAACGATTTAAAAGATGATCAGGAATTATTTCTTTTACATAACCCACATGATGTGGTGTGATTTGTGTGAAAGTGATTGGATTCCAATGTTTCATTGTGACAAGCCATCATTGTTGCTGATCCCATTTTAATACTTGACACTAGATTAGAGTCATCAGAGCATTGTGGCATTGACCCCCTTATATAGACCTTGGTTATGTTATATTGGTAACGACATTTTTTCATGAAAATAATTAGGTACACAATTACTACGTATGATATATAAAGAGAACTGTAAATAAAGAATTGTGATTTTAGAGAAACTGCGCAGAATACCAAAATAATAGAGTTGTGATTCATGGTTCACTCCATAACCCTGCCTTGTTCATGCTCTTTTATGTTCATGGAAAACAATCTCTTGAAAAAATATCCCTTTTTAGCGTTCTTAGATTCAATCATTCAATTTCCTCCCTCACCTCAATTCCTCATCTTTTTACTTTCAACGAAGAACACATAAAACTATCTTTTATGCACTCCGAATTTGATGCAAACTAAACAAGTAAAATGGACTACTAATTTCTAAGTCGAATCATCAAATAAATGTTCTTAACCTTTTCTTTTCCATGCCTTATTCACTTACTTTCAAGCTTAATTATCTCATATAACGCAGTTAGTTAATCAGTGGTTGGTTTGGAAACCCTATGAGTAAGACTGGACAACGATATATACAGGGAAGTTCATCAAAATAATGTTGTGAACTTCTTTTGTCTGCTTGATCACTTTATTTCATCTCATTTATCCTAACGTAAGTTTGTGAAACGACAACTTGTAAATTAATAGCAGAATGACATGCTTACTAGCTGATCATATAGTTCAACAATTATTTTTTCAAGCTTAATTGTTGCATGAAGTAACAAAAATACTGGGATATCAAGTATAAGGGTCTTTTCCGAACTTCGGTACTGTCCGGTGTCCAGAACCAACGGACAAGCATGGTTTGCGAGATAACAAAGAATGTATAGTTTTTTTTAGAAATTGCATATTTTATCATAGTTTGCTTGATAACAAAGGATGTACAGTTTTTTTTTGTTTTTAAGTTTCATATTATGTGAGGGTAAGTATGATGGTACAATAGGTTTTTTTTTTTATGGGGCCAAATAAGTAAACTTTTGAAGGTGATTTTTAATTTACCCCGCCAAATTCTTTTTTGGGTATGTCACTGCTCAATAGGTAAGATTTTATGAGAACGAGTGTTGTCTAGGAAAAACGGAAAAGCTTGAACATTTTTCATTGAGTGAGATAAGATGTACAAGAGAAGAATCTTGAGATGAATACTAAGTAATAAAATGTTCCAACCATTTACAAATTACCTTCTGATCTAATGTGGCACACAAACCTTCTCTATTCTTAGATTACAAAGAGCATTTGTTTAATTAGATCAGAAGTTTAATTATATTCGGTTCAAATAAAACATTTGTCTGGCGCTGTTATTATTGTAGGAAAAGATATGGAGCCGACAAAATGAGTTCCCATTGGAAGTATAGTTGAAAGGAAAAGAGTCAAAGGCTGCATTTTCGCCATCCACACATAGCTGAAAACTTCGTATTTATGTTTTACCAATTCAATTTTCTCCAACTTCTCTATGATTTTGCTTGTGTTTTTTACTTCTGTTTTTTTATCCTTAGGAGACTGATTCTGTTCTACAGTGGACTAATTTATATGTAGGGGCGGAGCTATAGGTTGACTAAACCTGGTTGCAGCTCCCCCTTTTTCTCTTAAAACATCTACTAGTTAGTAAATTAACCCTAGAAAATATAAATTTTATCAAGTTAGTCCACCAAGTCTTGCAACTTAGTCCACCGAGTCTAGCATATTTGAGCATAAACTATCCAAGCCCAAATTACGGAGCAAAGCATACTCATTGTCTTGGATGATCTATGGACAAATGAGTTCAACTTACATCATGTGGGCACACTGTATGGACAAAACAAAAGATGCAAAGTTGTCATCACTACAAGAATCCTAAAGAATTTTGTGGTTCTCTTGAATTTTAAGATAACATTGAGGTCGAGATCATAGAAGAAGATGAATCACGGGGATTGTTTACGAAGAACGTTGGTGAGATTCTGTTGTGGCTAAACATATCGTCAAATAGTGGAATGGTTTGCCAATAGCACTTGTTGTGCTTGGCAGGGCATTCAGAAACAAAGACGCTTCGGTATGGGAGGATACTGTCAACTACAGGATTATCAAAATACAGAAATCTTAAGGTATGAATATCAAAGTTTTCTGATCAATAAAATTATGTTATGATTTCCTATGGAAGCACTTAGAACTAAAAACAAGGAAGAGGACGAGGAGAGTTTAACACTTTAGTTGAAACTAAATGCATACTATTCACAAGATCAAGCGATCAGTGATCTTTAAAAGGTCTTGCTTAATTTGCTTTGTTTCCTTAGAATAGCCAGTCCGACAACCATCAAAGTAAGAATATATAGTTGAACTTTTTGCCATAAAATGTGTAACACTCTTATTTTGTATCTCACACCTTACATTTTCAACCCTTCTGTACCACTGGATAGACTAGCACTATTAATCGGGAGCGAATTTTTTTTTTTAGCCCCCCCTTTTCCAAATTCCTGGCTTCGCTACTGATTATATGAACTCGTCGGCACCTAATTTTTTTTTTCCGGTCAAGTAGAAAAAAACTATTCTATTTTAGCTCAACCAGAATAAGTTCATTTAGCTTGTCTGTGCAAGTTACCAGGAAGAATTAGGAACAGGAGCTCTACCCCGTAAAATGCTGTAGAACAGTCGGAGGATATGGTGTACCCAGCAATTCTCGAGACGGTAACATTCTCTTCGAAACAACAATAAAGAGTGGGACCAAAGTGTCACCAAACAGAACTGCTGCATTCATTTAGTTTCTGGATGGATGGCGTTCAACAATAATTGATAAACATATACACAAAAATAAATAGGCTTTGACTCTCTGACACTGTTTGGTAACTACTGTCACAGTATGCCTGTATTATTTTCGCATTATTACTTTGACCCGCAGTGAGATTTGTCATAAAATGTCAGAATCCATGGATGCAAAACATCAAACTAACCAAACTGTAAACTAAATTTCATTGAATGAATGAAGGAATATGAATGAGGTAAGATTTGGAGTGTGTGTGTGTTCTGATACTATACTAGTTGTGTTGTCTACATCTTCTCTTCTTTGTTTCACGGATCACAAGCGACAATGCTACCCACCAAAAACAAAACCTACTAGATGGCCTTGGATGTGTGACATAACTCGGAAACTAGATAAATACACTGGTTGTCGGGATGATTCGTGAAATGGCCACTGTAACTGTGAGACTATCTTCTTCTTCTTCCAAACTTACTTTAAAACCTATTAGTATCATTCAAGTAGTAGTAGAACTTTTATAGCGTGTTTGGATACAAATATGTTTCTGACTTCTGCTTCTCCAGAAGTTGAAGTAAGAAACAAAAGTCATAAGTAAAACTATTTTATTTTATAAAAAGTTATTTTTTTAACTTCTAGAAATAGTTTTGAAATTTGATGGCCAAACTCACTTCTGACTTTTCGACTTATAGAAGTCGAAAAACTACTTGTGATATGCTATCCAAACAGGCTATTAGTGTAAATAAAAAATTCAATTTAGCAATATAGTGGTTCACGAAAGACCGTCCCTTCAGACTACTGCAAAACCACGCAGACATATGAATGGTGGGTCCCGCCCTGCTAGGGAAAACAAGGAGTCCCATTTTAGGGTTTAATTGTGTCTATGTGGTTTTCTTGTGGTGTGTAAGGTTTGTCCATAATTTTTGTTATTACATTCTACGGGAACTAAAGAAAAAAAATGGGGTACTCACTGGAATGTTAAGTACAACAATATATACCCACATTCTAGACTCTAGTGATATAGAAAATAAAGCATCGGGAACAAGTTGCCAATTTTATTTAACATTTTAAGCTTGGGAGCCAGTAGAGTTGCACACCTGAGTACGGTGGAATGAGACAGTGACAACAAGCTCGCTTCTTCTTTTCTATATTATTAACATTATTAAACATAAGAATAACAACACAATGCACAACATCGGTGAGAATTGAACTAAAACTACCAAAAACTGGATCTAACAACAACATGGTGTACAACTTTGGCAATGCTCATATTTTAGATCTGGAAAGGATGGAATTGGCAAAATTGATCTTGAAAAGGCATTTGACAGAATAAACTAAGCATAAATATAGAGTTTGTGTTGCATAAAATGGTGTAGGTGGTTGAGATTCTATTATTCTACTGCATCTTTCTCAGTTCTTATAAATGGCTCACCCTTTGGTTATTTTGGTAGCACAAGAGGTGTAAGACAGGATGCCCGGTTTCTCCTTTGCTCTTCAATATTGCTATGGAGGGTTTCTCTAGGTATATGGATAGAGCCGTTCATCTAAACCTCTTTAGTGGTTTCTCAGTTACTACTGAAAGCATCATCATCAATCATCTTCATTATGCTGATGATACTATTTTCTTTATTGATAATAACAAGTAAGAATTGCATAATTTGTTCCCGGCTCTTCAGTGCTTTGAGTACATTGCAAGACTCAAAGTTAATACTTCTAAAACAAGATTAATTACTATTGTTGATGTACCAGAAATTGCTATATGGGCAGCTGAATTTGGTTGTTCTACTGAAAGTCTTCCATTTATGTATCTTGGAATGCTACTTGGTGATAAGTCCTCTTCTAAACACATCTGAAATCCCATTATAGAAAAATTTGATGCAGGACTTTCTTTCTAGAGGCAGAATTCTCTCACAAAACGAGGTAAACTGGCACTTCTGAAATGCATTCTTACTTCACTTCATATGTACTACTTCTCTTTATTTAAAGCACCTGCTTTAGTGATCAAAATTTTGGTGAAAAAGATGAGAAACTTTCTTTGGGAACACAATGCAGCTGGTTCCAACACTTCACATCTTATTAACTGGAGTTTAGTTTGTGCCGATAAAGAACATGGTGGGCTTGGTGTTTGTAACCTAAAATTGATGAATCAATGTATGTTAGCAAAGTGGTGTTTGAGGTTTGGTATATGGATAAGAATAAAGTTATGGTACAAAATCATTGCAGATAAATATGGTGAAGAGTTCTCATGGTGGATTCCAGAAAATCCAACTAGCACTCACGTTGTCTCTTGTTGGAAGGAAATAACAGATTCAGCTTACTTGGTGAGTAACAATTCAACCATTTTTATTCACTCTGGTACATATGTCTTTTTTTGGAATGACACTTAGATTGCTAATGAAGCCCTTGCTGTTATTTTCCCTCATCTCTATAAGTTATCTAGAAAGAAACATACAAGGCTAGCAAATATGGTCACTTCAGATGGAAGTTGGAAATTTGATTTCAAAGGGACTCTCACTAATTTTGAAACGAATTTGTTTGCTGACAATCCTCCAGCTCTAGACAATCTACCTGAGACAAGAAGATGGTCGCTGCATCACTCTGGTACTTTTTCTGTCAAAACTTTGTACTCTAAACTGGTGTCAGAACATGGTGTTCAAAACTTTCCTCATGCCTTCATATGAAAATCAGATATTCCACCTAAAATAATTTTTTTGGTTTGGTGTTTAGTACACGGCAAGATCAACACAATTGATAATATGCATAAGAAAGGAGTCATGATCTACAACTTTTGCATTCTCTGTGGAAATGATAAAGAAACTCAAGAACATCTTTTCTTACAATGTAAAGTTGCTCATAAGGTTTGGTCTTTAGTCTTGCTGAGTACATATTGGTCTTGGGTCTTGGCATTGAATATGAGAATGTTAGCAGAGAATCGGCATCATAAACATTTCTCAGATTCTGGTAACTTCATTTGGAATCTTATCCCTGCAACTGTGATCTCTACTTTATGGAAAGAAAAAAATTGTATAACTTTTGAGAAGAACTACACTTTCAGGACTGATGTGGATTTAGGAGATGAGATGAAATCTTTGATTTTATCTTGGACTAGTGATGCTAGGAAGAGGGTGCACTTGAACTTTGCAAGTTCAGTCCATAACAACTGGGATGCACTCTTTGAGTAATTTAATTACCTTATTTTTCTTTTCTTTTCTCTACCTCTGGTAGATTGTAACTCCTCTGTATATTCTTGCATCTAATAAATTCTCTCTTATTATTAAAAAAAATGCTCATTAACCATTTTACTGGCCTCCAAAAAAAACAAAAACACCTTAAATGATAAGTTATGAGTATCCATATAGTGTCGAGACTCGAAAGACTATTACACATGGTCTTTTCTGGCTATAAAGACCCAATTAATATTTTGAACTTTATTATTGACGAAGTTCTTGTGTCACAATTATTGCAAGAAATTACTACGGATTGCAAAAAATAATTGTCTTGTTACAGGCCTACGGCCCATGGATGTACGGTCCAACTAGATTCCTAGGGTTGTATATAAAGGAAACTATATAATGCTTCTAACCTAATCTCCTAATAAGATGATTATTCTCTTTCCTCTTATCTCTGCTTGTTTCATCTATATTTCTCCTTAAACACGTTATCAAGCACGAGCTCTAACCCGCCCGCAATGGTTTTTTTTCTTCTTTGGGTTCGCATCAAATCAATCACAATTATCTCGCGAATCTCCATTATAGTATGGATTTGGTACTTCTGTTTTTTTCTTCTTCTTTTTGACTTGTACTTCTGTTTTATTCTCTCCTTTCAATCGTCAGCTGATCAGGTATACCTAAACCTCTTTTTTTATTTCGCTATTTACGTTTGAAAATGTGATGTGATAAACGAGATCCTAGTTGTCTGCCATGTTAGGACTATTGGTGATTTTTGATGCGTATATGGTATGCTCTAGTTTCTAAATCATATCATTGGTAGGTAGACATGATCTAGGTTCTATGTATTATATGAGCCATTATTATTGATCCATGTTTACCTGATTTAAATTTCCGTTTGTGTACAATTCTGTCTTATTTGGCTTACGTAATGATAATATGTTTCCATATAACATGATGTTAATTTATCTTATATGATCCCTTTGTAGGTAAAGAAAACCTACCCGCCACGTGGTCAAACAAGATAGCACGAACTGAATAGGTAAAATCTCATCAGAAGATCTTTTAACCATCTTTGAGGATGAATGACAGTGATAAGTCAAATCAGTTGTCAGAACTACTTTTACGAAAATTAGATATGCGAAGTATGAATTCCACCCCGAAAAGATAGATATGCGAGATACGTAATAAAAGAAGATATCTCGAGATAACTAGTAGGCGAGATAAAGATAACTGAACGAAGGGACAGTTAACGAAGAAGAGGTTGCGGATAAAGTTGTATAATAGTTCCAGACGAAGGTAAATTACTGAACAAGAAATCAAGACAGCTGTACTGAAAAGTTACCGAAGTTATCAGCGAAAGAGAGGGTAAAACTTTATCGAAAACGAGTCGTGCGAAGTAAAAGAAGAATCACATGGATTGTGTGACTTTCTGCGAAGTAAAATGAGCTGTACTTCACTATTTACTTTGACCTATAAATAGAGACCATAAATCATTGTAAAGGGGGTTGGATAATTGGTACCGAGGGGGTTTTGTTGAGAGAGAAAAAATTAGGGTTCTTGAAAGTTCATATACTTGTATTATCATCATCATTAGATATTAATAATAAGAAGAATTTTGGCTTGTAATTTCATAACCATGTCTTAGTTTTTTCTTCAATATCAATTCGGGTGTGACTGTAGGATTTCCTGCAGTTACATTTTGGCGTCCAAAAACAGGGAATCAGGTTTGAGAGTTCACTCTCACCTGAAATTTTCAAAAGAAACTTAGTTTTGAATATTCTTCATTTGATCTTTTGATGAGTTGTTTTCCTCTTGTATTCACCAAAAGTTCGATTTCATAAGTTGTGAGAATTTTACTTGTGTTTAAGGTCAAGATCTATAAAATAACAAAATCTGTGAAAGATTTGTTACGGTTTTTCATTACTTGGAGACGAGTTTATAATAAATTTGGTTGTAATGTTCATCATCAATTAAGATTCATAAACAACTTAGTGAGTCGAGCAATTCGGTACAGTATAGGAGGAAGAAATTTAGTCAGAAAACACCAGCTAAAGATTTGGAATGGAAGGAGTAGCAAACAGATCTAAGCACGTAATAGAAACAAGAAGGAGTAAACGAATGGAAGAAAGACGAAGAAGAAGAATGGAGACAGGAGAAACTTCAGCTGCAGGGGAAAGACGTGGTGCACTCCAACAACAAGGTGATAATGCTAACGAAGATAAATACAGATAAGGATCGGTCCATACCACTGACACTGAGACTGAACAAGGAGAGGAACAAACTCACGAAAAAGCGGAGGAAAACGTTGATGAGGATAACATGATGATTGAACAACTAAGGGAGAGGCTTCGACTGGAAAGAGAAAGAGAGACAGATTAGGTGGAGCAACGACAGCGACTCGCCAGACAAAATGCATATTTGCTAATGGAGAACCGCCTGCTCACCGAAGAAAGATCAAACAGTGGTTCGAGAACAAGGACTGATGATTCCGAA
The DNA here is from genome assembly GCA_023531105.1 of Papaver atlanticum. Taxonomy (NCBI): domain Eukaryota; kingdom Viridiplantae; phylum Streptophyta; class Magnoliopsida; order Ranunculales; family Papaveraceae; genus Papaver; species Papaver atlanticum. Next base: position 1,196,995 of record JAJJMB010012776.1, on the reverse strand, counting down.
ATCGCGAACAAGTAGAAGATCGGCGAGGAGACATTTACGTATGAGAGATGATGTACTTGATCCAGATGAAAACGAAAAAAAAAGAGAACGAAGTAGACGGCATCACCGAGAAAATAGTGAAGAGAGAAATTTGCGAAGAGCATTAGAAGAAACGGAGATGGATGCAGAGAGGAGAGAGAGGGAAAGAAGAGCAAGACAGGAAGACGAGGTGAGAAACCCAAATGAAGCGAGACAACCTGACGAAGTGAATGTGAATCGCATGATGCTTGACGAATTGCGTGATATGAGAACCTTCATTTGGAAGTATATTTAGTGGCACGGAAAGCGCATTGCAGCATTTGAAATAATATACCCTCTCACTGATGCAATTGGGACAAAATGATGCAGTCATGCAAATATTTTCCAGCGAGTTTTACTGGAGAAGCGTTGGCATGGTTCGATGGTCTACTGGAAGGGTCCATTCCCTCATTCAGAGATCTTCATAGGGTATTTTTAACAACATACATTAGCAATAACATGCTAAGGCCAGGAATCGAAACTTTGTTCAACCTAAGGCGAAGACCTGGTGAAAGTATGCGAAGTCTTGTAACAAGATGGAGGACTGTTTGTAGTTAACTCGCAGGAAGAGTAGATGAGATGAATTTTATTCTGGCTTTCGTGAATGCTCTAATCCCAACTGATATCTTGTACACCCAAATATTCAATTATAAACTCGTTAACAATGAATGAATCGAGGTAGTACCAGGAAGAATACATAGCGATAGAGGAAAAGCATAGAGAAGTTAACGAAGTCCCGCAAGTTCCGTGAAAATAGGGAGCTTCGCGTCTTTTACCATGAATGACACATGCAGTGGAAAGTGACTCAAGCTACGAAAAAGTGGAACCTTCAAATGCAAATCAAGTGATGTGTATTGTAGTTGTAGTGGTAAAAAGAGGGATTCGATTCTCG
>JAJJMB010012776.1:1165975-1196036 GCA_023531105.1 Papaver atlanticum | reverse complement strand
ACGGACTTTTTTTTCTCTTTTTAACTCATGTACGCGTCTTGAGTTGTTACAATCACTTCCAAAGATAAAGAACAATCTTCATGAGGAAATAATCTTCCTTCTTCCCCTTCCTGTCATGTAACTCCTATATATAAACTCAAAACATCTCAGAAAATCTTTCCTCCCCTGTTTTATCGAGATGAAAGGATATCTTTCCCTGTTTCGATGATTACTTCCCTTTTTTTATCGTGTTTATGTGATATCTTTCCTTTTCTTACGAAACTTTGTCGCACAAGATTAATCCCTATCCAAAACTGTGAAGAAATCCCGAGAAAAACTCGATTAAATCAAACCAGGAAAATTCGCAGGAAGCTGTAATCATTTTCCCGCCACATTCCATATTTTAAACCGTGAAGAAGGTGTCCCCCTATCCATTCCCGGTCTTTGTTTAGTAGCTGCTTGGAAATAGGTTACCCCTTATCCAAAATGAGAGTCCGAATAACAAATGTCCTTCCAGGTATCTTTAAAAACTTTTCGAGCCAATTTTGACGCAAAAGCCTATTCCTCCAAAAACACCTACAAAGGGATAAAATATCAAAATTAGTACAAAAATGGGTACTAACAATATACACAAAAGAGATGAAAATAGACACATAAATGCGTCTATCATCAAGCAAAGCTAGTATCTTTATCAAGTGGAGACCCAGAATAGATCAATCGAGATTATAGAAGATATGAAGAGCCGAGGCAGAGAAATTATTATCAGCAAGGTAATAACTCAGGAGATCAGCGAAGAAATAACCAAAATCAAAGATTCGGAGAACGAAGCCAAATTCCCCAGCATTCGAAGATGTGAAACTTCCTAAACTTAATACAACCGTAGAAAAGGTATGGGAAGCAATTGTGTTGACTAAAGAAATTCCTATTCCTCCGAATATGGGAATTGAGCCACCACCAAGAAGAAGAAGCCATGAGTTTTGCAGATATCATCGTTTCCACGGGCACCATACTAATGATTGTAGAAATGTTCGAAGAATGATACTTCGTTTGCTAGAGCATGGAAAATTAACCCATTTCTTGGAAGACCAGGCACTTCCACCCCCACCTCCACCTCGTGAAAATAATCAGAATCAGCAGGCAGTACCGGTATATCGGATTGAAATAGATAGAGGGACGAAAAGATTGAATTGTAACTCCATAATACATTCCGCGAAGAATATCGAGAATTTTCATGATAATGTGTTAAGGAGGGTGCATAAGAGAGATTTCGATGGGAACGAAATATTCAGTGTTGCGAAGAAAGGACTATTAGAAGAATGGAAAAAGAGGACAACCTCGTTTTCATCTCTGGATACACCCGAAAGAGGGGCTTCGCATACGGATCCATTGGTTATAACCTTTACCTTTGGCAAGCATTCGCGATGGGAAGATGATCCCACTAGAGACAGCAAGACATGGGCGATGAACAGAATATTAGTGAATACAGGGAGTTCAGTGGATATTCTCTTTTATCATGCATTCAATACCATGGGGTACAAACACCCTGACTTCGTGCCATCAACTTACAATATATACGGATTCAATGGAGTTGCGTCAAAACCTAAAGGTAAATTGATTGTGAAAATCTTCGCGGGAGAATTGGAAACTGAAGTCACCGTTTTCGTGGTAAACGTAGATTCACCTTACAATGCCCTTATAGGCAGACCATGGGTGCATGGAATTAAAGGAGTCACATCAACTTTCCATCAAATAATTTGTTTCCTAATGCCAAGCGGGATAGGCGAAATAAAAGGAGATTTAAGATATTCGAGAGATTGCAGCGAAAAGGATGTCCATAACTACGAAGAAAAGATAAAAAAGAAGAAGGAACAGAAGAAGAGAGTGCTGGAAGCAAAGAAAGAAGAAGAATTGATGGTGTACATGACCAAAGCTAAAGAGGGATGGACCATACCAAGTGAGATTACCGAAAAGGAGGGAGATCCCTTATAGCAGTTAAAGGAACCAACTCCACTCGGAGAACCAATCATGAATTTCGCAGCAGTAGAGCCCACGAAGGAAATGAATTTGGGAAGTGACGAAGAACCGAAAATAGTAAAGATTGGAACGAAGATGGATGTGGACGAAGAAGAGAAGTTGATAAAGTTATTACAAGAATATCATGATGTGTTTGCATGAAGTATGAATGAAATGCCAGGGATTGATCCACTATTTGCTTGTCAAAAATTGGATTTAAATCCAGCAATAAAGCCAATAAGGCAAAGGATACGGAAAATAGCAACTGCCTATCATGAGCAAATAGAAACAGAGCTTCAAAAGATGATGGATTCGGGAATTATACGACCAGCGAAATATCCAGACTGGATTGCAAATATGGTGATAGTACCAAAGAAAAACAAGGGGATATGAATTTGCATCGATTTCAATGATTTGAACACAGCTTGTCCGAAAGACAACTTCCCTTTACCAAATATACCATAGATGGTGGAATCAGCATCAGGATATCACCGACTTTCATTGATGGATGGATACTAAGGCTATAATCAAATACCATTAGCATAGGAAGATCAAGAGCGCACCGCTTTCTTCGCACTAAGAGGGTTATGTTGTTATACAAGGATGTCGTTCGAACTAAAAATCGCGGGAACAACCTATCAGCGAATGGTAGAGAAAATCTTCGCAAAATGGGTGCACACGAAGCTGGAAGTCTATGTCGACGATATGCTCAGGAATACCAAAGAATCTGGAGATCATATAGAAGATTTGAGGGAAATTTTCGAACAAATGAAGGCATATAAGATGAAGATAAATCCTGCGAAATGTATTTTCGGAGTTGAATCGGCGAAGTTTCTGGGTCATATAGTCTCAAAGAAAGGAATTGAAGTAGATCCAACTAAGGTGCAATCCATATTAGATATGCCATCCCCAGCTACCATAAAAGATGTGCAGAAACTGAACGGACAGTTAGCAGCCTTAGGAAGATTCATTTCGAGATCATCAGACAAATGTAAACACTTCTTCGATATCTTAAAGAAATGAGCGAAGTTTACATGGACACAAGAGTGCGAACAAGCTTTACAGAACATTAAAGAATATCTCATCAACCTGTCAATCTTACAAAAGCCAGAGCCTGGGGAGGAGTTACTAATTTGTCTCGCAGCTACACCGAATGCTCTCAGTGCTGTCTTACTTCGTTCGGAATAGAAAAGCCAATCTTTTATGTTAGCAAAACTTTCAATTCTGCTGAGAGGAATTATCCGAAGATTGAAAAGCTGATATTAGCCTTGGTATATGCATCACAGAAAACTGCGAACTTATTTTCAAACCCATAAAATAAAAGTGCTAACTAGAGTCCCGATAGAATCTGTTTTGAAGAACACAAAGAGAGTAGGAAGAATTGAAAGATGGAATACACAAATCGACCGATTCGGGTTAAAATACGAAGTTCAAACTTCCACGAAGTCACACATAATTGCAGAATTCCTAGCTGAATTTCCTTCAGAGGAAGATGAAGGAGTAGAGGAAATGATGGATATGGAAGAAGATCGTCCAGACCCAGAGGACTTACTTAAGGAAAATCATCCACGAAGATGGGAAATATTTATTGATGGGTCTTCAAACAGTTCAGGTGGAGAAATTGGAATCGTATTCACTTCGCCAGGAGGAGCGAGAATAGTTTATTGCTTCCGAATAGAGTACAAAGAAACCAATTACGAAACAGAGTATGAAGTGGTAATACATGCTTTAAGGATAGCTAATGAGATGCAATTGCAGGAAGGAAGGATTCTAGTGACTCGCAATTAGTGGTTCGACAGATTGAAGGACGATACAATGCAAGTGACCCCAAGATGCATAAATACTTACAACTAGTGAAAGAATATTCTTCTCGGATACAAAACATAATCTGGAGGCACATATGCAAAGGAAATAATAGACATGCTGATTCTCTAGCTTTTATAGCTTCAATGATTATTGACTCCGAAATCAAACATATCCGAATCGAGCGACTGATGCAGTCATCAATATATAAAGAAGATGGGGAAATGAAAATCATGCTCATGGAAAACGAAGAAGCCGAAATAGAATTAGATGAAGGAGATTTGCGAACTCCCATTCATAGGTATTTGGCGAAAGGAGATTTACCTCGTGATAGATTTGAGGCAAATAAGATCAAAAGCAAAGTGACGAATTATGAACTCCGAGAAGGGATACTGTACCGAAGATCATTCTTAGGCCCATTGTTGAGATGTTTTTCACAGAAAGAAGGGATTGAAATAATGAAGTCAATACACTATGGGGACGCGGGAAACCATAGCGGCACCAGGTCATTAGCTCAAAAGAGTAAGGCACAAGGATATTTTTGTCCACATATGCATGATGATGCTAATAATATTGCTACAAGATGCGAAGCATGTCAAAGATTCGGGAAACGGATACACGCGCCAGCTACGAACTTGAATTTGATACTAAGTGTTTGGCCGTTTGCTATGTGGGGCATAGACATCGTCGGACCGTTAATGACTAGTACAAAACAGCGAATGTACTTAATAGTAGCAACAGATTATTTCACGAAGTGGGTTGAAGCTAAGGCACTATAACATACGCGAGATGGCGATGTATATGACTTCATTCTTGAGTACATCATATGCAGATTCGAGATTCCCATGCAAACTATCTCTGATAATGGAAAGCAGTTTGAAGGAGAGAATGTGACGATGTTTTTCAATGCATTCAAGATCCAATCAGGCAAGTTAACTCCGCTATACCCATAGAGTAATGGGCAAGCAGAGGCGACGAATAAGACAATAGAAACCACATTTAAGAAGAAATTGGAAGGTCACCACAAAGGATGGTGTGAGCAAGTTCCAAATGTGTTGTGGTCATATAGAACGATAAGGCGAGATGCTACATGAATGTACCCTTTCTGCTTGACGTATGGAGTAGAAGCAGTATTACCTACCGAGATAATCATCCCCACAACTAGAGAGAGGCATGGGAAAAGGATTTAAATTCAGATTTGATTCTCGCGAAGTTGGATGACGTGGAGGAATATAGGAAAACTGCACTTTGACATATGACGAACTATCACCAAAGATTATCTCGGGAATATAATAAAAGAGTAAAAGAGCAAATTTTTGTGCCAGGAGAACTGGTGCTGCGAGAAATCCCACCCTATCAGAAGGGGTAAGGAGGAAAATTAGAGCCCACATGGGAGGGTCCGTATATAGTGAAGAGAGTTGTGGGTAATGGAGCTTATGAACTGGCAGACTGCCTAGGAAAAGACACTGATAACGAAGGAAACATAATTTATGGCGAGGTGGAAAGGCAAGGTTGAAGATTGGATCATCCTTGGAATCCAATTTATATCAAAAAATATTATCCATAATTATGTAATATCAGATGAATAAAGAGAAAAGATATGTACTCGTCAGCAGATTAAATACATAATGAAATATCTTTTCAGATATTTGCGAAGAAAATACAAAAGCAAAATCTAATTGGGAAAAATAAGACTTCTTAAAAAGGCAAGTAAGACCTCACTAGGAGGATGATAAGACCCACGAAATAAGAAACACATGTTTCCAGGGAAACATTAAAACCTTCGCCTAGGAAGGCTGGGGACTCATGGCGTGCACCTTAGTTCGTACGAAAGTGCAAGAGGCACATATGTAAGTCCTAACGCACGTCATGTTGAACAACTCCAAGACATATTAAATAGGGGAAATGATAAGACCTATCCGCTGAGGGTTCCTTTTTATGATGGCCTTCAGTAAGGGGTGCAGAAATAAGATCAGGGCGCCGACATATTCGGTTGAGCTACGGGTACCTGGGACGTCTGGAGCGTTACTGTCTATTACCGTTTGGCAAGTCCTGGATACGATACACTCGGTCCCCAAGAAACCCCACCTAGGGTGTGACTTCGTAACCATGAGCCATATCGGCGAAGGGATAAGAAGTCATGAAAACAACTGATTGTTGTAATAACCGGATGGGAAGAGACCAACATGCATGTTAGGGTTAACTTCCTTGAAGGGGCAGTCAGGGGGAATATAAAGGGACGACACCCTCTAGATTAGGGAGGTGTGTGACCAAAACAGACGGCAATATCATGGGGCTATTATTCATGGGAATAACTAGGCATGTCGTATTGTTGCGAAATAACCTGACGAGGTAAGAACACGATAGCTAAGACGAGGTTGATGGATCATTATTCGTAAGAATAATGAGCGCCTGAGACTTCGTCGAGAAAACTAAGACCTTAGAAAAATAGGGTGAGGCGCAATAAGACCTTAACTAGGAGGCGCAATAAAACCTCGAAATAACAATTTGCAACCATCAATAAGAAAAAATGAAAAACAAATTCATAGCAAGAGGCAAAATATATAATAATGAAATATGAATACAAGAGGCAAACCTATGAAAAAAAGTTTTCGGTAGAAATTTCACATGATTAAGAAATATGAATACAAGAGACAAAATCTATTGGCCCAAGTATTCGGTAAAAATTTTGAAACATGAGAAAGATAACCAAAAACCATGATGATTAAAGGCAAAAGAGACACAAAATATCTTTCCCCCAATCTTGGGAGCGTCCAGTTCAAAGTAAAGTTGGATAACCAGAATCAAAGGGTGAAAGTTAAAAACAACAAGAACAGAAGATCAAGGTTGGAGAGGTAATTATTGCTGCAAAGGGAGGGCACCAGTAGCTTCTTCTTCACCAGTAGTAGCACCTCGAGACTGATTAGGAGGATTTTTCGAAGATGAAGGTTCATCAATGGTCTTTGTAGGGATGTAAGCTTTCTCTTTAATAACTTCAACTTTAATATCTTCATCATCACCATCAGTATCTTCATCACCCTCTTCCTCGTCGGATAAAGTCTCCTCGTCATCAGATGGTTCATCCTCAGAGAATTCTTCAAGTTCAAGAGGTTCATGAGGTAGTTTGTTCTTATCACAGAAGTCATTGAAGAGCTTTATCTTAGAAACTTGAGCATTTCTCTTGGTCATCTTCTCAACCTTGGAAGCATCTCTCTCCATCTTATCCATGTCCTTATTCAAATACTTGATGTCATCCTTGAGCTTGAAAACTTCCTTGACCAAATCATCTCTCTCGCAAGATATATGAACGATCTGGTTCTTAAAATGCTGCTCAGATTTTACGAAAAAAGAAAGAAGATGAGAAATATGACCAGTAGAATACAATATAAAATGAGAAATTGCATACTACATATGAAAACTACCTTCCTTGAGAAGGATGGTAGAATTTAAAGTTTGTTGAACATCCGTATTAAAATGATCAAGTCTTGAAACTTCTAGGTTCGCTGCTTCGAGCTGAGAACATATCTCGTGATATGAGTTATCCCATCCTCTACCATAACCAGATTCGGAAATATCTTCGCTAGTACGAATAATAACAGATTCTCTACTCTTGTGCGGTTCAACAGGTTTTGTATCCGTAGAAGGGTTGACAGGTCTTTTACACTGAAGCTTCTCCAAGCGAGAAAGAAGATAAGTCACTTCGTCTTTCAAGCGATTGTTCTCAGTAGTTAGATCCTCCATTTCGTTATGAGACTTACGGAGATCAACTTCAGACTTTTCCTTCCTCTTGATTATGCGAGTTTTATCTTCTTCCAACCGTTTAATTAAATTTAAAGAGGAATAATGAAGATTTCTCTAAGTCGTGAGAGAATTCCCAACCCGTCCTAACTCAACCTTCAAATCCTCATTTTCTTTGTGTAGGTGAAGGTTTAATTCTGCATTATTCGTACACTCAACAGTCAAATGATCCACTTGCGAGCAAAGGGTCTCTACTTTCTCGTTCAAATTTCATTCTTAGTCACATAACTTTCAATGTGGGTTATACGATTTAAATTCTCTGCACGAATATCTTCAAGCAAGTCTTTCGCTTCAATAGCATCCATTAGACGTTTCGTACTTTGAGCTTGACGAAAAATAAAATAAGAATATAACAAAAATAAATCTAATGCAAAGAATAGGCACATAAAAGTAAAGAGAATTACTGCGAAGTTCACCAGCCTTCTTCTCCAGCTTACTTGCGAAGTTCTTCTCCTCTTTAAGTTCCTTCTCCAACTTTTGAATGTGAATTCTGGCTTCGTCAAGCCTTTCTCGAGATGCTATAGTCTCCACAAGGTTGTCAAAGTGACGATTGAACTCTTGAGAAACACCAAAGGGAAGTAAGATAGAAATTCGCAAAAATAACGAAAAGAAGAAGGATAAAGTCTTACCAAAGCCATCAAAACAGCATGTTGATTAAGAGAAAAATTCAGCGAAGCTTTCTCCATCTTAGATTGAACAAGTGTCGTGAAGGCATCAGTGCAGAACGAGACCAAAGACCCAATAGCAGGAGAATTAATGGCTTCTTTCTGTTGGGAAGTGGTATAGATATCCTTCAGGAAATCAAGATCAGGAAGATATGAGGGATCATTCACCTCATAGAGATTTCGTTTGTCTTTACTTGTCTTCTTCTTGTATTTGGGACGGATACTCTTTGGGAGCTTCTCAGGAGATTCTTCTACTTCGACAACGGGAGTGTGAAGAGGAGAAGGATGTACATTCTTTAAAAGATCAGAGAAAATAGCATCTTGACGAGAACTCGTCGGTTGTTGCTTAGGAGGAGGAGGAGTTGATTGACTCGAAATGACTACAGATTTCACCTGAGTCAATGCAGCAAGGTTCAAAGTCCTGTGGGGACGCTTCACATGACCAGCAGCAGTAGGGAGATTGACAAGATCATTCTGCAAAACGCGAAGTTAAAAGGAAATTCGAAAGCAAGTAACTACGAAGTAAAAGTAGTCGAAAATACCTGGTTAGAGGCAGGAGATTCCACGGAACGATCATGCTTTCTGTGACCCTTAGTTAACCCAGGAGCAGTTTGAGGACCAGCAGAGTAATCATCCTGCGAAATCCAAAAGCAGAAGACAATTTTACAAAACAAATGATGATGACGAAGTGAAAATAACCAAATGATACCTGATCAGAGGCATGGGACTCAACTGTAGGGTTCCGTTTTTTACGATCCTTGATCAAACCAAGAGGAGGAGTAGGGTACTGAAATGAGAAAATGTGGTTAAAATGTCGTCAACACAAAGCAAATGAATTCATAAGAGAGCAAGAATTACCTCAAGTGGTATCTCAGACCATTTGAACCTCCAAGGCTCATAAGCAGCGAAGTGACTATGCTTGGGAAGGGGGCCAGTATGAATATTTCCATCAGGATCAATACCCTAAATCAAGGGACCTTCAACAACCAAAGGGAACATCATCTAATCTTCGTCAATAGACCAGCGAAGATGATCATTCTTCGCACGGCCAAAAGGATCAACATCTTGAAGGATAGCTTTAGACGAATCATCCAGAGCATTTTGAGCAAGCTTGATACCCCATTCTTGGTACCTACTCGTGCTCATGGTCTTGTCAAAATAATTCGTAACAAAAGAGTCAATGTTATAATCTTTTGGATTATAATCCTTCGCAAACTTCGAAGAACAATGCGAATTGCGTTTCCACTAAGTTGAAAGACACCTCGTTGGATCTTGGTGAGAGCTTCGTAAAATAAGGGATTCTCAGGATCATACAAAGGGAAAGACATACCATCTCGCAACTGGCCTGTAGTGATGATGATTCTGTTGCAAGACCACCTATCAGACCGAATCCATCTATAGTTCAGTTCCATATTCTTAGCTGCTGAGACGAGAAGACTAACGGAAGAATCAACCGCAGGGAAGAGAGAAAGACCCTTCTGCCTAAACTCAGTTTGAAATTCTTCATAGCTCTTAGATGATGTTGGTGATGGAGTCTTCTTGGGATCCATGGATTCGGATGTTAAGGGTTCAAGGAGATTAAATAGAGGAAAAAGTGATGATTGAGAACTGATGAATCCCAAAGAAAACAGCAGCAGTAACAGCAGCAAGAGGTGTATAAGAAAGAGAGAAAATAAGAGAAAGAAAAGCGGAATTGCGTTCGAATGAAGTATTTATAGAAAAGTAGCAGGTAATCGGCAAAGGCAAGTCATAAATACGGTGGAAGAAGTGTAACCGGTGTTACCCTGTTGAGGAGAATACGTGGTAGCGAGAAAACCGGAATGCAGGAGACGTGGCGGTCACGAAAATACCAAGATATTTTCTTTCTATTCTTAAATCCTTGCGAGTAGAACGAGAAAAGGCAAAATGTAGGTACAAAAAACCTACCCACGTGGTCAAACGAGATAGCACGAAGTCAATAGGTAAAATCTCATCAGAAGATCTTTTAACCATCTTCGGGGATGAATGACAATGATAAGTCCAATAAGTTGTCATAACTACTTTTACGAAAATTAGATCTATGAAGTATGAATTCCACCCTGAAAAGATAGATCTGCGAAATACGTAATAAAAGAAGATATCTCGAGATAACTAGTAGGCGAGATAAAGATAACTGAACGAAGGGACAGTTAACGAAGAAGAGGTTGCGGAGAAAGTTGTATAATAGTTCCATACGAAGGTAAATTGCTGAACAAGAAATCAAGACAGCTGTACCGACAAGTTACCGAAGTTATCAACGAAAGAGAGGGTAAAACTTTATCGAAAACGATTCGTGCGAAGTAAAAGAAGAATCACATGGATTGTGTGACTTTCTGCGAAGTAAAATGAGCTGCACTCCACTATTTACTTTGGCCTATAAATAGAGACCATAAATTATTGTAAAGGGGGTTGGAAAATTGGTACTGAGGGGGTTATGTTGAGAGAGAGAAAATTAGGGTTCTTGTAAGTTCAAATACTTGTATTATCATCATCATAAGATATTAATAAGAAGAAGAATTTTGGCTTGTAATTTCATAACCATGTCTTAGCTTTTTCTTCAATATCGATTCGGGTGTGACTGTAGGATTTCCTGCAGTTACACCCTTGGACTAGACATAAAAAATAACATGAGATGGTGAGACAGAGTACACGAATTTTCATAAAATTAAGACTTTGTAATGATTGATGTTTGTTATGTTTGTTTCTTATTTTAATTTTGATTGATCTAGGTAAAATATATATATATATATTAAGCAAAAAAAAAAATTCGTTGATTGTTGATTATATTAAGCAAAAAAAAATTTTCGTTGATTGTAACGTATGTATCGCATCACCAAATAGTTATATTATTTATTTTATTTTATTTCTACAGAAATCGTATGTTATGTTGGTAGATCTTTTGTCTTTTCTTTTACTATGCTATGATGATTATCCCATGTACTTTTGATAAATAATACAAAAATATTTGTTTTTATGTGATCATGTATATGTACTGTTTTCCCCCGTTGCCAACTCTGTGATCATGTACTTTCTTTTAAATTGTATATTTTTTTTTCCTGTAATTATTTTTTGCAAATTCCCGTAACGTCTGTACTACTATAATGGTCAACTATTAATAGGGTTATGATCATTGATTGGATTTTGACCGTACCAATTCACCTTAATTTAAAACCATTAAGAAATTTGGTTTCTAAAACTCCAATCGGACAATAAAGGAATTTGGGATTATTATATTGGAATTAGTCATATTAATGTTCTTTATTAAGATTCTTTACAGTTGGACCCAACTCATCTAAAACAAAAATGACACTTTATACTCAGAAGCACTTGCGCACCATTATAGTGTTGTTGATATGGAAATCATTTCTTTGCTAATTGTAGAACCTCCTGACAATTGACAATGCACCGTCTAAAAGGTAGAGCTATATATGCCCTTATGTTTCTAAGCACATGCATCCCAACTTTTGTAGAAGAACTCACAAAAGGTTGATATGAGTCGGATTTTTTTTAATTCTATTTTTCTACTTCATCCATGATTCTAATGAACCAGTATCTATTAAAGTATGCAAACAAAAGATTCACTATCTTTTGTAAGATGTCCAACCTAAAGTAAGTGGTTGTCATGCAAAGTGAGATTCTCTTACCTGTTGAGATAAAGAAATTTCTCAAATTAAGCTAATTGTAGAAAAAATGAAAATAGAAAGAACCCCAAAGTAATGAGGGATAGGCGTATTGACTTATGTGAAGCATGTGAAAATGAACATATATATCATGAGACAGAGATGTATTTTTCTCTCCGGCAGTAATGACACCAAAGTACATGCATCAACCGAACATGGGATCAAGATAAGATGTAATTCTTGCTTGCATCGTAAATAAAAGAGTTGGGAATAAATCTTGTTACTAGTATTGGTACAAGCAATGTAATGCGGGTACCATAGTAGAAACCGATGTCAAGAGGAAGGTCATACTTTAGACATCAACTTTATTGGAAAGGAGAACTTTATCCATCGTCTGCACTTATGAATGACAAGCACATCATTTCCACGAGATAAAATTATCTAAAACACTTGAAATATATATGGATGAAAAGTATATCATCCCCCTGAAACGTAACATATATTCACTCTAAAGTACTTGAGTTGAATTTCACTTTTTTTACTAATAAGGCCATACCACTTATTAATTCTATCAAGATTCAATGTCTAACTGATAGTGGTTTTTTCTCCTACTAATTTAAGGAATACATACTAGTTGTTGAACTAATTCCTTATAATGTGACTATGATGATTGGATCATCAAGTGAAGCACTGCTCAAAATTCGTTTTCAAGATAGAACAAAGACGTCACAAAATCTCTACATGTACCGAGAGATAATCACACCTTGTTAAATTCCAATGAAACCCATGCAAATGGATATCATGTGGAACCTCGCAGTGATGAGAATGTAATTTATTGCATCTTAGTCTCTAATATATTTGGAAGGAAACATATTTTAGATAAACTAATGACTCAATTTGGAGAAATGTAAATCACTAGTATTTGGATTATTGAATCTATTTTGACCCCGACAATGAAATATTGGGTATTGACTCATATAGACTTTGGAATAACTATAAAGCCACTTTGGTTGTGACATGATGATCGTTTTGAAAGGACTCATACTACATCACTTTATTTGAGTGAACGAGACAACGGGAAAAAGATTGAAAGAACGCGAAGTGACGGCATATCTCTCAATATTTTTTTTTATAAAGTACTAGATGCATAACCCCCCACCCCACCCTTCCCATTGTGCTTTTAAGTAAGAAAGCGTGTCACTCATTTTACAAAGTCTTCAGTAAAATAGGATCGAGACCGTCCTAAGATGCAAGTGGAAAACAATCCATATTACAAAGAAAACAAGGTGATATTTAGAAAAATATCCATGCAGAATACGGACCATTAAAGTGACTTATGGCTCTGGTGGATGTTTTGACATTTTGGACTAGTTATAGTTCCCAAGAAATTTTGCGTCTGGAAAACTACTAGCACATATTATACATGTAAGGGCTCACCACCCCTTGTGAATGATAGCGAGTGTACATCAAAAGGACTTGATGGTTATTACATGTTTAATAGGATTAATGTAGAGCATCTTATACCCAATTGTCTCGCACAGACTACCATCAAATAATACAGATGATGTCTAAGGCATAGGAAACCTACCTTTTATAGCTTTGGGGATATGCAATATTGACGCATCTTTACTTAATTCGTTTTAGAACCCAATATTAGTCAACCTTTTAGGCGTACTGATAGACGCATTTATGTGTCTATTTTCATCTCTATTGTGCATATTGTTAGTACCCATTTTTGTACTAATTTTGGTATATTATCCCTTTGTAGGTGTTTTTGGAGAAATAGGCTTTTGCGGCGAAATTGGCTCAAAAAGTTGTTAAAGACACCTGGAAGGACATTTGCTATTCGGAATCTCATTTTGGATAAGGGGTAACCCATTTCCAAGCAGCTACTAAACACATACCGGTACTGGATAGGGGGAGGTCACTTTCTTCTCAAAATTCAAATTCTGTTGTTGGCGGGAAAATATAAACACATTCTGGCATTTTTGGTGGTAGTGATTTGGAGGAGTTTGAGGTCGATTAAACCTCTGATTTTCATAGGGTAGACTCCTTATGGGTCTAGGAATCTAACATGGGTGCTGAAATCGATTAAACTGGGCTTAATCGACGGATTTTTATCTCAACAGCAAAATATGGAAAGTCACGTGTGTGACCGATTTTAGGAAATTTTAGAGAGATTAAAGGAAAGATTTTCTTCCCAAAGCTTGATATCTATTTAAGGAAGAGTTTAGAATCAAAAGGAAAGCTCAGATACGCGTGGAAATTCTAAAACAATAAATTGCCGCAACTTTGCCGTGAAGAGAAAGAAAGAGATTTCGGAAGATTTTGGAGAGATTTAATCGGTCTTTTTTATATAAATAGATTGTTTGGGTCATATAGAAGGGGTGTCGAGAGTTTGGGGGGCTGAGAAGTGCTGAGGAGTGAGAAATCAAGACGAACAGAAAGCTACCTGCTGCTGTTTTCTGCTGGTGCGGAGCTGAAGAACACGAAGAACATAAGACGCACACGGAACAGTCGCGAAGAACACGAAGAACTTCGACCCACACCGAACCGTCTCAGAAGCAGTCTTATATTCAACTTCAGAAAGATGTTATCGTTTTTGACTGTCTTTGCTTAATACTTTCAGCGACCATTACCTTCCTTACAACAAGCTTTCTGTAACTATAGCTCGTCCTTTCTAATAAAAACACCTTATTTGATCAATGAAATCAACTTTTGAGCATATTTTTAATATGAGGAGCTAAACCCCAACACTGGGATGACGGAGGAAGCCCTATTTCACGCATGTGGTAATTCTAATAATTCTTTTATGACTATTTGCATTGATTTTTAATTGATTTATGATTTTTATTGAATGAGTGTGATATTGTTTGATGATGTATGCTTGGTCAATGTATTTTTGATACATCATGCTTTTGATTTACAGTCATTGCTTTTCAAAAATCTACTTTTGGCAAAGAATAAGAGTCAATATTTTTAATTTTTGATCTATAATTGATTGGAATTATTATTTGAATCACATGAATGAAATTTGGTGGAATCCTAAGTCCCAGTAACTCTCGCACCTTTGTAATATTTTTGTATATATTTTTATTAAATTTAAAAACTCGAATCTTCACAAGTCCGAGTGAACGACAACCTTACTTACCACTTTAAAATCACATCACGTACCAATTGGTAACTGGATAAAAGCCTGACATTCGTGTTCTTACGCATTTTTGGTTGCACTATATATGTGCCATTACGAGTCCACATCGTACTATGATGGGTCATGAAAAAGATTAAAAAGTTATGTTGGATATTTACTTCCAACAATTATCCGCATTTTAAAACCTTTGGCAGAAGATCTCTTACCACTAGATTTGCGAGTTGTCATATTAATGAGGCAGTCTTCCCGTCGTTAGGGGGAGATAAGAAAATGTATTTTCTAAGGGAATGACAGGAATTGTCATGGTGTGTTCTCACTGTGTCTCATATTGATTCTTGTATTCCATAAATGTAAATATGAAGTGATAAAGAATAATCGATTTCAGAATGTACACTGATGTTGCTAAAGTGATGAGATCACACATACCAGCTGCAAACCTACCTGCAAGGTTACAAATCCTTAATAAGGGATATACACCATAGACTAAGGTGTTGCAACTACACTTAGTGGAAGTGTGGTTGAGGCCGTGGCTCCATACAGGAAGTTGGAGAGACAACTTGGTTCGATGAATCCTCACCTAAAAAGGAAGTAGGTGAGTAAGGAACAACTTATTTATATCATCAGAACTCATCTCATAATATTGTCTCTGAATATGTCCATGAATCAAACTGGAGGACGCTCCGAAGTTTAATGATTCCAGAGAACAATGACATCCCAAGTGGATTATGTGAATGCGCATGAGTCAATGGAAAGATCATGCGAGCATATTGATGATTAATTTCTTATACACTTGCTTAAGGAAATAGAGAAAAATAAGATCGAACCATGCTCCTCGTTGCTTAATGTTAACAAAGAGCATATTTGGCATACACAATCCAGGTAGAACTTGGTTCTTTGACAAATATACAGGTATGAAGTGCTAACCAACCAAGTTTAAAGCCTATGGGACATACATGATTATTTTTCATAGAGCATAGTGGGAAGAATGAAGTCTCAAAGTATCAATACTCTCCTTCTGGCGTGAGGTTTCTCACAAAGTCCTGGAATTTTCCTCTTGTAATGAACGTTATAGCGTTCCGCTAGTTAGTTAGCTTGGTGATTTCAAAAGGACTTGAAATGCAACATATATATGTGGTTATTACGTACCTCTGAAAGAATCAAGAGATAGAAGATATTTACAAAAGGCCTTGTTGCCCAAATCAAATGACTCTAAACAACAGAGTGCGTTTACAGTTAGATAAAACGCTCACTTATAGATTGAAGAAATCAGGCGGATGTGGTACACTCGTCTAAGTGGCTATTTGATTTGTAGGGGATAGACAAGTAAGTTATTGTTACTTGCGTATTCACAAGAAAGTTCCTGATTTGGAATTGTAGTTATCTATGTCGATGGTACAGACATGATGGGTACTCTTGATGTAATAAGAGACCTTAAAAGTTATTTGAAATCCGAATTTGAGATGGAAAATATGGGAAAAGCTCAAGCGAATACTGAGTTTGTGGTATATTATTCCACCAGTTTGCATATGTCTAAAGTTGTCAGGCAATTTAACAAAGACATGCATCCTGATAGCACCCCCATGATTAGTCGAGGTTCAAATGTAAGTAAGTGACCATTTCGTCTAAAGGAAGATGACGAAGATGAGTTAGGAGATGAAATTCCCATATCTAAGTACAATAGACACATTATTGTACTTAGTATAATAATGTACTTGATTAAATTTTACATCCTCAGGGAACTTGTTAGCTAGATATAGCTCAGCGCCAACGCAACGTCATTGGAATGGTATAATGAATGTAATCATGTACTTAAAAGTAACCATTGACATAAATTTGTTTTATCCCTGCAAAGAAATTAAAAGGAATGTTAATGAAAGTGCAATCCAAAAGTTGTTGATTATGAAGGAACAATAATCTCTTCTCCAACGAAAGTAATCAGGGAGAGATATGGTAGACTATTTTCTAGGTCATTAATGATATTCAGTTTCGAAAATTACATGACTAAAGGAACTGTCTGGAACAACTGTGAAAGTTATCAAGGAGAGATGCCGACATCAGGGGGAGGATCCAAAGATATGATGTCGACATATTTTACTTCGAAATTGAAGCTATGGTGTACTCTTTTTCCCTTCGATCGAGAATAGTTTTTCCCAAAAGGTTTTGTTAATCGACAAGGTTTTTAGCGAGACAACACTAAAAACATCAAGTATGTTGAACATTGAAGACATAAAGATCGTGTTGATATTACTGTAAATATCTGAATCAAAGAAATGACATGCGATAGTCTGTTAAGCAACGTAACTTCCATAATCAACAACATGGTCTTAAAAACATTCAAGTCACCAAAGTTAAATGTGATAAACTCCTTTTGACTGCATTAGACTAATGAAAATTTTATGACATCAGGGGGAGCATTTAATGCTGTGTTGAACTATTTTCCTTCACCGAGGTTGCTTTTTCCAACAGGGTTTTTGATAGACGCATTTATGTGTCTATTTTCATCTCTATTGTATATATTATTAGTACCCATTTTTGTACTTATTATGGTGTTTTATGTCTTTGTAGGTATTTTTAGAGAAATAAGCTCTTGCGACGAAATTGGCTCGTAAAGTGGTGCTTTACACCCCAGGATAGAGTACTAAAGGCACCCCAGAAATGCACCGGAAGCACCCCAGAAATACACCGGAAGAATCCCGAAAAAGTGTTGGAAAACCCCCAGAAAAAAGTGTTAAAGGCACCCACCAAAATTACTAAAGGCACCCTAAAAATGGATAAGGGCACCCCCAAGGCAGCCGAAGTGCTAAAGGCACCCGCGTTTTGGATTCAGGGCACTTCACCTTCATCGTTTGAAAAATATTTTTGGCGGGAAAAAAATTCATTTTTCTGCAGATTTTTCTGTTGGATTTTTGGACGTGATTTAGTGAGATTAAATCCCTGAAACTTAATGGGTAGACGTGATATGACTATAGAAAGCTGGTATGGGTGTTGTTTCCGATCAAATTTGGCTTAATTACGTGTTTCAATCCAAAACAGTGGACACAAGTTTTCACGGGTTCAAGTGAATTTGACACGAGTTTGAGGCATGTAATGCATGAGTTTCGAGTGTGTTGCACTACAAATATTCATTAAGAAGATAAATAACGAAGTTTGACAGCTGAGAACGCGTGGAAGATCAAAAAATGGAAATTTTAGCCGTGGAGAATAATATTGATAAATGAAGATTATTTGGGAGATATGGCCGGATTAAATGAGGATTAGGAGTATAAATAGATTTCTACAGGTACAAGGAAGGGTTGTGGAGAGTTTGGGGAGCTGAGAAGAACCAGAGAGTCGAGAAATCAAGTTGCAGGAAAACTCCATTTTCTGCTGCTGCTGCTGCTGATAAACGCGAAGAACATTAGACGCAAGGTAACCGTCGTTCTTCAACAGTGACAGCGACACAAGGATGAGGGTCGTAATGCGACAGTGTTAACAACACTTCATTTTTATCGTTCTATGTAACAGCTCAGTTTGTAACAAACAGAAGTGTTACAAACCCGGTTTTTGTCAATTTTCTCCTATTTCATCATTTGTGAACCATTTTTGAGCAATAATAAAGATGAATTTTGAGCATATTTCCATGATAATGATGAGCTAATTCTCGCGTAACCAAGACATGGAGGAAGCTATTGTTGCATGAATAATTGGTAATTATTTTACTTTTCTCTAATTTTGCAATTTATAATTCACTCAAATTACTGCTTTGCAGAATTTTAATTATTTGCATAATTTTTCCTAATTAGTTGTGATTCAATTAGATAGGTTATGCTTTGGTTAGATAATCTATGCTTAAGGGATACAATTAATGTTTGAGAATATGCTTGATAATTTGTGAATTAAGAAAAAGATATTTTAAAAATAATTAGAGTTTTGGAATTCTTATCATCATTTATTCATGTGTAATAGTGGAATCTAGTGTCTTGGTTATTTTCACTCTAAAAATTAAATCTTTAGTCCCAGTACCTCTTGCACCAATTGTACTATTTTTGTATATAATTTTTATTGATTTTAAAAAACTCGAATTTTCACAAATCTGAACGAACCCATTCTTACCACTATTTAAAATTACATCAGTTTTGTTACTCGGCAAGTTTTTTAATGAGACAACAACAAACACCGGGAACCTAATTTCCCACCTAAGGCTATTGTCTTTTCCACAAGGATTTTCTGCCTTAAGAGTTGTGAAGCAACTAGTCAACTTCAACAGAGCAAAGTGATCATCTGCAACGGATCACCTTTACTTGCATCTGTCACGTTGTACTCTTTTCCCTTCGTCAAGGTTTTATCCCACCGGGTTTTCCTTATTAATTAAGGTTTTAATAAGGCAACATATTCGAGTCAAACTATTTTCTAAGTTTGCTTAATATTGTACTCTTTTTCTTTAGTTCAGGTTTTCTCCCTCTGGGTTTTCCTGACCAAGTTCTAACGATGCAATTAACTTAGACTCATCGATATTTGAAGATTGTATTGCATGTGATGAACTACATGTAAAGTACGAGACAACATGTAAAGTACTACATGTGAAGAGTTGTACCAAGGTTTTGTCCCACTAGGTTTTTCCTTGTCAAAGCTTTAATGAGGCAATGAATTTCGGCAAAAGTCATCAAGGAGAACGACATTTGAAGAACTATATGTGAAGCATTATGTATAAATTTTTGTTAATGAACCGCACAAGAAGGGGTGTTACAGGGCCTACAGCCCATGGATGTGCGGTCCAAATAGATTCCTAGGGTTGTATATAAAGGAAACTATGTAATGCTTCTACCCTAATCTCCTAATAAGATGATTCTTCTCTTTCCTCTTATCTCTACTTGTTTCATCTATATTTCTCCTTAAACATGTCGTAATATATTGTCGTAATATTTACCTTTTTCATATGTGATGATGATAGTAATAATTGTCTAGGAAATAATACTATGTCATATCCTATTTTCATGTTTTTGTATTAGACACAGCTCAGTTAACCCCAACAAGGTTGGTATGTCATGTCTGGTTGGAATATCCTATAAATGATGCATAATACTCTAATATGAATCATAGTGGTGAAATCGAAAGTCTATAATTTTTCTATTTTATCATTTATAATTCATATTTCTTCTTTTATTATTTATCACTCAATTTGATAGGAATTATCGCTAACAATTAATTCACTCTCCATGGTAGTTCCATATACTTGCATGCTATCCAATCGATAGTCGTGCACTTACTGTAACATATTTTTACAACCATCACTAGACGATTTATATGTTTGTGAAATATACAAAAAGATTCGGATAAATTAAAATATCTTTTTCTTGATAATTACACAAGTTCAAATTTATTACAAAAAAAACAACGATAAATATGTGAGAAAAATTATTCATGATCGACTAGGTTTTGGGCACGAGTGAGAAGAAAAGGGATGAGGAAAGAGTACCTGGTGAACCCTTGAGTGAACAAGTGTAAGCTTCGCTGCCCAACAGTCTTAGGTATTGACCACACTGAGGGACAGGCCCTGAAGCGAAGGACGGGAACCGACGGAATCAATGTGTTCCAATTTCTGGCCTTGCACCGACCATCCAATGGACCATGGACTAAACGGTCACTGCCTGAAAGGACTATGTCCAGGGGACCTCCGCCCACCCCCTCCACACACACACACAAGTTACATCTCGCGCCTATGCCTCGCTATAACTATCCAAAAAGACACTCGAAACTGGAACAACCCACCCATTGGACTATCGAGCTAGAAGTCCTACGATATAGTCCAAGATGATTTTGGATAGTACTTTTCAAATGTAAAAAAACAAAGTCGCAATCGGCTAGGTTTTGATTAGAAACCTAGGTGATTGTATATATGGTGTTCTCAGTCACCATCGACTATGTTTTCATTGAGAATGTAGTTGGTTTTGAGCAAATATAAATCCGCAGGGATCCTTCCCTGCCAGGAGGGGCTCCAACATTTATCCCTTCATACTAGCAAATAAAATACGTAAGAAGTAAATTCTTTGTAAAGTGAAATGGTTAACCAAAAAATAAAGGGTAGCCTAGTCATTTTCTAACCATTAATTAGGACACTGCTTATCTTATTACTTATGATAGGTAGGTCAAGCGGCCTAGTAATGAAGCGCCAAGATGGCATATTATCCGCAACATGGCAAGGTCA
The DNA here is from genome assembly GCA_023531105.1 of Papaver atlanticum. NCBI lineage: Eukaryota > Viridiplantae > Streptophyta > Magnoliopsida > Ranunculales > Papaveraceae > Papaver > Papaver atlanticum. The sequence continues at coordinate 1,174,805 of JAJJMB010012776.1, read as the reverse complement.
GAAATGCATGGTGCATTCAGATTTGCAGGCTAGGCCAAGACATGGGCCAAACATGGTTAAAGATGCGAGATTAACATAAATACGTACCAAAAGAGTTTGTCAGATGATTTGTGTGCATGAGGCATGCAGAGCTGCAAGCAAGGCTTGCATAAGCGCACTTGCATTATTGGAGGAGTGATGCATAGCTATGATGGCTGTATTTTGGATGGGACAAGCTATCATGGTGTTGCAAGGCTAGAGACATGTGCCAGGCACATGACTTTGACGGCTAAGAATTTGTGTTTGCTTTATGATTTCTAAGGTTAGGAACTACCCTCTATGGTTTTAGGAAAGAAGTTAGGAAAGTTAGCACGGTTGGCCAACTGCCTTGTAAAGTAAATCGGTAACCGCTAGTCGGTTATTTGTGTATGGCTTTTGCAAGGCTATAAAAGCCTAATCTTATGAAGGTTTAGGTGTCCAGAACAAGGAAAGTTTGTGTAACCCTAAGAGTGCAGTAGTTATAAGGCTTCAGCCAAGATTAAAACTAAGTTATATTGATGCAGTTGTCCATTTGTTTGGCTTACTATCTTATGCATCAAGTGGAGTATGCGTCCTTTTTAGTTTCCCGAATGATTTGGGTTTGTTGTAAAAATTTATGTTTTTCCAGGTATATTGTCCATGGAAATTTGTGGGATCCAACATATTTCAGGTTAGGTGCAGGTGTTATCTTAAAAATTCGTCATACACCCACACCCGTTATATTAAGGTTATGTATATATATTAAACTTTCGTTAAGTATGGAACTAGTATAGTATTTACCTACGATCAATATATATTCATCTTATCTCTTTGGGTGTTTTACAAAATGGTCACCCTTTCTTAATTTGGTTTACAAAATGATCACACTTTAAATTAGTGATGACAAACTGGTCTTTCTCCATCCGACACACAAAAAATGAATAAAACGGTAAGCTTTCTGACTAATGTACCCCTTGTTTGTTGTTTCTCGGCCTATACCATCACAACAGCAACTTCCCTGTAATTCCAGCATACACAGCACCACCTGAGACTGCAACCATTCTTGCAGTTCAACCCCTGCATATCTCGACAGCACCAACTTAACCAACTTCCCTGTGTTTTTCTTGCTTAAATGCAACTACCAGCACCAATTCAGTTCCTTGCAATACAATAGACTCGTGCAACAGAAAACCATAGCCATATCTCCCTATGCACCAGTAGCACAGCTCAACCTTTCTGGCTGCATAATTCCATGTAACCCCTACACATTCATCTACTCAATTCCTGCACAATTTCGACCACCAGACCCTTGAATTCAAATCCATTAAAACAGTTTGTTGTTGATTTCCTGACCAAAACTTCACCTATCTCAGACCACAGCATCACCAAATCAATTACAACAGCTACATGTACTCTTCAATTCCATCCCCACAGTTCAATTGCATCTTCTCAACTTAACAGAACTGCAGCTGCAACCAGCCGAACCATTGCAACCATCACTGCAATCCTGCAGCAGCAATTTCTAGCCATACTTTCATTCACAGCTGCCTCATCATACATCATTTCTGGTTCTTCCTCTCTTCAACAGAATCAACTTCTCAATCTCTTGTTCTTCTGCTGCCATCACCATTACCAAACCCTTGAATATCAACATCAAATCCCATCAGCAACCACCCAAACTTCTCAGCATCTTCTTATCCTTCTTCCATGGCAACACAGATTTGACCCACAACTAATCATTGGAGCATCTCAGCACACACACAGTCATCAGGTCCAACAACATCTCCCTCAGTTCACCATAGAACGAACAGCAACAATGACCTAATCTTCTTCATTTCAATTTCACACAAATTATCATTCTCAAAATCGAAATCACACAAAAACCAACTTTCCTCCTTCTATTAATGACCCATAATCACCATTAGATCCGATCGATTTCTTTCTAATTCGAACTCAATAACTAACCTGACTCTGATTTCAGATAACCCTAATTCAATCTTCATCTGATGTGAAGAACTCTCTAAACTCGTATTTCGCTTTACAACTTTAGTAGATCGAGATGAAGAGGAAAAGATATTGAAGAAATCTCTGAAGAAACAGATCGATCTGTACTGGTTCATGGAATCGCCATCATCTTCTCCATTTCTTCAGAGAATAAGCTATCGAACAGAGGCGGCAAGAAATGAGGTGGGAAATGGATGAAACTCGTATTTGTGTTAGGGTTTTCTTTGGTTTTGATCCAACGTCCCACATTTTTTAAAGATTTGTTAATCGATCCTACACGTGCAAATGCCACGGTTTAGGGGTATTTAGGTAACTTAACAGTCCGACAAACGTCTGACACGTGACATAACTCCGCAGTTACATGTCTAGTGACCGTTTTGTTAATACTTTGTAACAGTGGGATCAATTTGTAAACCGGAATAGTAAAGTGTGACTGTTTTTGTAAATACCCTATCTCTTTAGTATTTAGTTCCATCGATTTTTAGGGATTACTCAAAGAACTTTTTTTTTTTTTTTCCCGAAGGTGTTGTCCGCTGCACTTATTATATATATATAATTGTGGATATTTATGGGAAATCAAGTCAATTTTAATATATGGTTTTAAAAAATGAATTCACTGGGTTATTCGCTTCCGATTAGTTCATGACCGGATGAACATGATGTTACAGACGGTCCTATTCGGACCATGCTCACTAGGGGTGTCATTTTTTCGGCATAGACTGATTTTCGTCTCATCCACATCCAATCCAAATCATTGCGCATTTCAAATTTCACCCCTAATGCTCACCCCTAAAGTTTAGATGCATTTGGTGAAGGTAAAATGGTCTTGACCCAACACGAAACGAACATTGTTTGCTATGGACTTTGATTAGAATGATCTTTTGGGGACTACTCAAAAAAGATGGGGGACTACTCTTCTATTTTGGGGTGGATATTTGAAGTAAATTTGAGCCACCCCTTAACTTAGTTTTTTTCTAATACCAAACTTGCCCTTGATGATTAAATTAGTTAGTGTAATGATTAATTAGTGTTAGTGTAATGATTGATTAGTGAGGTTAAATTAATTAGCTGAGTGTTTTTAAAAGAATAATTTTTGAGAAGAAAGGGGTTTTGGTTTTTTTTTTTAAGATGGTTGATTTCGAAATGAGGGGTTTGGGTACTTAGGTATACTTCAAATTTAGTTAATGTTGCTTGAATTGACAAAAACTTTCGAAAAAATGAGAAATTTATAAATTGATTTCGACCATGGAAATGAAGTTCGGCAACGACATCTGAAGAACAGGTAGCCGAACTCATCTGCAAGTGTAGTTCGGCTAATGGTTCTGAAGACACAAGTAGCCGAACTCAGCTTTAATGGAGTTTTTGCTTTCAGAGAAAAGTTCGGCTAGGAAAAAGAAAGTTGTGACGTAACCGAACTTTTAGTTCGGTTGGGAATTTTTTTATCGACGTAACCGAACTCAATTTATAGGTTTTCAGAAAAAAAAAGTTCGGTTAGTAGAAAAAAATTGCGACAAAACCGAACTAAAAATTCGTCTAGGAAAAAAACGAACAAAAGTTGCGACATAACCGAACTAAAAGTTCGACTGGGAATTTTTTTTTGCGAGGTAACCGAACTTTTTTCTGAAAGAAAAAACTCCATTAAAGCTGAGTTCGGCTAATTCGACAAACTGTTTCACATAATTCCTAGCCGAACTTCTCTCTGCAACTTTCATTTTCAACTCATTTTGATGATTACTTCTCATTTCTTCAACCAAAAACGAATGACAAGTAATGGGTTTGTGAGAATATCTTCGTTAATGATTTAAATTAAGCTATATACATAGAGGTGGTGGTAGTTGGAGGTGGTAGGTGATGGGCGGTGGTGGGAGGAGGTGGTGGTTATATATATATATATAGGTGGTTATTAGGTTGGTTTTAAATTAAATTAGGTTAAGGGTAGGTTAGTCATTTCCATACTTTAGGACACCCCTTATAAGTATAGGGTAGATATTCCTATTACAAAATAGTCCCCCTCCATTTTTGAGTAGTCCCCAAAAATCCGTTCTTTGATTAGTTATATGCAATTGTGCAGGCAAAGCCCACAAACAAAAATTCTTTCTTAATCAATAATTCTCGTTAAACCAAAGGAAACTCAAATCGATCTAGTTCCAATGAAAAATAATTCTTCCAATCTTTATTATTTAAATCAAATCAAAATAATACAATTGTTACACACTTGACTTATTTGGGAAACAAAAAACATCACAAAGAATTACATCACTCGATTATGAGGAGTTAACAACGCTGCATTTCGATCTAACTTCTCCATCACCAAGACTCTTAACACCAACATTACCAAGTTTAACCATTGAACCAACAAATTCTTTAAAGAAGAACCATTCATCTCTAGCAAAAGATTCAACAATCCACTTTGTCCTATAATCGTTAAGCAACGCTTGATCCGATCCAAACACACCCTTTCCGGACACAATTTGCTTGTAATAATCATTATCAAATTTCGATGAAGTAGTGTCCAAAAATGTTCCTGCATTTGGACTCCTATTATGGTGTGGACATTTTTGCCTTAGGCTCTCAGCAAATATGGCGTTCAGTGTAGGATCTAAGTCGAGCGTGGAAGTGAAACTACGTAGTCGAGATTGAAATGAAGAACAATGTGAGAAACCTAATGTATGACCACCTGATAAAGCAACCAAGTCTTTGATTTCTAGTCCTCTTTTAGCGAAGCTTTGAATGAGTTGTGTTATGTTGAAAGATGGAGCTGGTAAATTTGCGGTAGTTTCTGATGCCTTGGAAATTTTTCCATCTTTTCTTCCTTTCAGAACTTCCCATCGTGGACCTCCAGACTTCAAAAAGGAAAAAGGTACCATGATTTGGCAAATCGAAATCTCAAGCGTCATTCGGAATACCAGCAGTAAAAATGAACCAACAAAGAAAAAGATAAGTTCAATCACACACTCAGAGATTATACATACCTGAGTTACTACATCTCTTGCAGCAATGGCAATGATATCAGCACAAGAAACAGTTCTTGGACAAGCTTTTTCTAGCTTAACTTTCGCCTGCTCAATTACGTAAAATGATCTTATAGAGATGTTTGGTGGACCATCTTTCTCAGCTTTATTTCCAGGAGTCGAATCCAAAAGAATTGATGCGTCACATCCCTAGTACACATAAGGCAACGTACCACAAATTCAAAATGAAAAGATAAAAAATATATACGCGAAAGAGAATATAAATAGGAGGAAACGAAACAAAGGTGTTCATATATACATACCCTAACGAAGCAGTCATGGAAGAACATACGAAGAAGCCGAGCAGGAACCTTAGAATCATACAATGACGCATTACGAATTGTGTCTGATATGATATGTTCAGCTTGTGGGCATGTCTGGTCATAGTAATGACTATCCAGAACTGCAGTCGATAATGGAATCACGATCAACAAAAGAAAAACAGCTGTTGTAGATGAATAACCCATTACTTCTAGATACTCAATGAGTAATGAAGCTGAACGGTAAAGATGGATATGAAAGAGCTTGCTAGAAAAGTTAGAAGTATTGGGGTATGATACGAGTGATGCATGGAGCTACAGCACTATAAATAGTAATATACATACATTATTTATTATAATAAGGTATAATGATCTGGATTAGTAGTGCTTTGAAGCTACTCAAGTACATGTTTTGTACATTTGGTCTTTATCCTGCAAAGACACCGAAGTGTGATATGAAACCATTACCTAATTTGGCAAAAATATTGAAAGAAATGTATTGGCTCGAAAATGTGAAGTATAAAAATGCATAATGTATTTGTTAGTGGTTGGGTCTAGTGAGAGGGGTGCGGTTGGTGAGTCAAGAGAGTAGGGTACTGCGTTTGGTACTTATCATGTCATTGTAGGGCACTTTCATCAAGTTGTAGGTGACTTCGTGTTCGTGTCATCCATCTACACAATTTTACATAATTAGAGTTCATTTGATAGTTTGAACCTAAAAAAAAAAAAGTAATAATAATATTTTTAGTCTTATGAAGCAATAACATCCCCAAACAAATCAAAAATAAATGCAATCTTACTTAAACATGCACACAAGTTACTACTATTAAAGAAGTTGCACAAATTTTTGGTTCCAACAGGATCAGCAAGTCGAGATCCCACATGAAGACTCCTGAATGGTGGCCAGTGCGCTCTTAATTTCTCTAGGAGCAAATTCATTCATTCAATTCCCATTTGCACTGAATTCGATGAAGGTGTTTATAATCACAAGTTAAAACTAGTGTTCCATCCATTCTTCGCAATGCAAACCTTTCCACCAACACAAAACAACCAAATCTTTTCCAGCTATGGTTGCCTTCTCCACCGTCGAACTTCTCCACTTTCGTAACTCTTGCTGCGTTATCTCCGTCTCCACTCCAGCCTCCTAATTCTTGAATGCGTTTCATTTTCTCAATCACCGCCGCACTCAACCCGACACTTTTTCCTTCAGCATTTACAAAAAACCATACAAACTTATCAGCATCACCACTACTTCCAACTCCACCATTTGTTTCGTCTTCCACAGCTTTCTCCCCAAACAACATAAAGGATTGTTTTTCAACAACTTGACTCACAACCACAGTATTCTTGTTTCCATGACCTTGCGAAGCGTCATTATTGTATTCAGATTGATAGATTTCTTCCCAGTATTGCTCCAAACTCATATCATAGAACGAGGAGGGAATAACGCTATGATCATTCGAAATTCCCTCTCTTATAAACAAGCTAGGACAATACCATTTCCCAACATCCATATTTCTATCATCAAGGTTCGGCAAGTGCAGGCGTACAGAGGTATTAAGACCCGAAGCTTCACCATAGAAGTTCAAATTATCGAAATTGTTGTAGAATACATTCCACACTGGTTTTCTTAGAAATGAAGGGGGAACCCCGTCTGGAGCTACGGATTTGGCAACAAACCCACCATTTTTATATTCGATTTTCATTTGTTGGTATATGTTCCTGTGATCGAAAACACTAGGAACGGTAGGACTCTTACGCTTACCGAACCAAGTAGTGGCCATTTCCTCCTTTCTAGCACATGTCCATGCTTGCCTGTACACCAAAATCAATTGATACCAAAAAAAACAAAAACAAAACTAGCTACTAAAAATGTATGCTCCAATTATTTCATCATAGCAAGCAAAACATAAATCCAAATTTAATTATATAAAAACGAAAGATATTGGTATGATGAATGAATCATGCGTACCCTTTGTATTTTCCGGAAGGAACTATGGCATAATACCGATTCGAAAACGGAGGTTGATCAACAACAGGTATGAACCAGACAACAATATGGCTTTTGACTGGACCACCAAAATCATCATAATCTCCCCCAGAATAAACGATGTCCGTCAAATAATTTTGAATAAAAGGAAGCTTGTCGTGTTGGTTAGCCTTGCGGGTATTCCCCGGACATATTTCAATAACTTTCTCTAATTCTTCATGATTTGATGAAACCACAAGACAACCTGAATTGGGATTTTCTTGAGTTGAAGTGTTCGAAAGGGTACTAGCTTTTTGCTTGCACAACCAAAGAGGCCTAGTAACATACATGATGACTCTTCTTAATTAATTTCTTCTGTTTCTCAAATATGATTTCTGCTTGTAAGTTATTCACTAGCTTCAAGAGTTTCTCTCTGGATATAGAGGAGTCGTAGAGGGTTGACAATTGATGAAATGAAACTTCCTATCAGTTTCTATGTCCTGGTTTGAAGTAATCTTTTTGTTGCTTGTAGCCTGATTTGTTTAATAAAATATTGTGCATAACATGGACTTGATCTTGGTTTTCTCAGTATGTTCCAAATTTTGTAAGTAAAATAGTCTTGGTCAATGAATGAAGTCCCTTTCACGTTTAGGCAACCTTCTCAAAATGATTTTACCCCAGATAATAAAGTCAAACATTCTACAAGCTAAACTTGTTAGATTTCTTCCTTTGAATAGTTTTTTTTAAAAACCTATTATAGGGGCTCCAAACATTGGGTTTTGAGGGTTTATAAGATGAAAAAATCGAGTTATGAAATAGTAATCAACAAAATTCCATATCCGATTATTTTTTGTAATAGCTAAAATACCCTTCATAAATTATAAAATTAATTTATAATCTTCTCATTCTCTTTTCATTCATAAATCATGATGAAGATGATGATTATATATATAAAAATACTAAATCTATTATCTTCTCCTTCTCTTTTCATTCATAAATCATGTTGGAGATGAGTATCATAATTTCATCATGATGAAGATGATGATCATAAAAAAAAAATACATATTATTATTATTATTCTACATCGCGATGAAGATGACAATCATAAAAATAAAAAACTAAGAAAACCCATCACTTATTTTTTCTTTTGAAAACCCCCAAACTCGAACTGTAAGCTAACCTACGGTGTGGAAATAGTGTAGCACAGATAAGGGTGAAAACAAACTAGTTGCTGGAGACGAGAAGAGAGTTTGAGTTTCGTCAGAAACTTAATAAAATATGATTCTAGGGTTGTAATTTGATAATAAAATTGATTGAATAATATTGATAATAAGATGTGTCTCTAAACAAGAAGTCATAGCCTGTATATAGGCTTACATGAATCGACTAGAAAGAAAAGAAAAGGGAATTCTACGTAAACTAGGAAAGTAAAAGGACTTGCAGAGCAAGTAAACTAAAACAAACGTAAAGGGATCAACAGTCATAGTTGATACGGACTCAAAGGATCAACAGTCATTGTTGATACTAAAACAATAGATCAACATGAAGAGTTGATACAGAGAAAGATGTACTACATCAGTCCCCCCCCC
>JAJJMB010012776.1:1135736-1152127 GCA_023531105.1 Papaver atlanticum | reverse complement strand
CAAAGACATAAAACACCATAATAAGTACAAAAATGGGTACTAATAATTTATACAATAGAGATGAAAATAGACACATAAATGCGTCTATCAAATTCCCCCAAACTTATTATTTGCTAGTCCCGAGCAAATTTAATCTACAAAATAAAATCCTAGCTCACTGTCGCAGGCATCGTCGATTGCACTTAGCATGTGCAACAAGCCTTTGAACCCCTAGGTGGCCCTAGTGGCCGAGTTATAGTCTCGGGAGGGTTTACCAGAGGTGTACCCACAAAACCTTTACTCCAGACCCTAGCTATCTACGCAGAACCTTCAAATGGCACTAAAGAACCTCCTTGGTTGGCATACTTATTGATTACGGGAGGAAGTACCCTGATGCGAAATTCCAATTGTTGTACACGAGTTTGCACTAAAATTCGTATATAAGTGACAGAGCTCTACTCAGATAGTTTCACTATGGACATCAATATCCGGAGTCAACAAATCACATGGAAAGATTAAGAGATGGATATAGAAAAACATAGATGGTTTTGATGTTGACTAGGTGAACGGTGTTTTCTCATATCTGTCTGAAGGCCTCCGCCAAGATGAACCTATCCTAATGGACTGAGATACCGGTCTGACTAATATCAACACAACTGGCATATACAAGGGGACCAGTGGTCAATAACCCTAATTCTAGATCAACTCGTCTGGCATATACAAGGGAACCAGCGGTCGATTTATTGAACACACATTTATTATTTATTTATTTAGAACTAACAACATGATTAGATCTTGTGGATCCAAGCGCATGCTTTCTTGTCAACAGATTACATGGTAATTCCCTTGGATCTTGCATTCCACGCTTGTTTAGGCGACGGAGACAGGGAGAACACACACATATTGCTATCCAAGTGTTAAAATTTATTCCGATTGGTCTATTGGTCTGGTCTTTTTTTATTATTATTTTTTTTTTTTTATCTCAATCACTCTATTTCACCCTAGCATTGGTAACAACTTGAATCGTGAGCCCCACCTAATCACTTAGAGAAACATATTTTAAAAAGAAAATAAAAACAGAAGTGAAAAGGACTCAACGAGATATGGCGAAACTATCATGCTATTTCTAACACCTGAGCTCTGTGCTTTTACGAATAGACTCTTATAGATGTTTCCATCTACTCAGATTGGTTCCTCAACTCCGTAAAATATTCTTATCATGCACAAGTTTCATTTTGTTCTTATACTCCTTAGCACCATCATATGCATCTCTACGAATCTCGTCCAACTCATCGAGCTGGAGCTTTCTGTGAGCTCCTGCCTTGTCAAGTGAAAAGTTTAGCTGCTTAATAGCCCAATAGGCTTTATGCTCTAACTCAACAGGCAGGTGACATGCCTTGCCAAATACTAAACGATAAGGTGACATTCCAATGGGTGTCTTAAACGCAGTACGGTAAGCCCATAAGGCATCAGTAAGCCTCAATGACCAGTCTTTCCTATTGGGATTAACTGTTTTCTCTAAAATACGCTTAATGTCCCTATTGGAGACCTCTACCTGACCACTAGTCTGTGGGTGATATGGGGTAGCTACTTTGTGGGTAATACCATATTGTTTCATTAAAAGAGCAAATGGTCTATTACAAAAGTGTGAACCTCCATCACTAATTATAGCTCGCGGCGTACCAAAACGTGTAAGTATATTTTCTTTCAAAAACTGGACTACGACCCTATGGTCATTGGTTTTACACGCAACCGCCTCAATCCACTTAGAGACATAGTCTACAGCGACAAGGATGTATAAGTTACCAAAAGAATTAGGAAACGGACCCATAAAGTCAATACCCCACACATCAAAGACCTCAACAACTAAGATAGGGTTCAAGGGCATCATGTTCCTACGGGAAATGGTTCCTAATTTCTGGCAACGTTCACAGGTAACACAGTAACTGTGGGAATCTTTAAACAACGAAGGTCAATAGAATCCACACTGCAATATCTTAGCAGCAGTCTTCTTAGCACTAAAATGACCCCCACAAGCATGATCATACACCTCCATTATCTGATGCATCATATCGTGGAAGATAACTACCATCTCCCGCTGATAAGTTGCGCCTGTGTTCTTCAATCCGAATAGCATTACAACGTAATAGAAATTTCCATATGGCATCTGAAAAGCTGTTTTGAGGGCATCCTCCGTGGCCATCCTTACTTGATTATACCCTCTAAACCCATCCATGAAAGAAAACATACCATATCTGCACGTGTTATTCACCATTACGTCTATATTTGGTACGGGAAAATCATATTTAGGACACGCGCGGTTTAGATCTCGATAATCGACACAACATCAGACCTTTTCATTTTTCTTTGCTACCGGGACGATATTAGCCAACCACACAGGATGTTGGATTGGTTTAATGAACTTAGCCTTCAACAGCTTCTCCACTTCTTCTTTGATGGCGAGATGTATCTTCTCCGGAAAATTACGGCTTTGTTGTTTGACAGGCTTGTACTCGGGTGGGACATTGAGGTTATGCGCGATTAGACCACTATCCAAACCAGGCATTTCATCATATGTAAATGCAAACACGTCTTGGTATTCACGGGGCAACTTAATCATACGTAACTTTTCCTTTTCTTCTAGATGCTTACTGATACGCATGCAACAGGGATTTTCTTCCGAGCTAAGGTTTATTTCCTCTAACCCGTCAAGTGTTGGATCGACTTTTATTTTTTTCTCGGGCAGATTTTCTATCATTTCTTCTTCTGAAACAGGAACCTCTACTTCTTCATGTGAGTTTTCCATCATTGGGGTTATCTCCGCCATTTCTTCATCTGCTGATGACATAGCACAATCGTGTTGGCTCTGCAAGACTCCCCCGGCTAATTGCTATAAGCGATAGACATGTCCGCCTTCAGGTCGCGAGAATCATTTGAACTGGATATTCTTTGTTTCCGCTACTGCTCTCTTATTCCCTGAGGCAGGTCCCATCCGTGATGGGATGAACACTGACTTAGTTTTTTCTTTTAACTGCTCCTCTGGTTGGAACTCCTCCAATTTTGGAAGTGGTGTTAGATGCTCCAGCTGCTCTTACGTACTCAAGACAGGTTACGCGTAGAAGACTGCATAAGCCATGTAAGCCTCTTCTGGTCCAAATGGATTGCTCATAGCCGGGATCCGGAACTGCCTTCCTCCAATATTGGTTTTGATATACTGGTGATACGTTGATGCTACTACCTTATGATTCAAGATCCATCCTCGTCCGAGCAGCACATGGAATGTAGTATCATCCTCAAGCACGTAAAAGGGAGTGAGTGCTCTGATAGGTCCAATCTTCATCATCAAGTGTACTATCCCTATCGATGTCTGTGTATGTCCTCCAAATCCTCGTACGGTCGTCGCGCATCTTGATCGTTGCACGTGACACTCCCAATGTTTCCAATGTGTGCACTGAAATCAGGTTAAGTGAAGCCCCTCCGTCTATGAAAGCTCGCTTGAGGGGTTGTTTATTAATGAAAGCCGTCAGGTATAAGGGGCGAAGATGTTCTCCCGGGTAAAAAATATCCTTGTCTTTAAAGGTAATGGATTATTTAGGTGTCGGATTGTACGCCTTCCCGAATGCAATTGCGGTTATAGCCTTGGGCGCTTCGCGGACCTGGTGTTCACTAAAACCCAGGGAGTCGAAGAACTGCTGAGCCAGAACAGTTTGAGAAAATTTACTAGCAACTCAATTTACGTCTGGAAAGATTACCGCCTCGGAAACTTCGCACACTTCTTCTTCTTCCACATCCTCCCAAGGTCTCCATGCTTCTCCTTCGGCCGGATCGTGTGAAATCATCATAACTTGATATTGAGGAAGCGGGTCGTTCTTGATGCTTTGCCCTCATATCTCTAGTTCTCCTCTGGCTCGCTTCCTATGCACAATGTATCGAAGGGAGTAACACTCTATGGTCGGATGATGAACTCTCTTGTGGTAATGACAGTAACGCTCGTGATTCTTATCCGCTGCAGTAGGTTCTGCGGATACCGGTGGTAAAGTCTCTTCTTTGTTTGATACCCACTGCTCCAGAAGTCCTATTATCTGTTCTTTACTGCACGGAAAAGGTGGTGGCGGATTGGGCCTTCCTCCATCCGTTCTTCCTCCTCTTCTCCCAGATTGTCCGTCGTAAGAACCAAAAGCAGCTCCGCCTTTTCCTCTTTCATTCCTTTGATCGCTGAAAGCAGGTACAGACGCGGTGTTGGCAGAGTGTTGTTGCCATGTATGTGCTCCTACTCCCGAGTGTATAACGTCCTCACAATCTGATATCCGGGCTACAGCTTCTTCAACTTCAACAAAGGTTTGGAATTTGAAATTTGTTAGATTTAGTCGGAAAACAGCATCCATCCCTCTAACACAGATCTCCACGAAGCGCTCCTATGGAATATCCTCGTGGCATTTTAACGTAAACTCTCGGAAGCGGGTAATGTATTTGCCTATCTCCTCTTCTACTCGTTGGGTAAACCTTCCCAGATCTATTGCCGTGAACCTTCTTTGTGCAGAGTAAAATTTCTTCAAAAAGAGTTGCACCATGGCGGACCATGAGCTGATACTTCCGGGTTTCATATTATCGTACCAGGTGAAGGCGTTATCCGTAAGTGACTTCGGAAATTCTCTCATACAAAGGCTTTCATCCTGGGCATATGCATTCATTGCTGATATGAAGCGACTCACATGCTCTCGCGCATTTCCTTTTCCTCCAAATGTCTCAAACTTTGGTGATGTGTAATCTTCAGGATATAAGTAATCGGCAACTTATGCAGAGTATAGTGGTTCTATCAAATCATAGGCGTCGTTCTTTGTTACTCGGTAATTAGTTTCTAAGTACTTTGCAATCGCGTCTTCTGTCATACCCTGAATGGTGCTCTTCGTACTGGTCGTCCTGGCAGCTATCGTGCTCTGCTCCCTTGCGCGCTTCAGACGTCTAGCTTCTCTTGTTTTTCAGACATCTCTCGCTCGCTTGTCTCAACTGCAACTTTTTTTTTTGAGTATCTCTCCTTTCTTATGAGACGCTCCTATGCCCTGGGATGCTCCCGCTCCTTGCATAATAGGTGTAGTGACCACTGCTTGAAAACGTATCTCATCATCACTTTCTCCACGCACGTCTTCCACAGAAACATGGTCCGGATTTGGGAATGCTCCGCCCGCTGGTACTTCCTGGATCGCACTTGGGAGTATCATGCTGGAAAAGAGGCTAAGAACCTCCCACTGTGGTCGCAATGTTGATAGGGTAAAATGTGGGAAGGAGGAACTAGCCCTAATCACAGAAAGTACTCCCAAGGTGTAGAGAGGTTTTTTGAGAGGTAATGGTTGATTGGTGATGTCTCTATAAGTGTGCCCCCTCTTCCCCTTTTATAATGACCATCTTATGGATAAATGCCCATAAGATTAACATATTACTAAACTATCATTTCCCTTTCCTTAAGTTATTATCAAATCCTAAGAGGCTTTCCTCTTGGCCAAAGCCCAACTAACTCAATATACTCTTGGATAGACTAGAACTATTCTATCCTAGTTGGTTAAGCCTAGTCCCGTAGTCTCTCCGCCCTAAGATGGACCCTTGATCGGTTAAGGGGCTGTCCATTTGGAGATTGATTATTTTCATGTATCAACATCCCCCTATCTTCATTGTAGGATATTTGAATCCATAGGAGCCCTCAAAACTCTTTCCTTGGAGCCCCTATAATAGGTTTCTTTTTTTATTGATCTTAAAAAAGAAAAAATCTACCTAGTTGGATCAGGCATGATTAACAATCCACAAGCTCTCCCGTTTGTATGCGGGTGTACATCATATACAAACTTAAGAAAACAACATGTACATCAATACGATACCAGCTGCGAAATCGCATATTCTGGAATCGCAGGAGCTAAAATAAAGCAAGTGTACTTGGAATTACGATTAGCTTACCTACTTCACATAATCACAATATACAATTCATATATGAGAAATACGATAGGCGATAACTTACCTGTTCATTATAGTAGGCCTTATTAAAAGTTTAAGTTAAAATGAAAAATCCTAACTTATTTTTCTTAATCATACTTAAAATTAATTATAATTGTTCTTTTTGTATTCTCACAAATTGAACAATTATATATAAACCCTTATTCTTACTTTTTCTCCAAAATAAAATAAACTCTAATTCTTATTTTCTCTAAAATAAATTTTCCTAATCATGATTACATTAAAATTGATCGGAGGTGTATATTTTAATTGTTCCTTTTTAAAAATTCCACAACAACATCAATCAAAATGGAATTAACTAAGGTTTTAATTCTTTTCCTATGACCATTCTCCTATAACTCCATAAACATAATCTATAAAAAGAAAAATTCTATGATTATGCTAAATTTGATCGAGGGTGTTAATTATTCTTTAAAAAAAATAATTATGTCAAATATCTTACATAATTTGATTAGATAAATAAATTTTTATTTTTTTATTTTTGTTGTTGTTGATTTAGTGATTTAATGATTATCTTATTATTATGGACTATACAAAATAATTATACATAATTTCTTGGGTTATGTCGAATGATTATAAAGGTCTATTTGGTTAGCTTAAGCACTTATTTTGAATGGGTTACGGTTAATAAATGTGTGGGCCACATTTAAGAGAAGCCATTTTTGTAGGGACTTATGGTGGAAGAATTCAATCTTCCAAGTTCCATATCACCTTACTATTTGGAATAGATCATGGAAGTAAAAGTCTAAGAGTGGAACTTCCAAAGCGGGAAAAGAAATAATGTCGGGCATCAGTACAATTAACGTCCCTTGAGTTTGGCATAAAACGCCAATCGGATTGCAATCACTCTAAGCCTTTGGATCTGTTTTAAAAAAAATTACAACAATGGTTCCTATTGAAAGGCCATTCGGTTAACGTTTTTTGGTATATCCGAATTGCGTTTTCTGATAGAATGAGCGGTACTTTGATTTGCGTTGATTGCCTCTCTCATTTGGATTCCAAGTTATCTTCTATGAAATCTTAAAACATGTCTTGGAAACATTATGGAAGACCCCAACTTGGAAGCCATTACACTTGACATTTCACACTTTTTATAAACTTGGATCCCACCATAAGACTTGCTCTAATGAGACAAAATGAGGTTCTGATGATATCTATTTTAAAGCCGATAACCTAGCCGCTCACATGGGGAAAAAAACCACATCGGCTAGCTAGGTTTTGCGTATAAACCTATTGTGCATGATGTTTGGCTATGTTTTTGATGAAAACCTAGCCATTTACAGCAAATTTTACTATTGAAGTACCAGAATCAGCTATGTCAAAAGTGAAACCTAGTTGATTCTGGTTCTTCAAATTTTTATAATGATCACGTAAGTCCAGAATCAGGAAAATATTCTTAACTTATCTTGCCGATTTTCTTCTAATATTTAAAATTATATCCAGAATAGGCTAATTGAGATATTCTATCTTGATATTCTCCAAATCTCAACATATTGTAGAGAGTCGACTAACATAATCGATTTTAGTTCTGATTAACAGGTACGTAAAAATTTGGCACGTGTCGTCTCCCCTTAGCTCCCCCTTACTGGAAAATAAATTAAGTGAAAGAAAAAATAATTTGGTCATTTTGAAGTAATTCACGTATACTTTGTATAATGGTGGAGTTAGTAAGGTAATTTCAAAAATAAATAACAACTTAAACATTCTTAAGCCGCCAAAACATTCTTAAAAAGAATTTGGCGTGGGTCCTCAACTAAGTAATTCTCCTTAAAGGTGCAGGACACTCCACATTGACTTAGGCTCTTTACAACTAAAAAGGACAGTGTCGATGTGAATCAAAGACTGCTTTTTCATGAGGGAAAGTTTCAAATCTAGCTCATTCCTTTTAAAACCATAGTTTCCATCCCAGAACCACCAATAGCAGAAACTGCAGGCAGACCACCAGAATTCCTGATAATGGCTTTATATCCACCAGAATCATTATCCTAGACCCATCAATATTAAACTTCATTTTCAATAGGAAATTTCTCACCACAAGCAATAATCCTGTTCACAAGAAACTTGTAAGTCACCCTCCACCTTTCCAAAAACTGTTTAACAAATCATGTATCAAAGTCCATAAATTGTCTAGCTTTCACCTTTAATCTCACATCAGCTATAATAAAGGAAGCTGACAGCATCAATAGAACTGGAAATATTACAATCTCTTATTTCTTTCCAACTATATATATATGATAAAAAAAAGTTATTCAAGGCTAATTTTTTATTAGTATTCACAATACCAGATCCCTTGAGTCAGCACACCAATTGAACTCCTGCTCCCGGTAGAAAGATCAAAAGCATCTAGTATAACTTATCTTATAACAATACCCTACTAGATAACTGAAAACGCAGGGGTACCAAGTACACTACCAACTTTTTCGTTCGGTAACCTGCATGGACAAAACCTAATACAATTGCAAGTAGACCAACTGAATGATCCTTGACAATATGTATATAGAGTTTATATATCTCTAACCTCTTTTCAATCAGTATGTATATAGACAAGGAGTCCGTGAACCTGATTTTTAAGAAGAGTACTTGAACGATCTCAAAAATCAATATCCAAGATCAATCTATTCGTATCCAAATAATCCAGTCGGAATTCTGCCAAGTAATTAATTTTTTTATCTATCTTTCAAGATATGAATTCCACAAGAACGAGTCTCGTAATCGATTACAATTAGATGGACGTATCTACTAAGATTGAATACATACAGCTTGTGTAAATCAATTATAAAGATAAAAAATATAATGCGGAAAAGGAAAAACACAAGACACTAGAAGTTTTGATAACGAGGAAACCGCAATAGCAGAAAAACCCCTGGACCTCGTCCAAATTTGAATACCAAACTGTATTAAACCGCTATAGACACTAGTCTACTATCAAACTTCAGACTGGAATATAGGTTAGACTGAATCCCTCCAAGTGATTCAGTCACAGTCACGCTCCTTACGTCTCTTGAACCTCGCAAGGATCTATGCAATTGATTCCCTTAGTTGACGTCCTTTACAGCCTAAGAGTTGCTTCAACCAAACACTACGGGAAAAATAGCGATCAACTACTCGCAAAAAAGAGTTGTCGTACGTCTACGACGACGTTTATCAAAAGGTTGCACAGGGTGGTTGTAGAAAGTCTTCAAATCTTTACAACTCTTCATATAAAGTCGTAAACATAGTTGTTGTTTAGTTTTTTACAATGCTTGCTTCAGTTGTGAATGTCTTTCGAAATTTCCTCTTAATGCCTAACACAACTCTTATCTGGGTTGTGAAAATAACTCCTACACTACACTTGTTGGGGTTATAGAAAATTCGTTGACAACTATGGTTAGAGTTGTATGTGAATTCTTTGACAACTATGAATAGAGTTGTATGTCATTTCCTTGACAACTTTTGTTTGAGTTGTAAGTCACTTCTTTGACAACTTTACATAGCAGTTGTGGTTATTTTTCATTTGTGAAAAAAATAATAATGAAATTGGTCACAGCATTCAAAATATACCAGCATTCATTCAAATGTAAACCATCAAAATGTGACAGCATTCAAACACTTAAACCAGTCTTAGATCTCGAGACTGCAAATTATTTTAACCATTCTTACTTATGAAACTATCAACAATCTACAATGTAATCATTCACCAAATTGAGACTCCAACAAGTTGATCTTACACGAGAAACTCCAGCAACACCATCTTCTTGACCTAGCTACTGCAGAATCAGCACCAACAATCCTCAGCTGATCGGCACGCCATCACCTGCTCTTGCTGTGAGTCTCTAGATGTAACTTATTCAGCCATTCCACGTGTGCAAAGCTCTCTGCAATTCAGTTCCATAACCTCAAACGAAAAGCCTACAGCATACACAACCATCACCCATCATGTCATCCATTCCATCATCACCAAAAGTACCATGAACAGAACATCAACAACAAATCTTCAACTGCAATAGCAGACCCATTGAAACAGCACCAATCTCCATCTGAATATCACCAGCTTCACATCTCCACCTCCTGTGGTTGAACGACCAGAATCTCTGAGCATTTTCATCATTGGTACTACTGAGGTATCATCATTGATATACCTAATATATAAAGGAGAATAAAATGGGAACTTAGATGAATATTATTATTGTTCAGAAACATTCATGCTTAGCAGAAACGTACTTTCAGAGGAATCCTAGTTGTAGATGGTTCACATGAAGATCAAGAAAAATGTAAGATAAAAAAAGGAGCTAACTATTGAGTTGAAATGATGTTAATTTTCAGACAATTTTAACATTTATCAGAACTGTTGGAGTAGGCAAACAAATACAGAATTAGCACTGCACATCTTAATATAGGGAATTACTTGTATGCACCAGCTGTTAACTGGTTAGTATCCTCAACAAAAGATTAATGGAGTCTAAAGCTTGTTGTTACCTTTAACTGCTGCCTAGTCATGAACATATAACAACAATCGACTATCAAAACTACTGGCAATAGAAAAGGTACAGAAATTTGCTCATTTGTAACTTATAACTGCTGCCTAGCAAATCCAGTTAAAGTACTATAGAGATCAGTTAAGTTCCCACCCATAAGCAGTTTCATTACATGTGATTCCAATTTCTACTGGTGTATAAGATAGATATGCTCACAATTTACTACTTTGAAAGTTGAAGCTGTACGGTTTTAATACATCTTAGACTATCTAGGACAGGGAAAGCATGTGATACAATACAATAACAGTATTGACTTTATACAAGGAATAACAGGAAACAACTAGAAGGATGTGAACGATAACCTTTATACCAATGGAATGCCTTTTAGTATTTCATTGACTTTGCCCTAATTTCCTTGTGCAACCTAGAAATTGCACACAACCTGCACAACACCCATCTCTCACAACAAGGTCACCAGAACCAACACCAAACTGCAGCTGCAATCAACACCAATACCAGCTCCATAACCTGTAAAACCTAACATTCATCTAACACATTTCAATGAACTTCAACAGCAGCAACACAACTGATTCTCATCTGATTCTTCTTGCTAGCATCACCAGTTACTCAACCTCAGACATCACCATCTACTGCAACTTCAACTTCAGCTACACCCCTGCAACCTCCACCTCAACTGCAACCCAACATTTCAATCTTAAACTGCTTGTGTAACAATCAAAATCACCACTATGAAATTCATATAAAACCCTGTAAAATTCATGGTTTTTGTACAAGAAATCAACAGAATTCTAAAATCTGTATAAAAATGATGAGAAATTAAGAAGAAAAAAGGTGAAATTACAGAAAATTACCCGATAATTATCAGCACCAATATTTCTTCGGATTCAAACAAAGTCCTAACCTGTCTGTTCCATCTCTTCTATTTTACCTGAACATCAACCATTCCATCTAACCAGCAACACCAACTCGAAATCAGGTTCGAGCTTTTGCCAATCTTGAGCTTCAATTCCTCATCTGCAATTTGAATTTCACCAATATCCTAATTTCTTCATCATAATAACCACCACCATCAGATCTTGATTTCTCATCAGTTCAATCTTCTCAAACCCCTAAAATCCAGTGAACCCATCTCTGTAACTTCAATCACCACCTTTATTCTCCCACTTATCCATTAATTCAGTAGCAGAAGATTCATTTCTTCGACCTACTCTTCTCGGCAAAGTAAACTTCGTACATCTGATGTTTCTTTCTTGACTTAGCCTCGGAGATCTCTCTAAACCGAACAAGCACATCCTAGATTTCATTAAAGTGAAGAAAACGAAGAAGAAGGAGACGTTAATGACAGAGATTTAGGTTCAGCTTCTGGATCTCTAATTATAAGTGTTGTTCTATTACTCTTAGGTTCTGGGGGATCAACATCTTTTGGTTTTCTTCCTATTTTCCGGCTAGAAGCTGTATTTTACATCTTAAAATTGAGATTCATGGTCGATTAAAGTTTCAGAAAACGGTTTTGGGGGTAAGAAATTAGAGATTTAGAGTTAACTGAGTGAGAAACTGGAGATTTAGGTTGTGAAATTGGAGTTTCTGAGAGTGATTTAGCGTTAGAAGATGAAGGTTTAGAGTGGGGAAAGGGGAGAAATTAGAGATTTGCAGATAGAGACGGAGATGAGAGGCGGAGAATGAGCGGTGGTTTTCTCTCTCTCCTTTAGTGTAGATAAGGTAAATACTTAGATTTGGACCGTAGATAAGGAGGTCATACGGATTGCAGAAATTATGGGACGGTGTAGATTCACTTTAGGATGCTCAGACGGATTGAGAAGCTTGTGTGTTTCTCTTTGTTCTAGTACAAACTCGTGTATTCGGTTTTATTATCAACTTTCGATATGAAAAAAAATCCAAAAAATATATCAATAAATTTAAGATATTATTATGGACCTTCGATTATAAAAAAAACCCAAAAAATATAAGGGGATGAAGCTGAAAAATAAGAAATGAATTCGATAATTGGTGTGTTTCTTTGTGCTTCCAGTTTAAATTTCGACTAGTCACATAGGTCACGAAGTAATTTCGACTAGTCATGCAGGTCATGAAATAGCTTTAGTTCACACTCGTAGACTCAAGAACCATAAAAACTATAAACAAAGAAGCTCCGGGAGGGTTCAGACTTCAAACTTAGCATGATACATCATTGAAATCGATAAATATGAATCTTAGGTAGTGATTCGAACTTCAAATGTGGTATAATGGCATACAAACTATGAACCGAGAAGCTCCGGGAGGGTTCAAACTTCAAACTTAGCATGACACATCATTGAAATCGATAAATATGAAGCTCAGTGTCGATTCGAACTTCAAATGTGGTATAAAGGTATACAAACTATGAACCAAGAAGCTTCGGAAGGGTTCAGACTTCAAACTAAGAAGGAGACATCATCGAAATCGATAAATATGAAGCTTAGTGTCGATTCGAACTTCAAATGTGGTATAACAGCATACAAACTATGAACCAAAAAGCTCCACGAGGGTTGAAACATCAAAGTTAAAATTTCTTTTGGCTCCAAACTCGAAACCTGGTCGGGAGTGGACTACTATAAGTCGGAAACTTCGTAAGAACGATGAATCCAAATATTCATAGGTAAGATTCGATAAGAATATTCTCTGAAACCTTAAACAAACCCTTTTCTAGCGACTTCGAGAAAGAAAGTGGCTCCGAGATGGAAACCTGGCCGCGAGTTGACTACTATAAGTCGGAAACTTAATAAGAAGGATGAATCAAACCATACATAGGTAAGATTCCATCAGAATGTTCTTTGAAACCTCAAACAAACCCTTTTCTGGCAACTCCGAGAAAGAAAGTGGCTCCGAGCTCAAAACCTTGCCTCGAGTTGATTACTATAAGTCGGAAACTTCGTAAGACTGATGAATCTAACCATTCATAGGAAAAATTCCATTGAAATATTTTCTGAAACCTTAAACAACCCCTTTTCTGGCGACTACGAGAAAGAAAGTGGCTCCGAGCTTCAAACCTCGCCGGGAGTGGACTAATTTAAGTCGGAAACTTCGTAAGAATGATGAAACCGACAATTTACAGGTAAGATTCCATCGGAATATTCTCGAAAACCTTAAACAAACCCTTTTCTGGCGGCTACGAGAAAGAAAGTTGCTCCGAGCTCGAAACATGGCCGGGATTAGACTGCTATAAGTCGGAAACTTCATAATAACGATGAATCCAACCATTCAAAGATAAGATTCCATGAAATATTCTCCGAAACCTTAAACAAAGACTTTTCTGGAAGCTACGAGAATGAAAGTGGCTCCGAGCTAAAAACATGGCCGGGAGTTGACTGTTATAAGTCGGAAAGTTCGTATTAACGATGAATCCAACCATTCATAGATATGATTCCATGAAATATTCTATGAAACATTAAACAAACCTTTTTCTGGCGACTACGAGAAATAAAGTGGCTCCGAGCTCGAAACCTGGCCGGGAGTTGACTACTATAAGTCGGAAACTTCGTTAGAACGATGAATCTAACCATTCATAGGTAAGATTCCATGGAGTATTCTTGAAACCTTAAACAACCCCTTTTCTTGCGACTTCGGGAAAGAAAGGAGCTCCGAGCTCGAAACCTGGCCCCGAGTTGATTACTATAAGTCGGAAACTTCGTAAGAACGATAAATCCAAATATTCATAGGTAAGATTTCATCGGAATGTTCTCTGAAACCTTTAACAAAATCTTTTCTTGCGACTTCGAGAAAGAAAGTGGCTCCGAGATCGAATCCTGGCCGCGAGTTGACTACTATAAGTTGGAAAATTCGTAAGAACGATGAATCCAACCATTCATAGGTAATATTCCATCAGAATATTCTCCGAAACCTTAACACAAAAACTTTTTCTGGCGACTTCGGGAAAGAAAGTGGCTCTGATCTTGAAACTTGGCCCCGAGTTGACTACTATAAGTTGGAAACCTCGTTATAACGATTAATCTTACAATTCATAGGTAAGATTCCATGGAATATTCTTGGAAACCTTAAACAAACCCTTTTCTGGCGACTTCGAGAAAGAAAGTGGCTCCGAGATCGAAACCTGGCCACGAGTTGATTACTATAAGTTTAAAACTTCGTAAGACTGAAGAATCTTACCATTCATAGGTAAAATTCCATTGAAATATTCTCTTAAACCTTAAACAACCCCTTTTCTGGCGACTTCGAGAAAGAAAGTGGCTCCCAGCTTAAAACCACGCCGAGAGTTGACTAATTTAATTCGGAAACTTCGTAAGAATGATGAAACCGACAATTTACAGGTAAGATTCCATCGTAATATTCTCGAAAACCATAAACAAACCCTTTTCTGGTGGCTACGAGAAAGAAAGTTGCTCCGAGATCGAAACATGGCCGGGATTAGACTGCTATAAGTCGGAAACTTCATAATAACGAAGAATCCAACCATTCATAGGTAAGATTCCATGAAATATTCTACGAAACCTTAAACAAAGACTTTTCTGGTAGCTACGAGAATGAAAGTGGCTCCGAGATCAAAACATGGCCGGGAGTTGACTGTTATAAGTCGGAAAGTTTGTAATAACGATGAATCCAACCATTCATAGGTATGATTCCATGAAATATTCTATAAAACCTTAAACAAACCTTTTTCTGGCGACTACGAGAAAGAAAGTGGCTCCGATCTCGAAACCTGGCCGGGAGTTGACTACTATAAGTCGGAAACTTCGTTAGAACGATGAATCTAACCATTCATAGGTAAGATTCCATGGAGTATTCTCTGTAACCTTAAACAAACCCTTTTATGGCGACTTCAAGAAAGAAAGTGGCTCCGAGCTCGAAACCTGGCTGGGAGTTGACTACTATAAGTCGGAAACTATGTAAGAACGATGAATCCAACCATTCATAGGAGTTGACTACTATGGAATATTCTCCAAAACTATAACACACAAACCTTTTCTGGCGACTTCGGGAAAGAAAGTGACTCTGATCTCGAAACTTGGCCCCGAGTTGACTTATATAAGTCGGAAACCTCGTTATAACGATGAATCTAACAATTCATAGGTAAGATTCCATGGAATATTCTCGGAAACCTTAAACAAACCCTTTTCTGGCGACTTCGAGAAAGAAAGTGGCTCCGAGATCGAAACCTGGGTCGGAGTTGACTACTATAAGTCGGAAACTACGTAAGAACGACGAATCCAACCATTCATAGGTGATATTCCATCTGAATATTCTCCAAAACCATAACACAAAAACCTTTTCTGGTGACTTAGGGAAAGAAAGTGGCTCCGAGCTGGAAACATGGCCCCGAGTTGACTACTATAAGTCGGAAACCTCGTTATAACGATGAATCAAACAATTCATAGGTAAGATTCCATCAGAATATTCTCTGTAACCTTAAACAAGTCCTTTTTCTGGCGACTCCGAGAAAAAAAGTGGCTCCGAGCTAAAAACCTGGCCTCGAGTTGATTACAATAAGGTCGAAACTTCGTAAGACTTATGAATCTAACCATTCATAGAAAAAATTCCATTGAAATATTTTCTGAAACCTTAAACAACCCCTTTTATGGCGACTTCAAGAAAGAAAGTGGCTCCGAGCTTGAAAGCTCGCAGGGAGTTGACTAATTAAAGTCGGAAACTTCGTAAGAAGGATGAATCCGACCATTTAATGGTAATATTCAATCAGAATATTCTCGGAAACCTTAAACAAACCCTTTTCTTGCGACTCCGAGAAAGAAATTGGCTCCGAGCTAAAAACCTGGCCTCGAGTTGATTACAATAAGGTCGAAATTTCGTAAGACTTATGAATCTAACCATTCATAGGAAAAATTCCATTGATATATTTTCTGAAACCTTAAACAACCCCTTTTCTGGCGACTTCGAGAAAGAAAGTGGTTCCGAGCTTGAAACCTCGCCGGGAGTGGACTAATT
>JAJJMB010012776.1:1115163-1125831 GCA_023531105.1 Papaver atlanticum | reverse complement strand
CGAGAAAGAAAGTGGCTCCAAGCTCGAAACATGGCCGGGAGTTGACTGGTATAAGTCGAAAACTTCGTAATAACGATGAATCCAACCATTCATAGGTATGATTCCATGAAATATTCTCTGAAACCTTAAACAAACCTTTTTATGGCGACTACGAGAAATAAAGTGGCTCCGAGCTCGAAACCTGGCCGGGAGTTGACTATTATAAGTCGGAAACTTCGTTAGAACGATGAATCTAACCATTCATAGGTAAGATTCCATGGAGTATTCTCTTAAACCTTAAAAAAAAAACCTTTTCTGGAGACTTTAAGAAAGAAAGTGGCTCCGAGCTTTAAACCTCGCAGGGAGTGGACTAATTTAAGTCGTAAGCTTCGTAAGAAGGATGAATCCTACCATTTACAGGTAAGATTCAATCAGAATATTCTCGAAAACTTTTAACAAACCCTTTTCTGGCGGCTACGAGAAATAAAGTGGCTCCGAGCTCGAAACATGGACGGGATTAAACTGCTATAAGTCGAACACTTCGTAATAACGATGAATCCAACCATTCATAGGTAAGATTCCATGAATTCTCCGAAACCTTTAAAAAACCATTTTCTGGCTGCTACGAGAAAGATTGTGGCTCCAAGCTCGAAACATGGTCGGGAGTTGACTGGTATAAGTCGGAAACTTCGTAATAACGATAAATCCAACCATTCATAGGTAAGATTCTATTAAATATTCTCTGAAACCTTATACCAACCTTTTACTGGCGACTAAGAAAAATAAAGTGACTCCGAGCTCGAAACCTGGCTTGGAATTGACTACTATAAGTCGGAAACTTCGTAAGAACGATGAATCAAACCATTCATAGGTAAAATTCCATGGAGTATTCTCTAAAACCTTGAACAACCCCTTTTCTGGAGACTACGAGAAAGAAAGTGGCACCGAGCTCGAAACCTGGCTGAGAGTTGACTACTATAAGTCGAAAACTTCGTAAGAATGAATAAAACCATTCATAGGTAAAATTCCATGGAGTATTCTCTAAAACCTTGAACAACCCCTTTTCTGGCGACTTTGGGAAAGAAAGTAGCTCCGAGCTCGAAACCTGGCCCCGAGTTGATTACTATAAGTCAGAAACTTCATAAGAACGATAAATCCAACCATTCATTGGTAAGATTTAATCGGAATATTCTCTAAAACCTTAAACAAACCCTTTTCTTGCGACTTCGAGAAAGAAAGTGGCTCCGAGATCGAAACCTGGCCGCGAGTTGACTACTATAAGTCGAGAACTTCGTAAGAACGATGAATCCAACCATTCATAGGAAATATTCCATCAGAATATTCTCTGGAACCTTAAACAAACCCTTTTCTGGCGACTCCGAGAAAGAAAGTTGCTCCGAGCTAAAAATCTGGCCTCGAGTTTATTACTATAAGTCGGAAACTTCGTAAGACTGATGAATCTAACCATTCATAGGAAAAATTCTATTGAAATATTTTCTGAAACCTTAGACAACCCATTTTCTTGCGAATTCAAGAAAGAAAGTGGCTCCGAGATTGAAACCTCGCAGGGAGTTTACTAATTTAAGCCGGAAACTTCGTAAGAAGGATGAATTCGACCATTTAATGGTAAGATTCAATCAGAATATTCTCGGAAACCTTAAACAAACCCTTTTCTTGCGGCTACGAGGAATAAAGTGGCTTCGAGCTCGAAACATGGCCGGATTAGACTGATATAAGTCGAATACTTCGTAATAACGATGAATCCAACCATTCATAGGTAAGATTCCATGAATTCTTCAAAACCTTAAAAAAAACCTTTTCTGGCGGCTACGAGAAAGAAAGTGGCTCCAAGCTCAAAACATGGACGGGAGTTAACTAGTATAAGTAGGAAACTTCGTAATAACGATTAATCCAACCATTCATAGGTAAGATTCCATGAAATATTCTCTGAAACCTTAAACAAACCTTTTTCTGGGGACTACGAGAAATAAAGTGGCTCAGAGCTCGAAACTTGGCCGGGAGTTGACTATTATAAGTCGGAAACTTCGTTAGAACGATGGATCTAACCATTCATAGGTAAGATTTGATAGACGCATTTGTGTGTCTATTTTCATCTCTATTGTGTATAATGTTAGTACCCATTTTTGTACTTATTTTGGTATTTTATCTCTTTGTAGGTGTTTTTTTGAGAAATAAGCTTTTGCGGCGAAATTGGCTCGAAAAGTTGATAAGTGCAACCCAAGGGACGAGTGTTATGCGGACTCCAGCAACGGATAAGGGGAGACCATTGGATAATGGTTAACCTTTCCCCTTCACGTTCAAATTCTGAATTTGGGCGGGAAACCAAAAACGTGAAGGTTATTTTCTGGCAGTTTTGGTGGTAGTGATTTGGAGGAGTTTAAGGTCGATTAAACCTATGATTTTCATAGGGTAGACTCCTTATGGGTCTAGGAATCTAACATGGGTGTTTAAATCGATTAAACCGGGCTCAATCGAAGGGTTTTGATCTCAACAACAAAATATGGAAAGTCACGTGTGTGAACGATTTTAGGAAATTTTAGAGATATTAAAGGCAAGATTTTCTTCCCAAAGATTAATATATATCTAAGGAAGAGTTTAGAATCAAAAGGAAAGCCTAGATATGCGTGGAAATTCTAAAACAAGAAATTGCCGCAACTTTGCCGTGAAGAGAAAGAAAGAGATTTCGGAAGATTTTGGAGAGATTTAATCGCTCTTTTTGATATAAATAGATTGGTTGGGTCATATAGAAGGGGTGTCGATAGTTTGGGGGGCTGAGAAGGGCTGAGGAGTGAGAAATCAAGACGAACAGAAAGCTACTTGCTGCTGTTTTCTGCTAGTGCGGAGCTGAAGAACACGAAGAACATAAGACGCACACGAAACAGTCGCGAAGAACACGAAGAACTTCGACCCACAACGGACCGTCGCATAAGAAGTCTTATATTCAGCTACAAAACTTATTTGTCGTTTATTAACATCACTTCAGTTGTATCGGTGATTTCTGTAACGCCAGAAAAGCGTTGCAGATTCGCTGTATTATTATTTCTCTTCAATAAAAACACTTTTTGAGCCATGAATCAATTTTTTGAGCATGTTTTTACCATGAAGAGCTAAACCCCAACACTGGGATGACGGAGGAAGACGAATATCATACTTGGGGTAATTTTATTAATTCTTTTTAATACTTTTGCATTAATTTTAATTGAAATTATGATTTGAATTAATTGGTTGTCATTTAATTTGATGATGTATGCTTAGCTTAGGTGTTTTGATAAATCATGCTTAGGATTTACAATCAATGTTTTGAGAATCTACCTTGGCAAAAATAGAGTCCAAGTTTTTCTTGAGCTAAAATTGTCAAAGAATTAATAATTGAACCTTATGTTTTGAATTCGGTGAAATCCTGAATCCCAGTAACTCTCGCACCCTTTGTAATATTTTTGTATATATTTTTATTAAATTTAAAAACTCGAATCTACACAAGTCCGAGTGAACGACAACCTTACTTACCACTTTAAAACTACATCAATTTTTGGCGCCGCCAAAGCGGACTTGTTTTTAGAGTTTTTAGATTTATTTTTATTATTTTTGTTCTTCTTTACGCGTTTGGTATTTTTTTGATTCTTTTTCAGATTTGGAGCGGAGCTAAAAGGAAAGAAAAAAAGTTTTATAAGAGGAAAGCATCGCCAAAGAAGGAAAGAAAAGAGGAGTCCAAATGAGTAAAGAAGAAGATTTTTTGTATATAGTTATTTTATTTAGATTTTATTACTTTTAATTTTTAGAAATTATAAATAGGGTTTTATTTTTATTCTTGTATTTTTTTTTTAAAATTTTTTTTTGGACATTTGGACTTTGGGACATTATTATTATTTTATTTTTTAAAACCCTACGGAAGGGTACCATTAAATATAAACTGTTTGCAGGGAAGGATGACGGTTACGATACTGTCTCGGCCCCTCGGGTTCGCACACTGACATAGGAGTTGGTGGCCCGATTCGACTACAACCGATTCATCGCCCGTCTGGTACGGGAGGTAAACTTTTAAACACCCGCGAATCCCCTGTCAGCGGGTTTACTGTCTTCCTTAAGGTGCATATATGCTGAGGAATTGAATACAGACATTTATTTTCCTAGTAAAGGGCAAGGCCTGGCCATATAAGATAAGAGTTCGGATTTCATCACCGTTCTCTTCTTGCCCGCTTTAGGAAAACGATACCAAACGCGATCCCAAGCCTAAAATTTTGATTAGAACGAGACCGATAAGGTAATGAGCTTAATAGGAAAGTCGTTCAAAATGATCGTATTGGGTATCTTGTTAGCCTAACTTAAAGTTCAGGAAGATTACTGTAAGTCGATTAGAGCCGCCTTGTAACCCAGGGAAGCGTTGCCAAAGAGGTGGGGGTATCAAAGCTCCTCTGAGCTTCTCCTACTTCTCTTCGACTTACTTTATTTGGATCGTCCTACGAAGTTTGCTAAAATTGTACCCAGTTGCCTCTTGGAAGAGTAGAAGCTGGTCTAGAAACAATCTAAGGGAGCCATCATGCTTGTTGTTTGCTAGATTTTATAGGTTTGATTTGGTCGAGTCAGCCTTGTTTGTGGTTGTGTGGAATTCCCTTGCAATTAAGAATGTCGAACTGGTATTACAATAGCCAATACAATGAATATCCGACTGAGTTTCAAAATGGACATTAGTCATATTACGACCATAGTGTAAATAGTGGTTGGGAACACAACCCTTTTGAAGGTTATGGTTCATACCATGGTGAGCCCAATTACTATCCACACACACCGGTCATACGAGCAAGAAAATATGGATTATTATAGTGTTAGTACCTCGTCTTTGGACAATACAATCAAACTGTTGAAAACTAGTCCTTATTATGATCCTTCCGTTCTTATTTATGATCCTTCCGTATCTTTAGAAGAGTCTCTTAAGCAGTTAACTGAGCAAACAAATAGGTTTATGTCGGAAATGAATAAATGAACTGCACCATTGAGAAAACTTTCTATAGAGGAATCCCTCAAGCTGATGGCTGAGACGAACGAAAGACTTGCTCGAAATAATCTTAATTTCCAATACAGTGTTTCCAATAATACCCTTGAAAATGAGGATAGTTATTTGCATAATCAAGATGACGAGGCTAGCATTGGAAACACTAATTTAGACGAGGTTCGACCATTTTCATGTTATTACAATGATGATTATGATGAGGATAGTATTGATGAAGAATCTGAAATATGTAGGCATAGTGATCAGGAATTTGTTACTCCGATTGAGCTTTATAATGATAATGTTATTTCTAGTTAAAATCCAAATAATTTTAATAATATTCACCTATTCAAAAGGATGAGGATTTGTCTAGAGATATCCCCGGTTTAGACGATGTAGTTTTTCCTTTTGATTACGAAGCCGATAGTGGTTTAGAGGAATGGGTTTATTCTGAAAATGCTGTTTTAGAGTCTAGCGACTTAGAAACAATAGTCTTAGACAAAGAAGATGAACTCGTAGAGCTTTTAAATTTGAGTGAGGATACATCACCTGAGTATAACCTAGAAGAAGCAATTGACTATTTTCAGGATTCTGATGATCTAAAAATTAGGGAAATTATAGCTAGTCTATCCAGAGACACCCAAAACTCTAAGTTTGGGGGTGATTATCATTCTCCATGTGCCTTACCTTTAGCTCTTACAAAGATCCCTCACTTAGGACTTGATATCTGTGCCTCGACCATTTTACAAGGTTACCTTCATACTCGTTTTCCCGAACCTAATGATGTCCAGAAAGAAGCTCATAAGTTAGAAACCCATCCTCTGGTTGATGTGGTTTGCCCAGGCTATGATACCCAGATTGACTTTCTTTTCCCACCAAATAGTTTTCTTCCAACTGTGGGAACGTTTATATTCCAAATGTGTCGAATATTAAGTTGTGAGACTAAACCTAAATGCTTTAGGAAATTAAAATCGACACATTTGTTTAAGAATGACCACTACTCTCACTGTGGTCAATTATGTAAGTCAAACCTGATTGACTTAGAGGATCCTCAATTATTTAGGTTATTATTATGTGCTTCTAAGTTCTTATTTGAGTTTCTACAGACTCTAGAACCTAATAATTTGGATCTCACTTATGAGGAAATGCATCCAATGAAAATATTTTATTTAGACCCTTTCATAGAACCTTAACCTGAACCACAATTAGATATAAATTTCTTAATCAGGAAACTAGGTAAGGGCATGCTAGTCTTGTTCATTTTGTTGGTTTATTACAGTTTCTTTTAGTCAGCTCTATTTGGTTTTGAAGACCCACAGTTATTCCGACTACTGTTATACGATTCGAGGTGACTAATCCTTTCCAATGTCTGGCTGAAGACTTTAAACTTAGCACTTCTTGGAAGGTAACCCATTCTCATGCAACATGTTAATATCTTTCCTTAACCTTTTTTCTTCAAATGGTAACAGTTTCTCCTTGTTCATGCTTTTAATTTTATCTTTAGAACATTGAGGACAATGTTAGATTTAAGTTTGGGGGTATCGAAGAAACTTTTTAGTTGCATAATAAACTCCTGAGACTAGAAATTTATGCCTATTAAGGATGGCACTAACCAATCTAAGTGGATGTAAGCATTTTGGTTTTAGGAGTTGAGGAACCAATCTGAGTGGATGGAAACATCTATATAGAGTCTATTCATAAAAGCACAGAGCTCAGGCGTTAGAAATAACATGATAGTTTCACCGTATCTCGGAATCATCTTATTACTTCTGTTTTTGTTTTTTGCAAATTTTTATGTTGATGTCTGCTGGGTTGAAATAGAGTGATTGAGTTACTAAAAAAAAAGAAAAAAAAGAAGAGAGACCAGACCAATTAGACCAATCGGAATAAATATTAACACTTGGATAACAATATGTGTGTGTTCTCCCTGTCTCCGTCGCCTAAAAAAGCATGGAAAGCAGGATCCATGGGAATTACCATGTAATCTGCTGATAAGAAGCATGCGCTTGGATCCAAAAGATCTAATCATGTCGTTAAAAATAAATAAATGTGTGTTCAATAAATCGACCGCTGGTTCCCTTGTATATGCCAGACGAGTTGATCTAGAATTAGGATTATCGACCACTGGTCCCCTTTTATATGCCAGTTGTGTTGATATTGGTCCAGACCAGTATCTCAATCCACTAGGTCATAGGTTCATCTTGGCATTGAAGTCCATTCGCAACCATCTATTTGTATATCCATCTTCTTAATCTATTCATGTGATTTGTTTGATTCCGGATATTGATGTCCATAGTGCGACTATCTGAGTAGAGCTTTGTCACTTATATATGAATTTTAGTATGCTTGAGTGCAAACTCGTATACAGCAATTGGAATTTCGCATCAGGGTACTTCCTCCCGTAATCAATAAGTATGCCAACCAAGGAGGTTATTTAGTGCATTCCAAGGTTCTGCGTAGATAGCTAGGGTCTGGAGTAAAGGTTTTGTGGGTATATCTCTAGTAAACCCTCCCGAGACTATAACTCGCCCACTAGGGACACCAAGGGGTTTAAAGGCTTGTTGCACATGCTAAGTGCAATCGACGATGCCTGCGACAGTGAGTTAGGATGTTATTTTGTAGTTTTGATTTGCTAGGGACTAGCAAATAATAAGTTTGGGGGTATTTGATAGACGCATTTATGTGTCTATTTTCATCTCTATTGTGTATAATGTTAGTACCCATTTTTGTACTTATTTTGGTATTTTATCTCTTTGTAGGTGTTTTTTGGAGAAATAAGCTTTTGCGGCGAAATTGGCTCGAAAAGTTGATAAATGCAACCCAAGGGATGAGTGTTATGCGGACTCCAGCAACGGATAAGGGGCGACCACTGGATAAGGGGTAACCTTTCACATTCACATTCAAATTCTGTTTTTGGCGGGAAACCAAATCAAAAACATAAAGCATGTTTCTGGCAGTTTTGGTGATCATGATTTGGAGGAGTTTGAGGTCGATTAAACCTATGATTTTCATAGGGTTGACTCCTTATGGGTCTAGGAATCTAACATGGGTGTTTAAATCGATTAAACTGGGCTCAATCGAAGGGTTTTGATCTCAACAGCAAAATATGGAAAGTCACGTGTGTGACCGATTTTAGGAAATTTTAGAGAGATTAAAGGCAAGATTTTCTTCCCAAAGCTTAATATATATCTAAGGAAGAGTTTAGAATCAAAAGGAAAGCCCAGATATGCGTGGAAATTCTAAAACAAGAAATTGCCGCAACTTTGCCGTGAAGAGAAAGAAAGAGATTTCGGAAGATTTTGGAGAGATTTAATCGCTCTTTTTGATATAAATAGATTGGTTGGGTCATATAGAAGGGGTGTCGAGAGTTTGGAGGGCTGAGAAGGGCTGAGGAGTGAGAAATCAAGACGAACAGAAAGCTACATGCTGCTATTTTCTGCTGGTGAGGAGCTTAAGAACACGAAGAACATAAGACGCACACGGAACAGTCGCGAAGAACACGAAGAACTTCGACCCACAACGGACCGTCGCATTAACAGTTTTATATTCAACTACAGAACTGATTTGTCGTTTATTAACAGCACTTCAGTTGTATCGGTGATTTCTGTAACGCCAGAAAAGCGTTGCAGATTCGCTGTATTATTATTTCTCTTCAATAAAAACACTTTTTGATCCATGAATCAATCTTTTGAGCATGTTTTTACCATGAAGAGCTAAACCCCAACACTGGGATGACGGAGGAAGACGAATATCATACTTGGGGTAATTTTATTAATTCTTTTTAAGACTTTTGCATTAATTTTAATTGAAATTATGATTTGAATTAATTGGTTGTCATTTAATTTGATGATGTATGCTTAGCTTAGGTGTCTTTATACATCATGCTTAGGATTTACAATCAATGTTTTGAGAATCTACCTTGGCAAAAATAGAGTCCATGTTTTTCTTTAGATAAAATTGTCATAGAATTAATAATTGAACCTTATGTTTTGAATTCGGTGAAATCCTGAATCCCAGTAACTCTCGCACCCTTTGTAATATTTTTGTATATATTTTTATAAAATTTAAAAACTCGAATCTACACAAGTCCGAGTGAAAGAAAACCTTACTTACCACTTTAAAACTACATCATTGGTGTGATTTTATGTTGGGAAAGAAAGTAGCTCCGAGCTCGAAACCTGGCCCCGAGTTGATTACTATAAGTCGGAAACTTAATAAGAACGATAAATCCAACCATTCATTGGTAAGATTTAATCGGAATATTCTCTAAAACCTTAAACAAACCCTTTTCTTGCGGATTCGAGAAAGAAAGTGGCCCCGAGATCGAAACCTGGCCGCGAGTTGAATACTATAAGTCGGAAACTTCGTAAGAACGATGAATCCAACCATTCATAGGAAATATTCCATCAGAATATTCTCTAGAACCGTAAAGAAACCCTTTTCTGGCGACTCCGAGAAAGAAAGTTGCTATGAGCAAAAAATCTAGCCTCGAGTTTATTACAATAAGTCGGAAACTTCGTAAGACTGATGCATCTAACCATTCATAGGAAAAAATCTATTGAAATATTTTCTGAAACCTTAAACAACCCATTTTCTGGCGACTTCAAGAAAGAAAGTGGCTCCGAGATTGAAACTTCGCTGAGAGTTGACTAATTTAATTCGGAAACTTCGTAAGAACGATGAATCCGACCATTTACATGTAAGATTCCATCGGAATATTCTCTGAAAACTTAAATAAACCCTTTTCCGGTGACTTTGAGAAAGAAAGTAGCCCCGATATCAAATCCTTGAAGGGAGTTGGCTACATAAGTCGGAAACTTAATAAGAACGATGTATCCAACCATTCATAGGTAAGATTCCATCAGAGTATTCCCTGAAACCTTAAACAACCCCTTTTCTGGCGACTTTTGGAAAGAAAGTAGCTCCGAGCTCGAAACCTGGCCCCGAGTTGATTACTATAAGTCGGAAACTTCAAAAGAACGATAAATCCAACCATTCATTGGTAAGATTTAATCGGAATATTCTCTGAAACCTTAAACAAACCCTTTTCTTGCGACTTCGAGAAAGAAAGTGGCTCCGAGATCGAAACCTGGCCGCGAGTTGACTACTATAAGTCGGAAAATTCGTAAGAACGATGAATCCAACCATTCATAGGAAATATTCCATCAGAATATTCTCTGGAACCTTAAACGAACCCTTTTCTGGCGACTCCGATAAAGAAAGTTTCTCCGAGCTAAAAATATGGCCTCGAGTTTATTACTATAAGTCGGAAACTTCGTAAGACTGATTAATCTAACAATTCATAGGAAAAATTCTATTGAAATATTTTCTGAAACCTTAAACAACCCATTTTCTGGCGACTTCAAGAAAGAAAGTGGCTCCGATATTGAAACCTCGCAGGGAGTGGACTAATTTAAGTCAAAAACTTCTTAAGAAGGATGAATCCGACCATTTAATGGTAAGATTCAATCAGAATATTCTCGGAAACCTTAAACAAACCCTTTTCTGGCGGCTACGAGAAATAAAGTGGCTTCGAGCTCGAAGCATGGCCGGGATTAGACTGCTATTAGTCGAAAACTTCGTAATAACGATGAATCCAACCATTCATAGGTAAGATTCCATGAAATATTCTCTGAAACCTTAAACAAACCTTTTTCGGGCGACTACGAGAAATAAAGTGG
>JAJJMB010012776.1:1086951-1115153 GCA_023531105.1 Papaver atlanticum | reverse complement strand
GAAACCTTAAACAAACCTTTTTCGGGCGACTACGAGAAATAAAGTGGCTCCGAGCTCGAAACCTGGCCGGGAGTCGACTGGTATAATTCAGAAACTTCGTAATAACGATGAATCCAACCATTCATAGGTAAGATTCCATTAAATATTCTCTGAAACCCGAAACAAACCCTTTTCTAACGACTTCGAGAAAGAAAGTGGCTTCGAGATCGAAACCTGGCCGCGAGTTTACTATAAGTCTGAAACTTGGAAAGAACGATGAATTTAACCAATCATAGGAAAAATTCCATTGAAATATTTTCTGAAACCTTAAACAACCCCTTTCTGGCGACTTCTAGAAAGAAAGTTGCTCCGAGCTTTAAACCTCGCCGAGAGTTGACGAATTTAATTCGGAATCTTCGTAAGAACGATGAATCCGACCATTTACATGTAAGATTCCATCGGGATATTCTCTGAAACCTTAAACAAACACTTTTCCGGCGACTTTGAGAAAGAAAGTAGCCCTGAGATCGAAACCTTGAAGGGAGTTGACTACTATAAGTGAGAAACTTAATAAGAAAGATGTATCAAACCATTCATAGGTAAGATTCAATCAGAGTATTCTCTGAAACCTTAAACAACCCCTTTTCTGGCGACTTTGGGAAAGAAAGTAGCTCCGAGGTCGAAACCTAGCCCCGAGTTGATTACTATAAGTCGGAAACTTAATAAGAACGATAAATCCAACCATTCATTGGTAAGATTTAATCGGAATATTCTCTAAAACCTTAAACAAACCCTTTTCTTGGGGATTCGAGAAAGAAAGTGGCTCCGAGATCGAAACCTGGCCGCGAGTTGACTACTATAAGTCGGAAACTTCGTAAGAATGATGAATCCAACCATTCATAGGTAAGATTCCATCAGAATATTCTCTGGAACCTGAAACAAACCCTTTTTTTGCGACTCCGAGAAAGAAAGTGGCTCCGAGCTCAAAATCTTCCCTCGAGTTGATTACTATAAGTCGGAAACTTCGTTAGACTGATTAATCTAACCATTCATAGTAAAAATTCCATTTAAATATTTTCTAAAACATTAAACAACCCCTTTTCTGGCGACTTCAAGAAAGAAAGTGGCTCCGAGATTGAAACCACGTAGGGAGTGGACTAATTTAAGTCAGAAACTTCGTAAGAATGATGAATCCGACCATTTAATAGAAAGATTCAATCAGAATATTCTTGGAAACCTTAAACAAACCCTTTTCTGGCGGCTACGAGAAAGAAAGTGGCTTAGAGATCGAAACATGGCCGGGATTAGACTGCTATAAGTAGAATATTTCGTAATAACGGTTAATCCAACCATTCATAGGTAACATTCCATGAATTCTCCGAAACCTTAAAAAAACCCTTTTCTGGCGGCTACGAGAAAGAAAGTGGCTCCAAGCTCGAAACAAGGCCAGGAGTGTACTGGTATAAGTCGGAAACTTCGTAATAACGATGGATCCAACCATTCATAAGTAATATTCCATGAAATATTCTCTGAAACCTTAAACAAACCTTTTTCTTGCGACTACGAGAAATAAAGTTGCACCGAGTTCGAAACCTGGCCGGGAGTTGACTATTATAAGTCGGAAACTTCGTTAGAACGATGAATCTAACCATTCATAGGTATGATTCCATGGAGTATTCTCTGAAACCTTAAACAACCCCTTTTCTGGCGACTTCCAGAAAGAAAGTGGCTCAGAGCTTGAAACCTCGCAAGGAGTGGACTAATTTAAGGCATAAACTTTGTAAGAAGGATGAATCCGACCATTTACAGGTAAAATTCAATCAGAATATTTTCGGAAACCTTAAATCAACCCTTTTCTGGCGGCTACGAGAAAGAAAGTGGCTCCGAGCTCGAAACATGGACGGGATTAGAATGCTATAAGTCGAACACTTCGTAATAACGATGAATCCAACCATTCATAGGTAAGATTCCATGAATTCTCCGAAACCTTAAAAAAACCCTTTTCTGGCGGCTACGAGAAAGATTGTGGCTCCAAGTTCGAAACATAGCCGGGAGTTGACTGGTATAAGTCGGAAACTTCGTAATAACGATGAATCCAACCATTCATAGGAAAGATTCCATTAAATATTCTCTGAATACTTATACAAACCTTCTTCTGGTGACTACGAGAAATAAAGTGGCTCCGAGATCGAAACCTTGCTGGGAATTGACTACTATAAGTCGGAAACTTCATAAAAACGATTAATCCAACCATTCATAGGTAAAATTCCATGGAGTATTCTCTGAAACCTTAAACAACCTCTTTTCTGGCGACTTCAGGAATGTAGCTCCTAGATCGAAACCTGGCCCCGAGTTGATTACTATAATTCGGAAACTTCATAAGAACGATAAATCCAACCATTCATAGGTAATATTTCATCGGAATATTCTCTTAAACCTTAAACAAACCCTTTTCTGGCGACTGATGTAATTTTAGATAGTGGTAGTAAAAGGTTCGTTGAGACTTGTGAAGATTCGAGTTTTTAAATTTAATAAAAATATACAATAATATTACAATTGGTGCAAGAGGTACTGGGACTAAGGATTTAACCAATCTTCATAACATAAGGTTCACTTATTTATTCTCAACAATTTTAGCTCAAGAAATATAAACATGGACTTTATTTTTTGCCAAGGTAGATTCTCAAAACATTGATTGTAAATGTTAAGCATGGGACATCAAATCACCTAAGCTAAGCATGACCCATCTAATCAAATGACAACCAATTTAATCAAATCGTATTTCAATTAATTTTAGTGCAAAAGTCATAAAAAAAGAATAAAACAAATTTACCCATGTATGAAGTTCGGCCTCCTCCGTCGTCCCAGTGTTGGGGTTTAACTCATCATGTCGAAAACACACTCAAAATATGTATTCATGGCTCAAAAAGTGTTTACAAGAAGAGAAAATAATGAAACAGGAAATCTGCAACAGCACAGGTGCGTTACAGACCGACTGTTTCAACTCTCAACTGTTATGATGAAGATAATCATTGCAAATCTGAAGATAAATGTTGCAGAAGAGGATGAAGAGATTGTTACAATGAAAATAAATGTTGCAAACCAGTTGAAGAAACTGTTACAACGAAGATAAATGTTGCAAACCAGTTGAAGAAACTGTTACAACCAGTTGAAGAAACCGTCGATGTTTCCCTGTTCTTCACGAGCAGCAGCAGCAGCAACAGCAGAGTTCTGAAAACTCTTGATTCACGCCTCCTGAGCTCTCCTCTCGACACCCCTTCTATATGACATGGGTAATCTATTTATACCCGAAAGATGCATCGAATCTCCTCCATAACTTCAAAAAATCTTCTCTTTATTATTTTTATTCTCACAACAATAATTTCCATTTTTTGATCTTCCACGCGCATGCAGCTGTATTTATTTCCTTCAATACCTTCTTCACGCTCCATAATATCGATTAAATCTTCCAAACACGTGCAGTACACGTTTAAATTCCTCACAACTCGTGCAAGCTCATGTTTTTCCTCCAACTCCCTGTTTGGATTAAACCAAGTTATCCAGCCAAATTTGATCGATAAAATCACCCATACTAGATTTATATAGTCATATCACGTCTACCCACTAAGTTTCAGGGATTGAATCTCACTAAATCACGTCCAAACATCCAATCGAAATTCTGTTGTTTATGAAAATATTTTCTCGCCAAAATTCATTTTTTGAATTTGAGAACAAGATGTCCTCCCCCCTAATCCTGCACGGGAGTCCCTTTAGCACTTGTTTTATGGGATGCAAATAGTAATTTTTTGGGCGTATATAGTAATTTTTCCGGGGTTCCTCCGACACATTTTTGGGGTGCTTCCGGTGCATTTCTGGGGTGCCTTTAGTACTCTATCTTGGGGTGTAAAACACCACTTTACGAGCCAATTTCGCCGCAATAGCTTATTTCTCTAAAAATACCTACAAAGATATAAAATAACAAAATAAATACAAAATCGAACACTAACAATATATACAATTGAGACATATTAGACACAATAATGCGTCTATCAGCGACTTCAAGAAAGAAAGTGGCTCCGAGATCGAAACCTGGCCGCGAGTTGACTACTATAAGTCGGAAACTTCGTAAGAACGATGAATCCAACCATTCGTAGGAAATATTCAATCAGAATATTCTCTGGAAACTTACACAAACCCTTTTCTGGCGACTCCAAGAAAGAAAGTTGCTCCGAGCTCAAAATATGGCCTCGAGTTGATTACTATAAGTCGGAAACTTCGTAAGACTGATGAATCAAACCATTCATAGGAAAAATTCCATTGAAATATTTTCTGAAATCTTAAACAACCCCTTTCTGGCGACTTCGAGAAAGAAAGTGGCTCCGAGCTTGAAACCTCGCCGAGAGTTGACTAATTTAATTCGTAAACTTCGTAAGAACGATGAATCCGACCATTTACATGTAAGATTCCATCGGAATATTCTCTGAAACCTTAAACAAACCCTTTTCCGGCGATTTTGAGAAAGAAAGTAGGCCCGAGATCGAAACCTTGAAGGGAGTTGACTACTATAAGTCGGAAACTTAATAAGAACGATGTATCAAACCATTTATAGGTAAGATTCCATCAGAATATTCTCTGAAACCTTAAACAACCCCTTTTCAGGCGACTTCGGGAAAGAAAGTAGCTCCGAGCTCAAAACCGTGCCCCGAGTTGATTACTATAAGTCGGTTGATAACTGGGAGTACCGGAGGATGTTACGTGATGTATTGAGTCCTTATTAAATCTACTGGAGAGTTTGAAAACCAAGTTGACGCGTAGAGAAGATTAAACAGGGAAGAAAAATCCCATAACTTGAGGAGAAAAAAAACTCGAGAATATTTGTGGATTAACTCGAGAGATTTTGGATATGGTGGCTATATATAGGTTGATTCGAGTCATAAAAGGGGTGACGAACATTTTGGGAGAGTTTGGAGAAGTTTAGAGCCTTAGAGAAGCGAAAAAAAATCAAATGGAGTCGAGTACAGAAACTTTTCTGCTGCTGCTGCTGCGAAGAACACGAAGAACATAAGACCCTCGGAGTCAGTTGCAGAGGCAGACTTATTTTCAGTGACAACGAGGTACGGTCGCATCTTCCTGCAATCACCGAAGCCTTTCAACAACAATTCCGACTTCTGTTTTAGACCTTCAGCAACTACAGAATCCGCTGCTTTAACACTTTTTTCTCTTTTTTTATCAATTTTTGAACCATAAACATTTATTTTGAGAACATGATTAATATGAGGAGCTAAACCCCTTAGCCGAGGCGACGGAGGAAGCTATTGTTTCATGAAAAGTGGTATAATTCTATTTTAATTAATTTTTGCAATTTTTTATATGATTATTTGCATAGAACGAATATAGAAAAATTGATTTTTATTGAGTAGTTGTGAGTTGTTTTGATGGCACATGCTAGGTTTTAAAACTTTTGATGTTTCATGCTTTGTGATTACAACTACTACTTCAAAAATCTATTAGAGGAAAATATTAGAATCACTTTAAAGAAGAATATTGCATGAATATTGATTAGAGTTTATCAATTTATTGGTCAATGGTGGAATCCAGAGTCTCAGTGTTTTCTTATTATTATTGAAACAACTTTATTTAATTTTCGAAAATCCTTTACAAGCCCGAGTTGAACGAACTCTACTTATCACTTTTTACAACAACTTAAAATTCACATCAATTTTTGGCGCCGCCGACGCGGACTTGTTTTTAGGGTTTTGTATTTATTTTTATTTTTATTTATTCTTATTTATATTTTGTTCTATTTTACGTTTTTTGGGTATTTGTCTTTTGTCTACAGGTTTTGGAACGTAAAGAAAAAAATTGAGCCAAGGAGTTTGGTGATTTCGTAAAGACTTGGAGCAAAAGATTAAAGCGAAAAGAATGGAAGAGAATACAACTTTATTTTGATTTAGTTTATTTATTTATTTTAGAAAAAAAGAAAAAAAAATTGTATTAGGGTTTCTTTATTATTTTGTATTGTGTATTTTATTTTATTTTTATTTTTGGACTTTTGGGACTTTGGACACAATTTTTATTATTTTTATTTTTATATACCCTACGGAAGGGTATCCTTAAATATATAAACTATTTGCAGGGAAAGACGACGATTACGATATCGTCTCGTCCCCTCGGGTTCGCACATTGACACAGGAGTCAGTGGCCCGAGTCGACTACAGCGGTTCTTCGCCCGTCTGGAACATTAAACAAACCCTGGAACATTAAACAAACCCTTTTCTGGCGACTCCGAGAAAGAAAGTGGCTCCGAGCTCAAAACCTGGCCTCGAGTTGATTACTTTAAGTCGGAAACTTCGTAAGACTGATGAATCTAACCATTCATAGGAAAAATTCCATTGAAATATTTTCTGAAATCTTAAACAACCCCTTTTCTGGCGACTTCGAGAAAGAAAGTGGATCCGAGCTTGAAACCTCGCCGAGAGTTAACTAATTTAATTCGGAAACTTTGTAAGAACGATGAATCCGACCATTAATAGGTAAGATTTCATCGGAATATTCTATGAAACCTTACATAAATCCTTTTATGGCGACTTCGAGAAAGAAATTGGCTCCGAGATCGAAACCTGGCCGCGAGTTGACTACTATAAGTCGGAAACTTCGTAAGAACGATGAATCCAACCATGTATAGGTAAATTTCCATTGAAATATTTTCAGAAACCTTAAACAACCCCTTTTCTGGCGACTACGAGTAAGAAAGTGACTCCGAGCTCCAAACCTGGCTGAGAGTTAACTACTATAAGTCGGAAACTTCGTAAGAACGATGGATCAAACCATTCATAGGTAAGATTCCATTGAGTATTCTCTGAAACTTTAAACAACCCCTTTTATGGCGATTTCGGGAAAGAAAGTAGTTCCGAGCTCGAAACCTGGCCCCGAGTTGATTAGTATAAGTCGGAAACTTCTTAAGAACGATAAATCCAACTATTCATAGGTAAGATTTAATCGGAATATTCTCTAAAACCTTATTCGAACCTGATAGACGCATTTATGTGTCTATTTTCATCTCTTTTATGTATAGTGTTAGTACCCATTTTTGTACTAATTTTGGTATTTTATCCCTTGTAGGTGTATTTTGGAGGAATAGGCTTTTGCGGGAAAATTGGCTCGAAAAGTTGCTAAAGGCTCCTGGGAGGACATTTGCTATTCGGACTCTCATTTTGGATAAGGGGTAACCCATTTCCAAGCAACTGCTAAGCACATACCGAG
Source organism: Papaver atlanticum (assembly GCA_023531105.1). NCBI lineage: Eukaryota > Viridiplantae > Streptophyta > Magnoliopsida > Ranunculales > Papaveraceae > Papaver > Papaver atlanticum. The sequence continues at coordinate 1,107,911 of JAJJMB010012776.1, read as the reverse complement.
ACTGGATAGGGGGAGGACAAATTTCTTCACGTTTTCAAAAACAGAAATTTGGCGGGAAAATTTTTCAGAAAACAGACGATTTTTTGGATGAATTTTTGATCGATTTTTAGGGAGATTAAAGGGCTGAATTTGATTGGGTTTGTTCCTATGGACCTAACAGGCGAGGTAAGGGTGTTGGAATGGATCCAAAGTGGCTAGAACTCGAATTGGAAGCGAAAAATGGTTAAAATATCACGTTCTATTTTTGGGAAGTTTCTTGGTTTATTTTTTAGAAATTTACGTGAAGAAGAGGAAGGAAACTCTTATTAAGGACTTGTTTCTATCAAGGGAGGAGTTTGGACAATCGAATGCACGTGAAACAGAAGAAAAAAAAGAAATAACTTAACGTGCTGTGGAGGAAAAAACCAAGTTTATTCTCGAATTTTCTTTGCTCTACTATGTATAAAAGGGTTGGTTAGGGTCATAGGAAGGAGAGGAAGAAGTTAGGGGAAGTTTAGAGCCTTAGAGAAGCTAGAAAAATCATTGGAAGAAAACACGTTTCTGCTGGTGCAAACTGTGCCGGAGAAGACGAAGAACACAGAACAGCGGAAAAAGAAAGTTGCAGAGGCAGACTTATTTTCAGTGACAACGAATTACGGTCGCATCATCCAGCAGTCACCAAAGCTCTTCAGCAACGATTCCGTCCGCTGTATTAGACTTTCAGCGACTCCAGTATACCCTTTTCTCTCTTGTAATCAACTTTTGAACATCAAACATGTATTTTGAGAACACGATTTATATGAGGAGCTAAACCCCTTAGCCGAGGCGACGGAGGAAGCCATTGTTCCATGAAAAGTGGTATAATTCTATTTTAATTATATATTGCAATTATTTTACATGATTTTTTTGCATAGAACTTAAAAGAAAATTTGGTTTTTATTGAGTGGTTGTGAATTGTTTTGATGGAACATGCTAGGTTTTGACACTTTTGATGTTTCATGCTTTGTGATTACAACTTCTACTTCAAAAATCTATTAGAGGCAAATATTAGAATCACTTTAAAGAAGAATATTGCATGAATATTGATTAGATTTTTTCAATTAATTGGTCAATGGTGGAATCCAGAGTCTTGGTACTTTCTTATTATTATTGAAACAATTTTATTTAATTTTCAAAAATCCTTCACAAGCCCGAGTTGAACGAACTTTTCTCACCACTTTCATTACAACTTAAAATTCACATCAGAACCCATCTGGCGACTTCGAGAAAGAAAGTGGATCCGATCTCGAAACCTGGCCGGGATAAGACTGCTATAAGTCGAAAACTTCGTAATAACGATGAATCCAACTATTCATAGGTAAGATTCCATCAGAATATTCTTTGGAACCTAAAAAAAAACCTTTTCTGGTCACTAGGAGAAAGAAAGTGGATCCGAGCTCGAAACCTGGCTGGGAGTTGACTACTATAAGTCGGAAACTTTGTAAGAACGATGAATCCAACCATGCATAGGTAAGATTCCATGGAACATTCTTTGAAACTTTAAACAACCCCTTTTCTGGCGACTTCTGGAAAGAAAGTAGCTCCGAGCTCGAAACCTGGCCCCGAGTTGATTACTATAAGTCGGAAACTTTGTAAGAACGACAAATCAAACCATTCATAGGTAAGATTTAATTGGAATATTCTATGAAACCTTAAACAAACCCTTTTCTGGCGACTTCGAGAAAGAAAATGGCTCCGAGTTCGAAACCTGGCCGCGAGTTTACTACTATAAGTCGGAAACTTCGTAAGAACGAATAATCCAACCATTCATAGGTAAGATTCCATCAGAATATTCTTTTGAACCTTAAACAAACCCTTTTCTGGCGACTCCGAGAAAGAAAGTGGCTCCGAGCTCAAAACCTGGCTTCGAGTTGATTACTATAAGTCAGAAACTTCGTAAAACTGATGAATCTAACCATTCATAGGAAAAATTCCATTGAAATGTTATCTGAAACCTTAAACAACCCATTTTCGGGCGACTTCGAGAAAGAAAGTGGCTCCGAGGTTGAAAGCCTCGCTGAGTGTTGACTAATTTAATTCGGAAACTTCGTAAGAACGATGAATCCAACCATTTACATGTAAGATTCAATCGGAATATTCTATGAAACCTTATATAAACCCTTTTTCGGCGACTTTGAGAAAGAAAGTAGCCCCGAGATCGAAACCTTGAAGGGAGTTGACTACTATAAGTCGGAAACTTCATAAGAACGATGAATCCAACCATTCAAAGGTAAGATTCCATCAGAATATTCTCTGAAACCTTAATAAAACCTTTTTATGGCAATTACGAGAAATAAAGTGGCTCCAATCTCAAAACCTGGCCTCGAGTTGATTACTATAAGTCGGAAACTTCGTAAGAACGATAAATCCAACCATTCATAGGTAAGATTTAATCGGAATATTCTCTGAAACCTTAAACAAACCCTTTTCATACGACTATGAGAAAGAAAGTAGCCCCGAGATCGATACCTTGAAGGGAGTTGACTACTATAAGTCGGAAACTTAATAAGAACGATGAATCCAACCATTCATAGGTAAGATTCCATCAGAATATTCTCTGGAACCTTAAACAAACCCTTTTCTGGCGACTCCGAGAAAGAAAGTGGCTCCGAGCTCAAAACCTGGCTTCGAGTTGATTACTATAAGTCAGAAAGTTCGTAAGACTGATGAATCTAACCATTCATAGGAAAAATTCCATTGAAATATTTTCTGAAACCTTAAACAAACCCTTTTCTGGCGACTTCGAGAAAGAAAGTAGCTGATAGACGCATTTATGTGTCTATTTTCATCTCTTTTGTGTATACTGTTAGTACCCATTTCTGTACTAATTTTGGTATTTTATCCCTTTGTAGGTGTTTTTGGAGGAATAGGCTTTTGCGGCAAAATTGGCTCGAAAAGTTGTTAAAGGTACCTGGGAGGACATTTGTTATTCGGACTCTCATTTTGGATAAGGGGTAACCCATTTCCAAGCAGCTGCTAAGCACAGACCGGGACTGGATAGGGGGGGGTCACATTTCTTCACATTTTCAAAAACAGAAACTGGCGGGAAAAAAATATCTTTTCACAGCAAAATTTTGGGTTGGATTTTTGATCGACTTTTAAGGAGATTCAAGGGCTGATTTTCGTTGGGTTAACCATGATAAGGATAGACAGGCTTGGTATGTGGGTTTGGATCGATTGAATTGGGTTAGATAACCCGGTAGAATCAAAACAGAGGTGATGGAAGTTTCGGAATTTCTGTTGACTATATTTGGCATTTACGGGAGATTTAAGGCAAGATAACCTTTCCAGAGATTCGTATCAATCTAATAGGGGGACTGGAATGACCTGTACGACTTAGAAACGCGTAGAGAGGAATTTGGAAAGTGGAGAAGTCCGAGACTTTCTGCCGAAGAAAGGAAGGAATTAAATCAAGTTTTAGGGATTTTGTTGGTTATAAAAATGGTTGCTAGGAGTCACAAAAAGGGAAGAAGACTTTAGGGGAAATTTAGAACAACACAGAGCCGAAAAAATCAACTTGCAGGAAAACGCGTTCTGCTGCTGCTGCTGTTGCCGGAGAAGATGAAGAAGAACATACGACCCACATAGAACCGTCGCATACAAGTATCGTACTTCAACTGCAGCAGCTGAGTATCGTTTACAAACAGTTTCCTGCAGTCACAGAAAGCCTTTCAGCAACGATTCAGTCTTCTGTTTTAGACTTTCAGCGACTACAGTGTATTCTTTTACTCTTTTAATCAACTTTTGAGCTATAAATATGTACTTTGAGCAAGTGATTAATATGAGGAGCTAAACCCCTTAGCCGAGGCGACAGAGGAAGCCATTGTTCCATGAAAAGTGGTATAATTCTATTTTAATTATTTTTGCAATTTCTTATATGATAATTTGCTTTGATTGAGAATTGATTGAATGATTTTTCTTAAACAATTGTGATTTCTCTTGATAGATTATGCTTAGACTTATGTTTTTGATATTCTATGCTTTCGAAATACACTTGTTATTCCAAAAATCTACTTTTGCAAAAATATTAGAATCACTTTAAACGTAAAGAGTTGCATGAATATTGATTAGATTATATCACTTAATTGGTTAATGGTGGAATCTAGAGTCTCGGTGTTTTCTTATTATTGTTGAAACAACTTTATTTAATTTTCGAAAATCCTTCACAAGCCCGAGTTGAACGAACTCTACTTATCACTTTTTACAACAACTTAAAATTCACATCAATTTTTGGCGCCGCCGACGCGGACTTGTTTTTAGGGTTTAAGATTTATTTTTATTTTTATTTTTATTTATTTTTGTTCTATTTTACGTTTTTGGGTATTTGTCTTTTGTCTACAGGTTTTGGAACGTAAATAAAAAAAATTGAGCCAAGGAGTTTGGTGATTTCGTACAGACTTGGAACAAAAGATTAAAGCGAAAAGAACGGAAAAGAAGACAATTTTATTTTAGTTATTTTATTTATTTTTAATTTTTTTTTTTTTTTTAATTAGGGTTTCTTTATTACTTTGTAATTTTTCTTTTCTTTTTTTTTTGGACTTTTTTGGACTCTTGACATTATTCTATTTTTATTTTTATATACCTTACGGAAGGGTATCCTTAAATATAAAAACTGTTTGCAGAGAAGGAGGACAATTACGATATTGTCTCTGCACCTTGAGTTCGTACACTGACACAGGAGTCAGTGGCCCGAGTCGACTACAACTGATTCATCCCCCGTCTGGAACGGGAGGTAAGATTCTGAACACTCGCGAATCCCCTGTCAGCGAGTTACTGTATTCCTTAAGGTGCATATCTGTTGAGGATCCGAATACGGACATTTACTTTTCTAGTAAAGGGCAAGGCCTGGCCATACAAGATAAGGGTTCGGATTTCATCACCGTTCTCTTCTTGCCCGCCTTGGGAAAACGATACCGAACTCGAACCCAAGCTTAAAATATTGACTAAAACGAGACCGATAGGGTAACGAGCTTATAGGAAAGTCGTTCAAAAGGATCGTATTGGGTATCTTGTTAGCCTAACTCAAAGTTCAGGAAGATTACTGTAAGTCGATTAGAGCCGCCTTGTAACCCAGGGAAGCGTTTCCAAATAGGTGGGGGTATCAAAGCTCCTCTGAGCTTCTCCTACTTCTCTTCGACTTACTTTATTCGGATTGTCCTACGAGGTTTGCTAAAATTATACCCAGTTGCCTCTTGGAAGAGTAGAAGCTGGTCTAGGAACAATCTAAGTGGAGCCATCATGCTTTTTGTTTGCTAGAAATCAATAGGGTTGATTTGGTTGAGTCGTCCTTTATTTGCGATTGATTATCCTTCCAATTTAGGGAATTCTTGTATGCCTGAACGTAAAAGAGACGCCCTAGGTAGATTTGTTAAAGAACAACCTAGCAGTTCTAAGCGTCTCGATTACCTTGACTTAGAAGGTCCGATTTTCGGAGAGTCCTGTTTTGAACGTACTCCTTTTACTGAGGAGAGAATCCCCAATACTCCGATAGCACCAGAAATGGCTACTTTGAAAGCTTTATTAAATCCGACTAGGACTACTCGTCCCTCGTGTATTAAGTTAGCTGACACAGAAGCCACCTATGAACTTAAACCTGGGACCATACAGATGCTCCCAATCTTTTTAGGGAAAGAAAATGAAAACCCCTATTTCCATGTTAGGGATTTTGAAGAAATTTGCAGTACCTTAAGAATTAGAGGCTTAGATGATGATGCTTTGAAACTTAGGTTATTTCCTTTTCCCCTGAAAGATAAAGCCAAATCGTGGATGTATAGTTTGACTGCTGAGTCAATCGAAACATATGAACAACTTACATCTGCCTTTTTCAATAAGTTTTTCCCTAGGCACAAAACATCGTCTATTAGGACGCAAATCTGCACATTCTAACAGCAAGAGGGAGAATCTTTGTATAGGTATTTGGAAAGGTTCAATGATTTGTTAACACAATGTCCTCACCATGGTTTAGAAAAGGTTAGGCTAGTTCAGATCCTTTATGAGGGTTTAGATTATTCCACAATAACCACGGTAGAAGCTTTGTGTACAGGTGGGTTTGAGAACCAAACTGTTGATGCGGCAATGGCATTTTTGAATGAAGCCGCCAAAAAGACCCAACAATGGGAAAATAGTAGAGAACCCCGGAAAACAATTCTTATAAGCATAGGAACCGTTAATAGGGTAGAAGGAGGCTATGAATCAGATGCCAAGATTGCAGCGATAGCTAAAAGGTTAGAAGCTTTAGAAATGGGTCACACTAGTGGTAGATTGGAGCCTTTTTGGGAAGGCCAGAATAATGTAGAGCAAGCCAATGCTCTTAATAATAACACTAGATTCGATAATCGTCAGAAATTTGACCCATATTCAGAAACCTATAATCCTGGGTGGAGAAACCATCCGAACTTTTCATGGTCTAAGGTCCAGAATCAAGGTCAGTTTAGTAACTCTAATGCTCCCCCAGATTTTAGTTATGCTAAGAATCCTTCAGGGTCAGCTCAATTTCAGAATCAGTCGGATAAGAGAATCCTAAGCCTAGAGGAGTCCATCGTGTTGTTAACTCAGCAAACTGCAAAACTTCAGCAATCAGTAGAACAAAGTCTACAAGTTAGTAACAAGATAGGACAAGAAAATAGTCAGGCTATTTCCGAGTTGAGAACCCAGATTAGTTTGATAAATGAGTCTTTGAGAGAAAAAGGTAGGTTTTCTAGTTAAACACAACCCAACCCTAGAGGAGTTCATGAAGTAAATATAAAACAATTGAATGCTATTACAACCCTTAGGAGTGGTAGAATTGTAGACAACAAGGTAACCATGCCCGATAGTGAACCTACTGTAGTTCACCCCTCAGGATCTCACCCCTCAGGACCACCCATAGCTGAAGAGATCGATAAAGTTTCTGATGATGTAAATTCGGACCCTGGGAGGTCTGATTTTCTACCTAGAGCCCCATTTCCATAGCTACTAGTACCAACAAAGAATGAATCCAACTTTAATGACATTATGGAGGTTTTTAAGAAAGTTACCATAAACCTTCCATTACTAAAAGCAATTAGGCAACTTCCGGATTATGCCAAGTTCCTCAAGGATATGTGTACACGAAAGCGAAAGATTAGTGTCCCTAAAAAATCCTTTTTAGCCTGTCATGTAAGTTCGATCATTCAGAACACCACAACTCCTAAGTATAAAGACCCAGGTGCCCCTACCATTTCTTGCACGATAGGAAAACACAGGGTAGAAAAAGCTTTACTTGACTTAGGATCTAGTGTGAACTTACTTCCGTACCATGTGTACTTACAACTGGGACTTGGTGAATTGAAACCCACCAAGATAACACTGCAGTTAGCTGATAAATCTGTTAAAATTCCTCGTGGTGTGATAAAAGATGTTCTTATTGAGGTCGACAAGTTTATTTATCCTGTGGATTTTGTAGTCCTAGATACACAACTTGTCCCTGACCCAGAGAATCAAATACCGTTGATTTTAGTTCGCCCATTTTTAGCCACGTCTAATGCTGTTATCAACTGTAGGACCGAACTTATGAACATATCCTTTGGTAATATGACCACTGAACTAAATGTCTTTAATGTTACTAGACAACCTTCTGATGATTTAGAGGAAGTGAATATGATTAGTACTTTGGTTCAGGATCTAGTTCAGGATAATTGGGACGACACTTTGTTTGGTGATTCTTTAGATGAATTTGATGAGACAATTATCTTAGGTAACATAGATGACCAAACTTTAGAACTAGAAGAATCTCTCGAATATTTCAAGGACTCTACAGACCCAGAAATTCAGTGACTAGTGTTAGGTCTTACTGTGAGTAATGATGACTCTAAGTTTGGGGGTAGAGAACTGGAAGAAGCTCTTGATTATTTTAAAGACTCCGAGGATCCGGAAATTCAAGCAATAATTAGAGGTTTGTCTGAGAATACTGACTACCCTAATTTTGGGGGTAGTGATGGTCAAGTATCTTTATTAGAAGTCCCTAACTTGGGACTCGAGTCTAGTGTGCCTGAGGTATTACTTGAGTCTGTCCCGACTCCACAACCTGATTCTCCTGATACCGTCCTGGAAGTGGGAACTCATAGTTCGTAAAAATATGTTTGTCAAGACACTCACATGAAGCCTAAGAGGGCGTTACAGATAAACCCAGTTGTCTTGTAAGAAAGTTTAGATCAGGTTGTGCTCTGTCTGTTAATTTTTCTAATCCTGTGCAGTTGTCTCATATTAGTGGCAGTTCTGTTTGGTTTTGATGACCCAAAGTTATTTCGACTACTGATATATGATTTGAAAAGTCATTAGCAATTTTATGGTACTTGATGTCTGGCTGAAGACCTGAAACTTAGCATTTCTTGGGAGGTAACCCATGCTCATGCAACACGGTAATATCTTTCCTTAACTCTTTTGCTTCAAATGGTAACAGTTTCTCCTTGTTCATGCTTTTAATTTTATATTTAGAACATTGAGGACAATGTTAGATTTAAGTTTGGGGGTATGGGAGAAACTTTGTAGTTGCTTTATAAACTCCAGAGCCTAGAAATTTATGCCTATTAAGAATGGCACTAACCAATCTAAGTGGATTGAAGCATTTTAGTTTTAGGAGTTGAGGGACCAATCTGATTAGATGGAAACATCTAAAGAGTCTATTCATAAAAGCACAGAGCTCAGGTGTTAGAAATAACATGATAGTTTCGCCATATCTCGTTGAGTCCTTTTCATTTCTATTTTTTTTTTTTCTTTTAAAAATATGTTTCTCTAAGTGATTAGGTGGGGCTCATGATTCAAGTTGTTACCAAAGCTAGGGTGAAATAGAGTGATTGAGATATCATGAAAAAAGAAAAAGAAAAAAAAACCCAGACCAATTAGACCAATCGGAATAAATTATAACACTTGGATAGCAATATGTGTGTGTTCTCCCTGTCTCCGTCGCCTAAACAAGCGTGGAATGCAGGATCCACGAGAATTACCATGTAATCTGCTGACAAGAAGCATGCGCTTGGATCCACAAGATCTAATCATGTCGTTAGTTCTAAAAATATAAAAATTAAAAAAATAATAAATGTGTGTTTAATAAATCGACCGCTGGTTCCCTTGTATATGCCAGACGAGTTGATCTAGAATTAGGATTATCAACCACTGGTTCCCTTGTATATGCCAGTTGTGTTGATATTAGTCAGACCGGTATCTCAATCCATTAGGATAGGTTCATCTTGGTGGAGGCCTTCAGACAGATATGAGAAAACACCGTTCACCTAGTCAACATCAAAACCATCTATGTTTTTCTATATCCATCTCTTAATCTTTCCATGTGATTTGTTGACTCCGGATATTGATGTCCATAGTGCAACTATCTGAGTAGATCTCTGTCACTTATATATGAATTTTAGTATACTTGAGTGCAAACTCATATAAAGCAATTGGAATTTCGCATCAGGGTACTTCCTCCCGTAATCAATAAGTATGCCAACCAAGGAGGTTCTTTAGTGCATTCCAAGGGTATGCGTAGATAGCTAGGGTCTGGAGTAAAGGTTTTGTGGGTACACCTCTGGTAAACCCTCCCGAGACTATAACTCGGCCACCTAGGGGTTTAAAGGCTTGTTGCACATGCTAAGTGCAATCGACGATGCCTGCGACAGTGAGTTAGGATTTTATTTTGTAGTTTTGATTTGCTCGGGACTAGCAAATAATAAGTTTGGGGGTATTTGATAGACGCATTTATGTGTCTATTTTCATCTCTTTTGTGTATACTATTAGTACTCATTTCTGTACTAATTTTGGTATTTTATCCCTTTGTAGGTGTTTTTGGAGGAATAGGCTTTTGCGGCAAAATTGGCTCGAAAAGTTGTTAAAGGTACCTGTGAGGACATTTGCTATTCGGACTCTCATTTTGGATAAGGGGTAACCCATTTCCAAGCAGCTGCTAAGCACAGACCGGGACTGGATAGGGGGAGGTCACATTTCTTCACATTTTCAAAAACAGAAACTGGCGGGAAAAAAAATCTTTTCACAGCAGAATTTAGGGTTGGATTGTTGATCGACTTTTAAGGAGATTCAAGGGCTGATTTCATTGGGTTAACCATGATAAGGATAGACAGGATTGGTATGTGGGTTTGGATCGATTGAATTGGGTTAGACAACCCGATAGAATCGAAACATAGGTGATGGAAGTTTCGGAATTTCTGTTGACTATATTTGGCAGTTACGGGAGATTTAAGGCAGGATAACCTTTCCAGAGATTCGTATCAATCTAATAGAGGGATTGGAATGACCTGTACTGCTTAGAAACGCATAGAGAGGAATTTGGAAAGTGGAGAAGTCCGAGACTTTATGTCGAAGAAAGGAAGGAATTAAATCGAGTGTTAGGGGTTTTGTTGGATATAAAAAGGGTTGCTAGGAGTCACAAAAAGGGAGGAAGACTTTAGGGGAAGTTAAGAACACCACAGAGACGAAAAAATCAACTGCAGGAAAACGCGTTCTGCTGCTGCTGCTGTTGCCGGAGAAGACGAAGAAGAACATACGACCCACATAGAACCGTCGCATACAAGTATCGTAGTTCAACTGCAGCAGTTGAGTATCGTTTACAAACAGTTTCCTGCAGTCACAGAAAGCCTTTCAGCAACGATTCAGTCTTCTGTTTTAGACTTTTAACGACTACAGTGTATTCTTTTACTCTTTTAATCAACTTTTAAGCTATAAATATGTACTTTGAGCAAGTGATTAATATGAGGAGCTAAACCCCTTAGCCGAGGCGACGGAGGTAGCCATTGTTCCATGAAAAGTGGTATAATTCTATTTTAATTATTTTTGCAATTTCTTATATGATCATTTGCTTTGATTGAGAATTGATTGAATGATTTTTCTTAAACAATTGTGATTTCTCTTGATAGATTATGCTTAGACTTATGTTTTTGATATTCTATGCTTTCGAAATACACTTGTTATACCAAAAATCTACTTTTGAAAAATATTAGAATCACTTTAAAAGTAAAGAGTTGCATGAATATTGATTAGATTATATCACTTAATTGGTTAATTGTGGAATCCAGAGTCTCGGTATTTTCTTATTATTGTTGAAACAACTTTATTTAATTTTCGAAAATCCTTCACAAGCCCGAGTTGAACGAACTCTACTTACCACTTTTTACAACAACTTAAAATTCACATCAGTAGCCCCGAGATCGAAACCTTGAAGGGAGTTGACTACTATAAGTCGGAAACTTCATAAGAACGATTAATCCAACCATTCATAGGTAAGATTCCATCAGAATATTCTCTGAAACCTTAAACAAACCTTTTTCTGGCGATTACGAGAAATAAAGTGGCTCCGAGCTCAAAACCTGGCCTCGAGTTGATTACTATAAGTCGGAAACTTCGTAAGACTTATGAATCTAACCATCCATAGGTAAGATTTCATCGGAATATTCTCTGAAACATTAAACAAACCCTTTTCTAGCGACTTCGAGAAAGAAAGTGGATCCGAAATCGAAACCTGGCCTAGAGTTGACTATTATAAGTCGGAAACTTCGTAACAACGATAAATCCAACCATTCGTAGGTAAGATTTAATCGGAATATTCTCTGAAACCTTATTAAGATCCTTTTCTGGCGACTTAGAGAAAGAAAATGGCTCCGAGCTCAAAACCTGGCTTCGAGTTTATTACTATAAGTCGGAAACTTCGTAAGACTGATGAATCTAACCATTCATAGGAAAAATACCATTGAAATATTTTATGAAATCTTAAACAACCCCTTTTCTTGCGACTTTGATAAAGAAAGTGGCTCCGAGCTTGAAACCTCGCCAAGAGTTGACTAATTTAATTCGGAAACTTCGTAAGAACGATGAATCTGACCATTTACATGTAAGATTCCATAAGAATATTCTCTGAAACCATTAACAAACGCTTTTCTGACGACTTCGAGAAAGAAAGTAGCCCCGAGATCGAGACCTTGAAGGGAATCTACTACTATAAGTCGGAAACTTCATAAGAACGATGAATCCAACCATTCATAGGTAAAATTCCATCAGAATATTCTCTGAAACCTTAAACAACCTCTTTTATGGCGACTTCAGAAAAGAAAGTAGCTCCGAGCTCGAAACCTGGCCCCGAGTCAATTACTATAAGTCGGAAACTTCGTAAGAACGATAAATCCAACCATTCATAGGTAAGATTTCAACGGAATAATATCTGAAACATTAAACAAACCCTTTTCTAGCGACTTCGAGAAAGAAAGTGGCTCCGAGATCGAAACCTTTCCTAGAGTTGACTACTATAAGTCGGAAACTTCGTAAGAACGATGAATCATACCATTCATAGGTAAGATGCTATCAGAATATTCTCTGGAACATTAAACAAACCCTTTTCTGGCCACTCCGAGAAAGAAAGTGGCTCCGAGCTCAAAACCTGGCATCGAGTTGATTACTTTAAGTCGGAAACTTCGTAAGACTGATGAATCGAACTATTCATAGGAAAAATTCCATTGAAATATTTTCTGAAATCTTAAACAACCCCTTTTCTTGCGACTTCGAGAAAGAAAGTGGCTCCGAGCTTGAAACCTCGTCAAGAGTTGACTAATTTAATTCAGAAACTTCGTAAGAACGATGAATCCGACCATTTACATGTAAGATTCCATCGGCATATTCTTTGAAACCTTTAACAAACGCTTTTCTGACGACTTCGAGAAAGAAAGTTTCCCCGAGATCGATACCTTGAAGGGAATTGACTACTATAAGTCAGGAACTTAATAAGAACGATGAATCCAACCATTCATAGTTAAGATTCCATCAGAATATTCTCTGAAACCTTAAACAACCCTTTTTCTTGCGACTTCGGGAAAGAAAGTAGCACCGAGCTCGAAACCTGGCCCCGAGTCTATTACTATAAGTTTGAAACTGCGTAAGAACGATAAATCCAACAATTCATAGGTAAGATTCCATCAGAATATTCTCTGGAACCTTAAACAAACCCTTTTCTGGCGACTCCAAGAAAGAAAGTGGCTCCGAGCTAAAAACCTAGCTTCGAGTTGATTCCTATAAGTCAGAAACTTCGTAAGTCTGATGAATCTAACCATTCATAGGAAAAATTCCATTGAAATATTTTCTGAAACCTTAAACAACCCATTTTCGGGTGACTTCGAGAAAGAAAGAGGCTCCGAGCTTGAAATCCTCGCCGAGAGTTGATTAATTTAATTCGGAAACTTTGTAAGAACGATGAATCCGACCATTTACATGTAAGATTCCATCGGAATATTCTATGAAACCTTAAAAAAAAACCTTTTCTGGCAAATTCGAGCAAGAAAGTAGCCCCGAGATCGAAACCTTGAAGGGAGTTGACTACTATAAGTCGGAAATTTCATAAGAACGATTAATCCAACCAATCATAGGTAAGATTCCATCAGAATATTCTCTGAAACCTTAAACAAACCTTTTTCTGGCGATTACGAGAAATAAAGTGGATCCGAGCTCAAAACCTGGCTTCGAGTTGATTACTATAAGTCAGAAAGTTAGTAAGACTTATGAATCTAACCATTCATAGGAAAAATTCCATTGAAATATTTTCTGAAACCTTAAACAAACCCTTTTCTGGCGACTTCGAGAAAGAAAGTGGCTCCGAGCTTGAAAGCCTCACCGAGAGTTGACTAATTTAATTCGGAAACTTCGTAAGAACGATGAATTCGACCATTTACATGTAAGATTCCATCAGAATATTCTATAAAACCTTTAACGAAACCTTTTCTGGCGACTTCAAGAAAGAAAGTAGCCCCGAGATCGAAACCTTGAAGGGAGTTGACTACTATAAGTCGGAAACTTCATAAGAACGATGAATCCAACCATTCATAGGTAAGATTCCATCAGAATATTCTATGGAACATTAAACAAACCCTTTTCTGGCGACTCCGAGAAAGAAGGTGGCTCAGAGCTCAAAACCTGGCCTCGCGTTTATTACTTTAAGTCGGAAACTTCGTAATATTGATGAATCTAACCATTCATAGGAAATACACCATTGAAATATTTTCTGAAATCTTAAACAACCCCTTTTCTGGCGACTTCGAGAAAGAAAGTGGCTCCGAGCTTGAAACCTCGCCGAGAGTTGACTAATTTAATTCGGAAACTTCGTAAGAACGATGAATCCGACCATTTACATGTAAGATTCCATCGGAATATTCTCTGAAACCTTTAACAAACGATTTTCTGACGACTTCGAGAAAGAAAGTAGCCCCAAGATCGAAACCTTGAAGGGAGTTGACTATTATAAGTCGGAAACTTAATAAGAATGATGAATTTAACCATTCATAGGTAAGATTCCATAAGAATATTCTCTGAAACCTTGAACAACCCCTTTTCTGGCGACTTCGGGAAAGAAAGTAACTCCAAGCTCGAAACCTGGCCCCGAGTTGATTACTATAAGTCGGAAACTTCGTAAGAACGATAAATCCAACCATTCACAGGTAAGATTTCATCGTAATATTCTCTTAAACCTTAAACAAACCCTTTTCATGCGACTTTGAGAAAGAAAGTAGCCCCGAGATCGATACCTAGAAGGGAGTTGACTACTATAAGTCGGAAACTTCATAAGAACGATAAATACAACCATTCATAGGTAAGATTTCATCGGAGTATTCTCTGAAACCTTTAAAAAAAACCTTTTATGGCGACTTCGAGAAAGAAAGTGGCTCCGAGATCGAAACCTGGCCGCGAGTTGACTACTATAAGTCGGAAACTTCGTAAGAACGATGAATCCAACCATTCATAGGTAAAATTCCATTGAAATATTTTCAGAAACCTTAAACAACCCCTTTTTCTGGCGACTACGAGAAAGAAAGTGGCTCCGAGCTCGAAACATGGCTGAGAGTTGACTATTATAAGTCGAAAACTTCGTAAGAACGATAAATCAAACCATTCATAGGTAAGATTCCATGGAGTATTCTCTGAAACCTTAAACAACCCCTTTTATGGAAATTTCGGGAAAGAAAGTATCTCCGAGCTCGAAACCTGGCCCCGAGTTGATTACTATAAGTCGGAAACTTCTTAAGAACGATAAATCCAACTATTCATAGGTAAGATTTAATTGGAATATTCTCTGAAACCTTATTTAAACCCTTTTCTTGCGACTTCGAGAAAGAAAGTGGATCCGATCTCGAAACATGGCCGGGATAAGACTACTATAAGTCGAAAACTTCGTAAAAACGATAAATCCAACCATTCATAGGTAAGATTTCATCGGAATATTCTCTGAAACCTTAAACAAACCCTTTTCATGCGACTTTGAGAAAGAAATTAGCCCCGAGATCGATACCTTGAAGAGAGTTGACTACTATAAGTCGGAAACTTAATAAGAACGATGAATCCAACCATTCATAGGTAAGATTCCATCAGAATATTCTCTGAAACATGAAAAAATCCCTTTTCTTGCGATTTCAGAAAAGAAAGTAGCTCCGAGCTCGAAACCTGGCCCCGAGTCTATTAGTATAAGTCGGAAACTTCGTAAGAACGATAAATCCAACCATTCATAGGTAAGATTTCATCGGAATATTCTCTGAAACATTAAACAAACCCTTTTCTAGCGACTTCGAGAAAGAAAGTTGCTCCAAGATCGAAACCTGGCCTAGAGTTGACTACTATAAGTCGGAAACTTCGTAAGAACGATGAATCCAACCATTCATAGGAAAGATTCCATCAGAATATTCTCTTGAACCTTAAACAAACCCTTTTCTTGCGACTCCGAGAAAGAAAGTGGCTCCGAGCTCAAAACCTGGCTTCGAGTTGATTACTATAAGTCAGAAACTTCGTAATACTGATGAATCTAACCATTCATAGGAAAAATTCCATCTAAATATTTTCTGAAACCTTAAACAACCCATTTTCGGGCGACTTCGAGAAAGAAAGTGGCTCCGAGCTTGAAAGCCTCGCCGAGAGTTGACTAATTTAATTCAGAAACTTCGTAAGAACGATGAATCCGAACATTTACATGTAAGATTCCATCGGAATATTTTATGAAACCTTGAACAAACCCTTTTCTTGCGACTTCGAGAAAGAAAGTAGCCCCGAGATCGAAACCTTTAAGGGAGTTGACTACTATAAGTTGGAAACTTCATAAGAACGATGAATCCAACCATTCATAGGTAAGATTCCAGCAGAATATTCTCTGAAACCTTAAACAAACCTTTTTCTGGCGATTACGAGAAATAAAGTGGCTCCAAGCTCAAAACCTGGCCTCGAGTTGATTACTATAGGTCGGAAACTTCGTAAGAACGATAAATCCAACCATTCATAGGTAAGATTTCATCGGAATATTCTATGAAACATTAAACTAACCTTTTTCATGCGACTTTGAGAAAGAAAGTAGCCCCGAGATCGATACCTTGAAGGAAGTTCACTACTATAAGTCGAAAACTTAATAAGAACGATGAATCCAACCATTCATAGGTAAGATTCCATGAGAATATTCTCTGAAACCTTAAACAACCCCTTTTGTGGCGACTTCGGGAAAGAAAGTAGCTCCGATCTCGAAACCTGGCCACAAGTTGATTACTATAAGTCGGAAATTTCGTAAGAACGATAAATACAACCATTCATAGGTAAGATTTACTCGGAATATTCTCTGAAACCTTAAACAAACTCTTTTATGGCGACTTCCAGAAAGAAAGTGGCTCCGAGATCGAAACCTGGCCGCGAGTTGACTACTATAAGTCGGAAACTTCGTAAGAACGATGAATCCAACAATTCATAGGTAAAATTTCATTGAAATATTTTCAGAAACCTTCAACAACCTCTTTTCTGGCGACTACGAGAAAAAAAGTAGCCCCGAGATCGAAACCTTGAATGGAGTTGACTACTATAAGTCGGAAACTTCATAAGAACGATGAATCCAACCATTCATAGGTAAGATTCCATCAGAATATTCTCTGAAACCTTAAACAAACCTTTTTCTGGCGATTACGAGAAATAAAGTGGATCCGAGCTCAAAATATGGCCTCGAGTTGATTACTATAATTCGGAAACTTCGTAAGACTTATGAATCTAACCATTCATAGGTAAGATTTCATCGGAATATTCTCTAAAACATTAAACAAACCCTTTTCTAGCGACTTCGAGAAAGAAAGTGGCTCCGAAATCGAAACCTGGCCTAGAGTTGACTATTATAAGTCGGAAATTTCGTAAGAACGATAAATCCAACCATTCATAGGTAAGATGCCATCAAATTATTCTCTGGAACATTAAACAAACCCTTTTCTGGCCACTCCGAGAAAGAAAGTGGCTCCGAGCTCAAAACCTGGCATCGAGTTGATTACTTTAAGTCGGAAACTTCGTAAGACTGATGAATCTACCATTCATAGGAAAAATTCCATTGAAATATTTTCTGAAATCTTAAACAACCCCTTTTCTTGTGACTTCGAGAAAGAAAGTGGCTCCATGCTTGAAACCTCTCCATGAGTTGACTAATTTAATTTGGAAACTTCGTAAGAACGATGAATCCGACCATTTACATGTAAGATTCCATCGGAATATTCTATGAAACCTTTAACAAACGCTTTTCTGACGACTTCGAGAAAGAAAGTAGCCCCGAGATCGAAACCTTGAAGGGAGTTGACTACTATAAGTCGGAAACTTCATAAGAACGATGAATCCAACCATTCATAGGTAAAATTCCATCAGAATATTCTCTGAAACCTTTAACAACCACTTTTATGGCGACTTCGGGAAAGAAAGTAGCCCCGAGCTCGAAACCTGGCCCCGAGTTGATTACTATAAGTCGAAAACTTCGTAAGAACGATAAATCCAACCATTCATAGGTAAGATTTCATCGGAATATTCTCTGAAACCTTAAAAAAACCCTTTTCATGCGACTTTGAGAAAGAAAGTATCCCCGAGATCGATCCCTTGAAGAGAGTTGACTACTACAAGTCGGAAACTTAATAAGAACGATGAATCCAACCATTCATAGGTAAGATTCCATCAGAATATTCTCTGAAACATGAAAAAAAACCTTTTCTTGCGACTTCAGAAAAGAAAGTAGCTCCGAGCTCGAAACCTGGCCCCGAGTCTATTACTATAAGTCGGAAACTTCGTAAGAACGATAAATCCAACCACTCATAGGTAAGATTTCATCGGAATATTCTATGAAACATTAAACAAACCCTTTTCTAGCGACTTCGAGAAAGAAAGTGGCTCCAAGATCGAAACCTGGCCTAGAGGTTACTACTATAAGTCGGAAACTTCGTAAGAACGATGAATCAAACCATTCATAGGTAAGATTCCATCAGAATATTCTTTGGAATATTAAACAAACCCTTTTCCGGCGACTCCGAGAAATAAAGTTGCTCCGAGCTCGAAACATGGCCGGGAGTTGACTGCTATTAGTGAGAAACTTCGTAATAACGATGAATCCAACCATTCATAGGTAATATTCCATGAAATATTCTATGAAACCTTAAACAAACCTTTTTCTGGCGACTATGAGAAATAAAGTGGCTCCGAGCTCGAAACCTGGTCGGGAGTTGAAAACTATAAGTCGAAAACTTTGTTAGAACAATGAATCTAATTATTCATAGGTAAGATTCTATGGAGTATTCTCTGAAACCTTAAACAATCCCTTTTCTGGCGACTTCGAGAAAGAAAGTGGCTCCGAGCTCGAAACCTGGCTTGGAGTTAACTACTATAAGTCGGGAACTACGTAAGAACGATGAATCAACCCATTCATAAGTAATATTCCATTGGAATATTCTCCGAAACCTTAACACAAAAACCTTTTCTTGCGACTTCTGGAAAGAAAGTGGCACCGAGCTCGAAACATGGCCCCGAGTTAATTGTTATAAGTCAGAAACTTCGTAATAACGAGTAATCAACCCATTCATAGGTAACATTGCATGAAATATTCTTGGAAAACTTAAACAAACCCTTTTCTGGCGTCTATGAGAGAGAAAGTGGCTCCGAGATCGAAACCTGGCTGGGAGTTAACTACTATAAGTCGAAAACTTCGTAAGAACGATGAATCCAACCATTCAAAGGTAAGATTCAAAGGAGTATTCTATGAAACCTTAAAAAACCCTTTTTATGGCGACTTCGAGAAAGAAAGTGGCTCCGAACTCGAAACCTTGCCCTGAGATGATTACTATAAGTCGGAAACTTCGTAAGAACGATAAATCCAACCATTCATAGGTAAGATTTCATCGGAATATTCTCTGAAACCTTATACAAACCCTTTTCTGGCGAATTAGAGAAAGAAAGTGGCTCCGAGATCGAAAACTGGCTGCGAGTTGACTACTATAAGTTGGAAACTTCGTAAGAACGATAAATCCAACCATTCATAGGTAAGATTCCATCAGAATATTCTCTGTAACCTTAAACAAACCCTTTTCTGGCGACTCTGATAAAGAAAGTGGCTCCGAGCTCAAAACCTGGCCTCGAGTTGATTACTATAAGTCGAAAACTTCGTAAGACTGATGAATCTAACCATTCATAGTAAAAATTCTATTGAAATACTTTCTAAAACCTTAAAAAAACCCTTTTATGGCGACTTCTAGAAAGAAAGTGACTCCAAGCTTTAAACCTCGTGGGGAGTGGACTAATTTAAGTCGGAAATTTCGTAAGAACGATGAATCCGACCATTTACAGGTAAGATTTGATCGGAATATTCTCGGAAACCTTAAACAACCCTTTTATGGCGGCTACGAGAAAGAAAGTTGCTCCGAGCTCGAAACATGGCCGGGATTTGACTGCTATAAGTCGGAAACTTCGTAATAACGATGAATTCAACCATTCATAGGTAAGATTCCATGAAATATTCTCTGAAACCTTAAACAAACCCTTTTATGGCGGCTACGAGAATGAAAGTGGCTCCGAACTCGAAACATTGCTGGGAGTTGACTGCTATAAGTCGGAAGCTTCATAATAACGATGAATCCAACCATTCATAGGTAAGATTCCATGAAATATTCTCTGAAACCTTAAAAAAACATTTTTTTAGCTACTACGATAAAGAAAGTGGCTCCGAGCTCGAAACCTGGCCGGGAGTTGACTACTATAAGTCGGAAACTTCGTTAGAATGATGAATATAACCATTCATAAATATTCCATGGAGTATTCTCTAAACCTTAAACAAACCCTTTTCTGGCGACTTCGAGAAAGAAAGTGGCTCCGAGCTCGAAACCTGGCTGGGAGTTTACTACTATAAGTCGGAAACTACGTAAGAACGATGAATCCAACCATTAATAGGTAATATTCCATCGGAATATTCTCCGAAACCTTAACACAAAAACCTTTTCTGGCAACTTCGGGAAAGAAAGTGGCTCTGATCTCGAAACTTGGCCCAGAGTTGACTACTATAAGTCGGAGACCTCGTTAGAACGATGAATCTAACAATTTATAGGTAAGATTCCATGAAATATTCTCGGAAACCTTAAACAAACCCTTTTCTGGCGACTTCGAGAAAGAAAGTGGCTCCGAGATCGAAACCTGGCTTGGAGTTGACTAATATAAATCGAAAACTTTGTAAGAACGATAAATCCAACCATTCATAGGTAAGATTCCATCGGAATATTCTTCGAAACCTTAAACAAACCCTTTTCTGTCGACTTCGGGAAAGAAAGTTGCTCCGATCTCAAAACTTGGCCCCGAGTTGATTACTATAAGTTGGAAACTTCGTAAGAACGATAAATCCAACCATTCATATGTAAGATTCTATCGGAATATTCCGGAAACCTTAAACAAACCCTTTTCCGGCGACTTCGAGAAAGAAAGTGGCTCCGAGATCGAAACCTGGCTGGGAGTTAACTACTATAAGTCGGAAACTTCGTAAGAACGATGAATCCAACCATTCATAGGTAAGATTCCATGGAGTATTCTATGAAACCTTAAAAAACCCTTTTTCTGACGACTTCGAGAAAGAAAGTGGCTCCGAGATCGAAACCTTGCCCTGAGATGATTACTATAAGTCGGAAACTTCGTAA
>JAJJMB010012776.1:921272-1086941 GCA_023531105.1 Papaver atlanticum | reverse complement strand
AGTGGCTCCGAGATCGAAAACTGGCTGCGAGTTGACTACTATAAGTTTGAAACTTCGTAAGAACGATAAATCCAACCATTCATAGGTAAGATTCCATCAGAATATTCTCTGTAACCTTAAAAAAACCCTTTTCTGGCGACTCCGATAAAGAAAGTGGCTCCGAGCTCAAAACCTGGCCTCGAGTTTATTACTATAAGTCTAAAACTTCGTAAGACTGATGAATCTAACCATTCATAGTAAAAATTCTATTGAAATACTTTCTATAACCTTAAAAAAACCCTTTTCTGGCGACTTCGAGAAAGAAAGTGACTCCGAGCTTTAAACCTCGTGGGGAGTGGACTAATTTAAGTCGAAAACTTCGTAAGAACGATGAATCCGACCATTTACAGGTAAGATTTGATCGGAATATTCTCGGAAACCTTAAACAACCCTTTTCTGGCGGTTACGAGAAAGAAAGTTGCTCCGAGCTCGAAACATGGCCGGGATTTGACTGCTATAAGTCGGAAACTTCGTAATACCGATGAATCCAACTATTCATAGGTAAGATTCCATGAAATATTCTCCGAAACCTTAAACAAACCCTTTTACGGCGGCTACGAGAATGAAAGTGGCTCCGAACTCGAAACATGGCTGGGAGTTGACTTCTATAAGTCGGAAGCTTCATAATAATGATGAATTCAACCATTCATAGTTAAGATTCCATGAAATATTCTCTGAAACCTTAAACAAACATTTTTTTCGCTACTACGAGAAGAAAGTGGCTCCGAGCTCGAAACCTGGTCGGGAGTTGACTACTATAAGTCGGAAACTTCGTTAGAATGATGAATATAACCATTCATAAATATTCCATGGAGTATTATTCTAAACCTTAAACAAACCCTTTTCTGGCGACTTCGAGAAAGAAAGTGGCTCCGAGCTCGAAACCTGGCTGGGTGTTGACTACTATAAGTCGGAAACTACGTAAGAACGATGAATCCAACCATTCATAGGTAATATTCCATCGGAATATTCTCTGAAACCTTAACACAAAAACTTTTTCTGGCGACTTCGGGAAAGAAAGTGGCTCTGATCTCGAAACTTGGCCCAGAGTTGACTACTATAAGTCGGAGACCTCGTTAGAACGATGAATCTAACAATTCATTGGTAAGATTCCATGGAATATTCTCGGAAACCTTAAACAAACCCTTTTCTGGCGACTTCGAGAAAGAAAGTGGCTCCGAGATCGAAACCTGGATGGGAGTTGACTAATATAAATCGAAAACTTTGTAAGAACGATAAATCCAACCATTCATAGGTAAGATTCCATCGGAATATTCTCCGAAACCTTAAACAAACCCTTTTCTGGCGACTTCGGGAAAGAAAGTGGCTCCGATCTCAAAACTTGGCCCCGAGTTGGTTACTATAAGTTGAAAACTTCGTAAGAACGATAAATCCAACCATTCATATGTAAGATTCTATCGGAATATTCCTGAAACCTTAAAAAAACCCTTTTCTGGCGACTTCGAGAAAGAAAGTGGCTCCGAGATCGAAACCTGGCCGCGAGTTGACTACTATAAGTGGGAAACTTCGTAAGAACGATGAATCCAACCATTCATAGTTAAGATTCCATGGAATATTCTCTGAAACCTTAAACAAACCCTTTTTTGGCGACTTCGAGATCGAAAGTGGCTCCTAGCTCGAAACCTGGCCGCGAGTTTACTACTATAAGCTGGAAACTTCGTAAGAACGATGAATCCACCCATTAGGAGGTTGATATATAAGACCATAAACCATCAGTTTCCTAAGTGGTTCTAACTCCAAATTTAGCAGGTTATATCATAGAAAATCGTAAAGGTGGAGCTCATGTGTCATTTCTATCTTCAAATGTGGTTCAAGGGCATACGAACCATGAACCCTCACTGTCCGAAGTGTTTATACCTCTACGAAGTATCTTAAGGGGGGTTGTAGAAGGTCTATTTATCAGAAGTGAGAAAAATTTAGTAGAACCGGAGACCAAAATAATTTTTAGCAGAAGTGAGAAAAATTTAGCTGAATTGAGAATTTTTTCGCAGAAGTGAGAAAAATTTAGCAGAAGTGTTTATACCTCTACGACGACTCTTAAGGGGGGTTGTAGGAGGTCTATTTATCTTTTTCTTCTTATCTTTTCAATCTCCCATCATAACCATCCATTTACATCATAACCGTCCATTTATTTATTTTTCCTTAACATTTTTTTTTATTATCACTTTTTTTTATAAAAGTAGATTTAAAATATAATCCGACAAGTAAATGTGGAAGGATGGTTGGTATCCCAGACTTGGAGGAGGCTTAAGTTCGACTCACCTCAGCCTCATTTTTTTCAAAATCAATTTTTATTTTTACAACTCTTATAGAGGTTGTGATTCTGAATGACAAAAAACACAAAAAAACAAAGCTACCAACATTGTGAATCCAGAAGGATGGTTGATGACTTGTGCTAACACACAGTAGGCTCGTGTTCGAATCTCTCCAACATCATTTTCCCAGATGATATATTTTTTTTGTTCAACAACCCTTAAGAATGTTGTTATACAGATATTCACTACCTTTACAATATCAGTTGTCAAATTCTAAAGGTGGTTACTCCTGTACGCAACTCTTTTCACAAAAAACGTTGTGGTTTTGATTCTCTTCACTACTCTTTGGTCCTCTTTACGCCTAAGAGTTGGACGTTTATTACTTTGACAACTCTTTGTTTGAAAAAAGTAGTAAAACATACCCCTTTTACAACTTTAAAAATACGAGTTGTAAAGCTACAGTTATAGATAACTATTTTTCCCGTAGTGAAAGTGAAGACTTTTGATACCAATTTTCCTCTAACAGATAATCCTATTTCAATTCCGTTTAGATCAAAGATCAAGATGAGGAAATTTGTTTGCAATAGACAAAGTTAGCAAACCTCATAAATCCAGAACTTACGACTATCGAAGAGCATCCTAGATTCTTAACCACCTCTCAAGAACAATTTTCAAAATATCAATTGAGATCAGTTTTCAGATAACTATCTTGAGGAACCACAAAGTATGAGACGAAGAGAACTTCTCGATTACTATCAATCTTGACTGAAAGAGATTACGAAAACCTCAATAACAGAAAAGCAATATCAGGATACACAAACTATTTAGGTAAATATAGTAGAACCTGGCTTCACGAATCCCAAAAATGAAGTCTTTTAGTCGTAGACCTAATTATGTTTCTCAGAGGAAACCTAGATCTATAGAGGATGACTCTAGAATCAACTAGGACACAAAGTGTCAGGGATTTTAAAATTTCCCAGTTGAAAGAGCATTTCTATTTATAGTTTTCATAGACTAGGGTTGCTTAGAATTCAAGATCAGATAACTTGAGAATCAAGCAAACACTTTTAGGTCTTGAAAATACAAAAGAAAAATGTACACTGGGAACTTATGGAACCGTGTATAATGATTGTTCGGTTTGGCAAGTATTCCAAAGAACTAAAACAATTTGATGTTCATTTAAACACTTAAGATTTTAATCATGATGCATATACATAAGTGTATGAGTGATCAATGAAGTCTTAGAAGTGTTTGAGAGAGTTCTAGCAATGCTAAACATGTTTAAAAAATAATTCTTTGCGCATTTGCTAAAATCTACTTGGACGGTTAGTACAACGGTTCCTGAACCGTTAGGCTTGTTCAGGAGTTATGGTGCAACGGTTCGTGAACCGGGTCCTCCAACCCTATAAGAATACCGAACTCAGTTGACCACGGTTCGTGAACCGGGTTTATCAACAGCTAGCTTATAATGCCAACTTTAATAAATCAGTTCACAATGGTTCGTGAACTGTTTTCATCTGAACTTGCGGTTTGCGAACTGGTTCGCCAACCCTCCTGTATTTCTGAAACTCAAATATCTATGGTTTGCGAACTAGTTCGCCAACCTACCCTGAGCAGAAATATCATATAGTTCAATATTTCTCTCTTATGATGTTTGAAATACTCACACGTGATAAAATCATTTGCATGGGCAATTTTCAATTGATCCACAAATTAATTCACGTAATAATTTTTTTAGAACTAATGTTGTTAAGGATCGTTGAACATCTTTGCTAGAGTCATATTTCGATATTTTTAACAAGACAGGCTTGACTCGAAATTTGTTCTTTTTAAATCTACTAGAAGTCATACGACATCGTCTCAAAAAGATAGAATGATAAGATATTGAGTAAAATAATGGTTCAGTCTTCACATACCTGATACATAAATTTTCCAAATGTCTTCGTCGATCTTCAGTCTTCGAGGGTGATGTCTGATACTCAACTACCAAATTCTAACCTAGTCCGAGACTTGACTTAGTAGACTAGAAATCAAGATATAGTTTTGATCATCTAACATTGACAACAAGCTTGAGATAACAAAACTTGTGGGTTCAACCGAGCATTGGTCAAACAATAAATGCAGAAAAACTACAACTGCAGAACAGGTGATCCTCATCCTCAACAGCTTTCCTACACAGTAAGCATCTAGTATCTTCGATAACTCCCAACTGTAGCTTAACCTTTTCCTAGTCTTCAATCTTCTATGCAAAGCCAAGAAAACCAACTAATGAAGGAATGTCTTGGAATACTCCATTTGAACCAAACAAGTCTTTAACACTCAACAACATTCCCATGTTTCCCAATAACAGTATAAGTATCCTTCATTAAAAAAAAAACCCTGCTTACTAGCCTTCCAAAACCCTTTGTCAGATTCAGTAAGATCCACTTTCTCATCTATAGAAAGATTTTGAATCTTTGACTCACAACCAATACCAACTCCCATGGATCACCAGTTTATCATCATGAAAATAATCAGGCACAAGGTGCATTCGTTGCTGCACAAATCTATTTATATCAACGGGAAGCCAATCGCACAACCTCCCATTTGGGTGACAAAAGTCAAACCAAAAATCTAGTATCTTTTCCATTACCCAGGAAAATACCCATAAAAGGTTTACTCGTTTATCAGTAATCCAAGATTCTCCTCCAATTCCAAGGGAAATCTTGAGGGACCTCCATACTCCAAAAGTCCTTATTTTTTACTAGATTCAGTTTCACCCATTGAGACCAAAATGTATCTTTCCCAGACTTCAAATTATTATTACCCAATCCACCTTCATCCGGACGTTTACAAATCTGCCACCATCTAATAGGATAAGAGAGTTGATTATTAAGTCAAGCCACAGCAGGCCTAGCTCCTTTCTCTGTTAACATTTTAGCCACAGATAAATGAAAAACAACTATTTACAGACTCCATGAGCTTACCCTACAAGCCTACCCCTTGCATCCAAGTTGTAGTAAATCGAATCATACGCATCATTCAACAGAAAGCATACTAGTTTTTCTGGAAACTCATTTGGTTTCATATCAACCTCGTAATCCACCAGTTTTCCATTTTCATAATCCACCAGAAGTTCTTTCTTATTCGACAGTGCGTCCTTTTTTGCTTTTGCCAGATAATGAGCAGCTTCGTTCATCTTCCTTGACACGCATGCAAAATTTGTGGGTCCTAGGTATTTGTATTTGTCTTGGGGTTGTTCAATGGGAGGCACCAAAGTTTCAAAGCAATCATCACTCATGTAAGGGACAATGGAGCTTGCACATCTGTGACAGATCTTACCTATCTTGCTTCCTTCGCATTTGCAACTACGAGATGCAATTTGGCAGAGAAGCGTAACAACGATTCTGGAATTACACCGCACATAAGGACTATAACACCCATGGTCTGAAGCAAGATGGAGACCAGTCAGTAATCCACTCAACACTTGAAAAAGATAATATTTTCCGTCCAGTGAGAAGTTGGCTCTAGTTTTCAATATTAATTCTTGGGGGCGCCTGGACCTGATGGCTCCCCCCTGGATTTTACCAGAATCATTGGAGTGATCGAAAAACAGATATCGTAGATTGGGTTCAACAGGTGTTTAGAGAACGAAAATTTAAACAAGAAATAAATCACACTTTTATATCTCTAATTCCGAAAAATAAAACACCAAAAAAACCCAGTTGCTTTCGACCTATTAGCTTAAGTAATGTTTTATACAAGATAGTAGCAAAAATCTTAGCAAACAGGGTTAAGCCTTATCTAGATAAACTCATTTCTCAGAACCAGTCGGCTTTTATTCCCAAAAACAAATAACTGACAACACTATAGTGGCATATGAGATTCTACATACAACGAAAACTAGTAAAAGGAAAAATGGATTTATGGCATTGAAACTTGATCTCTCTAAAGCCTTCGACAGACTCGAATGGAACTTTATTATTAAACTTTTAGACTGTCTAGGTTTTTCGAATGATTTCTGTGATCTCATTTATGCTTGTATCTCTCCTGTTTCATATGATGTCTTAGTTAATGGTATCCCAGGTGAAACTTTCTTTCCCACTAGGGGAATCAGGCAGGGAGATCCTCTATCTCCAGCTTTATTTATAATTTGCATGGAAGCTCTGTCTTCACTCTTGCTTCATGTTGAAAAATCAGGAAGAATTAGTGGTATTAAAGTTACAAATCAAAGTCCTTCTGTTTCTCATTTATTTTTTGCTGACGACTCTTTCATTTTCTCTGCTGCTAGTATTTCTCAGGCTCATAACCTTTTAGATATTCTCAAAAAAATTATTATTTCTTCTTGCCAGCTCATAAATCATCAAAAATATGGAATATATTTAAGCAAAAGAGTTCAAAACAAACATTGTAAAATCTTAGCTAGGATTCTTAGGGTTAGTAGAATCACCAAAACCGATACTTACCTAGGCACTCCCTTATTTTTCAATAGGACAAAGTATTTTAACTACCAAAATATGCTAGATAGAGTGTATAATAGAACTCAGGGTTGGAAAGCAAAGTTTCTGTCACAAGCTGGTAGGACTACGCTTATAAAGTTTGTCACTAGTGCCATGCCAATGTTTCAGATGATGTGCTTCTCCTTACCTAACAAAACCCTTGACCGGGTAGATGCTCTTCAAAGAGATTTTTGGTGGAAAAAAACTAGAAACAATAGAGGTTTATATATAAAGGCCTTGGATGCTATGTGTATTAGTAAAGCTAGTGGCGGTCTAGATATTAGGAATTCTCATAAATTTAACTTAGCTCTCATCACTAGGTTATCTTGGAGGCTAATAAATAATCCTGATAAGCTTTGATGCAAAATCCTAAAATGCAAGTATTTCCCCAAAACAGAACCACTAAGATACAAGAAAAAGAGTAATAAATCTTGGGTCTGGACTAGCATATGTAAAGGGATAGACATTATAAAAGAAAATCATAGCTGGGAAATAGAAAATGGAGAAAACATTAATATCTGGTCACAGTTAAGTCTGCATACAATTACTTATGTAATAGGAAACATTTAGATGTCAGAGTTGGATGGTTAGATATATGGAAGATTAAAGTTATGCCTAGGGTGCAACTGTTTATGTGGAAAACTCTTAGTGATTGTGTGCCACTCAGGGAAAGATTAGGAAGACATATCCCTTGAGATACTCAATGTGTACTGTGTAATAAAATTACTAGTGAGACAACTGACCATCTTTTCCTTAAGTGTAACTTTTTTGAAGCTATTTGGAGAGGACTATCTTATTCGCATATATTTTATAAAAGAAATAACCTTGGTTTTAAAAAGTGGTGTGTTGAGTGGCTAAAAGATAAGATCAATAGAGATGTTTGTGCTTATATCCTTTGGTTTATATGGAAATATAGATGCAAGGTAGCTTTTGATGGCATTAAACCTAATCCCATTGATCTGATAAACAATATAAAAAAAGATCTGAATTTTTTTCAAGTCACTAAATTGAGCAATCCTACAAACCAAGCTGCTGGAATTAAAAAAGCTTGTGATCTTCCTCACCCAGGCTGTAAAACTGGGACAACTGATAACTTTAGAAATTTTGATTACATTATGTTTGATGATGCTTTCAATAAGCTGTCTAAGAGTTTGCTTACGCTCTGGTGTTATTTGATAAATCTGGTTTTATTTGTAACTTTGCAGGAGGTTCAGGGAAGTGCTGATGTGATTTTAGATAGTGGTAAGAAATGAGGTTGTCGTTCACTCGGATTTGTAGAGATTAAAGTTTTTAAAAATACTAAATAAATATATACAAAGACTATTAACAATGGGCGAGAGGTACTGGGACTAAGGATTTAGCCAATCTTTATAGCATAAGGTTCACTTATTTATTCTCAACAATTTTAGCTCAAGAAATATAAACATGGACTCTATTTTTGCCAAGGTAGATTCTCAAAACATTGATTGTAAATGTTAAGCATGGGACATCAAATCACCTAAGCTAAGCATGACCCATCTAATCAAATGACAACCAATTTAATCAAATCATATTTCAATTAATTTTAATGCAAAAGTCATAAAAAGAATAAAAATAAATTTACCATGTATGAAGTTCGGCCTCCTCCGTCGTCCCAGTGTTGGGGTTTAACTCATCATGTCGAAAACACACTCAAAATATGTATTCATGGCTCAAAAAGTGTTTACAAGAAGAGAAAATAATGAAACAGGAAATCTGCAACAGCACAGGTGCGTTACAGACCAACTGTTTCAACTCTCAACTGTTATGATGAAGATAATCATTACAAATCTGAAGATAAATGTTGCAGAAGAGGATGAAGAAACTGTTACAATGAAGATAAATGTTGCAAACCAGTTGAAGAAACTGTTACAACGAAGATAAATGTTGCAAACCAGTTGAAGAAACTGTTACAACCAGTTGAAGAAACCGTCATTGTTTCCCTGTTCTTCACGAGCAGTAGCAGCAACAACAACAGAGTTCTGAAAACTCTTGATTCACGCCTCCTGAGCTTTCCTCTCGACCCCAAACTCTCGACAACCCTTCTATGGAACCTTGTGACTCTATTTATACACCAAAAGCCTAAAAATCACGCGTCAATTACACAAAATAATTCTCATTTACTCCCATGCATGGAAAAGAATAATTTCCATTTTTTGATTAATTACGCGTCTAATCTTGTGCTGCACACACCAGGAACATTCCTTCACGTCCTAGAATAAGTTAGGCACGCAGAAACCACAAGAAAACTTCCCAAAATTACCAAAATTTCTGAAAATATCTTACGGGAATATCACTCATGTTTCGCTCTACACTTGAATTCTAGCCAATTCTGGTCGAAACCAAAGACCACACCATGTTTCTATGGGTCCTAGGAATGATCCCAATCAATTCCATCCCTTTAGTCTCTCTGAAATGACTCCAAAAATCTGATTGAAAATCTGCCAGGGATAAACATCATTTTCCCTCCTTTTTTTTTGTTTTTGAACGTGAATGAGAAGGGGGAGCCCCTTATCCGCTGCTGGAGTCCGAATAACAAATGTCCCTTAGGTGCCTTTAGACAACTTTTCGAGCCGATTTTTCCAAAAATGTTTATTACCCAAAAATACCTACAAACACATAAAACACCATAATAAATACAAAAATGGGTACTAACAATATACACAATAGAGATGAAAATAGACACATAAATGCGTCTATCAAGTGCTCAGATTCTGATGAAGCAGAAGCTAGAGCTTGCAGGGAAGCCACAAGGTGGGCTAGAAACTCAGGATTAAACGATATCATCTTCTTTATTGACAATCTCAACGTTATTAATGGCATGAGGAGAAGATTTTTTGCTGCAAATTGGAGATGTAAAGCTTTTATCTATAAATCCCTGGACATCAACAATTCTTTTGCTTCTTCTTCTTTCCTTTATGTTAACAGAGATTGTAACTTCATAGCGGATAAAATAGCTACAAAACTTAATAGGCTTGTAAAGCAGGATATATACTCAAGGAAGTGGGACAAAAACATGAAGTTAGATTTACTTAAAAATGTTTGTAAGTTGAACAATGTTATTCTTCTTTCTTAGCTTTTAATGAATTTCCTTTTACCAAAAAAAAGAAAGAGAAGTTGGCTCTAAAAGCTATTGGCTGTGCAGAATTATTGCATAAAATAACTGCATATCCTCGGCAATCTGTGTGCTTCTTATAATAACTGTACACATTGACACAACCAAATTCCGTTGTCTCGCCTTCCTATGGCCAAGACTGCTTCCAGATATCCCCAGTGGGCTTGCTTGAGAGGAAACTGTTCAACGTCGTCTTTCCTCCCTGCAAAACATATCCTTGTTGTAAATGACATCATCCAAATATAGGGCTGCCAAGGTATCATATAAGTAAAACTGGAAAATACTGAGAATGGATATGATTATGTAAAACTCACACTTTCCGACTTGGTTGACTGTTGTGTTTCATCTTCTGATTCATCATCTGAAGAATTTGCCGGCTGAACGAACAACTTTTTGTGTTCATATTTAGGTTTGTAGTTATTTAAACATGCAAAGGGACCTACATATTTGCCATTTTCTTTGCCGTCCCATCCCTTGTCAAATTTGGCCGCATCTTCAGCATCAATACTTTCGGCATCATCACTTTCGGAATAATCACTTTCAGATGAGGCTTCCTCTGAGTAATCAGTGCTGATAGAGGAGGCATATCCTTCATTAATTTGGTTTTGCTGTGAAGAACCCTCCATAGTCGCATCGTAGGAATGTTCCCTCCTCCCTCTTCTCTGTAAATCAAGAGGAAAGATGAGATAATCAAGAAGACATAGGCTCTTAATACGACTACTCAGTGAGAGGCATCTGAGGCATGATAGTACAGTACAGCTAAATAAAAAATGATGCATGCTTATTTAATAAAACATGAGCTACTAACTATGGAATGGATGGAATTGACTCAGATGAGTCAAACCAGCTTCAATTGTATATACAAGTGTGCAAATTAAATAAGCCAACAACAAGTAAAACTAACAATATTACCTTGTCTTTTTATGCAAAATTGGAATAACGATATAAACCAGAGAAGCAGCATCAGCAAAATTGTATTTGATCTCCTCGAGAAGGAATAAGCAATTTTATATATCATCGTACAGGGAGAGAGCAGTATAGGAAGACTTTAGCAGAGAATAAGAGACTTATGGACTTTAGTAGAAAATAAGAGACTTCTGGTGCTGTTCCACTGGGTTCTCTCAATGGTTATTTATAGATATCAATAGGACTGGACACATTCCTTAACTTAACTCTAAGAAACAAACCTCTAAACTTGCTACACTAAGAGCAGTTCCTATGGACTCAACAAACTTGAAGTTTGTTGATTTTGCTCCCACTATGGACTCAACAAACATGAAAAATGGATGTTCAACCCAACAAATTTGTTGGTTTGTTGAGTGAGATGGAACATATAGCGCGCGCTTGATGGAAGGTCGGGCGAGCTTGGCATCAACGATGGCGCTTGTCTTTCTAACGCGCGTTGGTATTTCACACGCCATCGTCCTTCATAAAAGCGTCACGTTTGACACAAAAGTGCCAACGGCTCTTTCCATCCTACGACTGTTGCTCCTTTTTGTTTTCCTATAAATTCAGTTCATCTTCAGACTTAAAACTCACACCTTCTTCATCACTACCTCAAAATTACACAATTTCATACCATCTCTAATTTTTCCTTTTTTTTTTTCAAACAAAACTATTCATATCAACTCAATCTACCAGAAAAAAATTCATCTCTATAAATTTCATTTCTAACAAATATGGCATCCTCACAACAACCATCACACCAACAAACACCACAACAAACCCAAAAACAATCACAACAACAAACACAACAACAAACACTACAATCACAACCAAGAAACACAAGAATTCGTGGTGTCAAGTATACGATGGATGAAGACGTGTCACTTTGCAGAAATTATGTATTATATACATTAGATGAAATCAATGGTATTTATCAAGAAAAAAAAAACTTTTTATGATAAGATTTTATAAAAAAAAATTGTGAAGAAACAGGTAACCCCAATAGACGTGATGCCGATGGGTTGTCTCATCGTTTTCACACAATTTCAGCAGCCGTTAGTGAATTTGTAGCTTTGATCACTTAAATGTGGCACAACAGAAGAAGTGGTTAAGGCGAACCGGATGTGGAACGAAGATGTCGGGAAGAGTGGCAAAGATCCCACAAACAGGGCTTCCAACATGAAACTTGTTTCACCATTTTGAGGGTGCTTAACAAGTTTAATCCATACTTGCTGGAAGGTAATCAAGTGCCTGCAAGATCACCACATGGTCCAATCTCGCAGAATTTTCAGAATGGAGGGCCTGCTTCCTCACCTGATGGAACTCCAAGTAGTCAGGAACAACACAACACTAATCTAGACGTTAACACCAACGTCAAGAGAAAAAGAGGAGGGGGTCAGAAAGCTGCAAAAGCAGCGAGAGACACATCCCAACGAGCATTAGAAGGAGGTTCAAGTTAGTTCAACTATGATGATCACAAGGAATTCGAGATGCAGATAGAAGCAGATAGAGCCAGGGACCATGGCGTTGTTATAAATAATCAACAAAAAAATCGTCTTTCGCGAGACCAATACTACAGGGATTGTAAGCTAAACAAGTTACTCTCCTTGAACACTTCAATAATGAATGAACGACAACTTGCTGCATGGACTAAGGAAATGGATGCGGCCGAACAACAACAAGTCGTGGCCCAACAACAACATGTCGCGGCCCAACAACAAAAAGTCCATGAACAAGTCCCCCCTCAACAAACTGGCCAGTATGTGGATGTGGAAGAAGACGAAGATGATGCCTCGGAAGAAAACGAAGATGAATACAGTCTTCTTGATAACTGATTTTAATTCTTGTTTAGTTAAATTTAATTTAATTATACTCGTTTATTTAAAATAACTTTTAATATAATTGCCTCAATTTTAATTTTAAGTGTAGTCGTTTAAACAAACAACTTTAAATTAAAAAACATATTAATTAAAATAAACAACACTAAATTAAAAATAACATCTATCTGCCTCTCCCCCTGCCTCGCCCCTGCGCATCGTCCCTTGCTCCTTTTAAATCCTAAATGTGCTTAGTTAGATCTTATCTTAGTTGTCCATAAATTCCCCGGTTTTGGAGTCTGTTAGTGGCAAGTCTATATTCTCTTGTCGGACGCCCATGCTTCACCACAAGATCCGACGCCAAATCTTCATCTGGAAAACTAGTCCAGGTTGGGTCACGCCTGGTTTCTTCAATGACCATGTTATGTAGAATGATACAAGTCCGCATAATATTGTCCATTTCTTGAAGATCAAAAAACCGTGCCGGCCCAGCTATGATGGCAAACTTCCTTTTCAGTATGCCAAAAGTGCGTTCAAGAATCATAGCTAGCTGAAGCTTCCAAAATTACAGTTGGTTTTGGATAATGACCCTTATATTGGCCTGCCCATTCCACTGGACACGCATGCCACGTCCAGTGCATGCAGTCAAGGCTACCTAGCATTCCTGGAAAACCCCTCACCGTGTTTTCTTCAGTTATTCTTTGAACATCTTCCTGAGTAGGCTTTCTTTAAAAGGTTGTACCAAAATGCTCGACTATTGTTTCGCAAAACAATTTGAGATACATAAAGGCGGTTGTGTTTCCCAATACGGATGTAATCATCCGTGGAATCCGCTGGTACCCCGTAACATAGTATACGTAGGGCCGCAATGACCTTTTGTTCAGGACTAAAGCCTCGTACATGTCGTGCATCATACTGATAATTAAATAAAGGTTGTACCTGACAAAGCTCGGCAATAATCCTTTGCGTCAAGTTACGGCCCATGCGGAATCGTCGCTGAAAATCCTCATCGGAATAGACACAATCATGATTAAAATAATCATACATCATCTTTTCGTGGTAAAAATGTCGATCTCGCCACGTCCATCTTCTAGTCGCAACTTCATATGGCTCTAAAGGCTTTGGTATGATCCCGGATTGTAATTGCAACATAAAATTCCTCCTTCTTCTATCTTGATTTGCATCTTCATCCATTTGACGCAAAAACTCCATACACATTTCTTCCTCTTCTTCATACAACATTTCATCCATCTCCATATCTTCCTCAGAAGAATCAAAATCAGAATTCATAGTTGAAAATTGAAAGAAATTGAAATTAAGAAAAGATTGATCGGATGAAAGATTGTTGTGAATTTGTGAGATCAAACTCGAGCCGTATTTATGGAGGTAGAAACTAGCCGTTCTGGTGACCGTTTAAAAGTAGTCGTTGGCGGCTCTGCTGCGATCGCTGGCGTTTTTCCCAGGAGCACCAGTGCTGGAACTACGAGCGCCAGAGTTTGAACGACGCGCGCTAGCGCTTTAACTTCGTCCGGGCACTTAACTATCAGCCTCCCACTTCTTTTCCATAGTGGAGAAACCAGTTTGGCCATCCACCTAGCTCAACAAAAAAATTCATTTGTACATTGCCATATGAATTGTCCTAAGGACCAAGCGTTCCCAAACCAACTAGATTTCCTACTCTAGTCTGTGACCGTAATCTAGACTTAACATGACTACTCGGTGAGAGGCATATATACATGCTTACATTAATAAAGCATGAGCTAATTCCTGTCAATTTCTGTGTCCTGGTTTGAAGTAATCCTTTTGTTGCTTGTAACGTGATTAGTTCAACAAAATATTGTACATCACATGGACTTGATCTTGTTTCTCATTATTTTCCAAAATTTTGTAAGTAAAATAGTCGTGATCAATGAGAGTGAAGTCCCTTTCACGTTTAGGCAACCTTCTCAATATGATTTTACCTCAGATAATAAAGTCAACATTCTACAAACTAAACTTGTTAGTTTATTCGGACCGAACTTAAAAAAATGAATAATATAGCGAGTTGGATCAAGCATGATTAACGATCCAAGATCTCTCATTTTCATGTGGGTGTACTGTGTACACCATTTGCAAACTTAAGAAAACCACATGTACATCAAAGTGAGCACACCAGATATGAGAATTACAATAGCCTGTTTGTTCATTATGAACGATTATTTGGGGACCATTGGTTTTCTTGGGACCATGGTTTTATTAGGCAAACCTCCCTATACTTATAAGGGATATCCTAAAGTTAGACAATTACACATTTACCCTTTACTTTAATTTAAATTAAAACTAACCTAATAACTATATAAATCTAATCATATACATCTAATTTAAATGAATCATTAACCAAAATCAAAAACAAAAACAGAGATAGCATGGGCATAAAAAAAAATTAGTTTTGAAAAAAAAAATTATTCTCTTCTTCTTCTCTCTTTCCTTGACGTTACTCGTTCGATTGAAAAACCCATCACTTTTAATTCGTTTTTTATTAAGAAAATTGAGTAGAAATCATAAAAATATGGTTTAAATGGAAGTTACAGTAGAATGTTCGGTTAGGAATAGTTAAAAAAAAAACTAGTTTGCTAACCGAACATTCTGAAACCAAGAAAACGAAGAACACTTCGGTTATCACGAATTAATTTTTTCTTAACCGAACTCAGAGTTCGGTTGGTTCACATATCAATATGTTGCTAACCGAACCCTTCTCTGAAAATCAATATGTTGAGTTCGGTTTGTTCGAAAAAAGTCTAAAACTATTTTCTAACCGAACTTTACCAATATTACAAAAAAAATAAAAAAAAATCCAATGTAACCGAACTGTGCTATTTTTCCCACTATGTTGAGTTTTGATTTAACCGAACTATTCCCACTATGTTCGGTTGGTTCGCAAAGAAGGCTAAAACTATTTTCTAACCGAACTTTACCAATATTACAAAAAAATAAAAATAAAAATCCAATGTAACCGAACTGTGCTATTTTGCCCACTATGTTGAGTTTCAATTTAACCGAACTTGTCCCAATATGTTCGGTTTGTTCGCAAAAAACCTTGACAAACCGAACTCTTCACTAATTGCGTGAGTTCGGTTAGATATTGGTTGGTATGAAGTTTGTGAAACAACCGAACTTTGTACACTTGATAAAATCTTAATCAACGCGAAGTTCGGTTAGATATTGGTTGCGAAGCAACCGAACTTCTAGACCCTAAAGTTCAGCAACATTGCTGGCAAACCGAACATTACTCTGTAAATTCTATAAACAAAGTTCGGTAACATGTCTGTTAACCAAACGACTAAAAACCTCCATTAAGAACGAGTTCGGTAACCTGCGTGTTTGGAAAAAGTAACCGAACTACACTTTCAGATGTGTTCGGTTACCTATTCACATAAGGTAACCAAACAAGCCCAAATCTACTTAAAAAAATTACATTTTTTTGAAATTTTTGATCAATTCAACCAACATTATCTAAGTTTGAAGCATACCTGGGTACCCAAATACTCTTCCTCCGGTTGTGGTTGGTAAAATCCATGTTTTTCTTATTCATCTTCTCTAACTTTACGCTCTCAATAATTCTACTTCTTTTTAAAAAAAAAAAACATCTGATTTTTTAATCTCACTAATTATCTTTAACTTAATCATTTCACTAATCATTACACTAACTATTATTAACACTAACTAATCATTACCCAAAATTAATCAGGAGGGTAATTTAGGTATTAATATAAATATCTAGATAAGGGGTGACCTAGATTTACTTCTAATGTCTTACCCAAAATAAAACAATGGTCCCCCAAAAAAAGGCTGGTCCCAAAAAATGATTCTTCATTATAGTAGTGGGCCTTATTTACATGTAAACGTCTTCAGTGTGTAACATCTGATGAGCCCATGCATGTGCATATTTGTAAATATGAAATACGAAAGTGAGCTGTTCAAGAGGCCACTCAAACTTTTTAGGGACTCCTAGTACGGGGAATTTCATCTTCCAAATTTCATGCCACCTCATTATTTGGACTAAATCATCAAAAGATAAGTCTAATGGTGGAACTTCCAAAGCGAGAAAAGAAATAATATGAGGCGTCAACCGGAATGACGTTCCTCGAGTTTGGCGTAAAACGCCAATCAAATTACCACCACTCTAAGTTGGATATATTTTGAATTTTTTTACAACAATGGCTCATATTCAGAGGCAATCCAATTAGAACATGCTTTGGAAAAAGTGTAGAAAATCCAACTTAGAACGCATTACACTTAAAATTTCACACTTTTTCCAAAACAGGAATAGCTAAAGTCCCACCGTAAGATATATATTACCCTTTTAGAGTCAATAACCTAGTCTATTACATGGTAAAAAAAATGATACAAAATTTCAAAACCACATAGGTTAGGTTTTTATTATAAACCTATTGTACGTGATGTTCGGATATGTTTATGATGAAAACCTAGTCATTTATAATAAATTTCACTGTTGAAGTATCTGCATCAACTAGGAAAAATGTAAAACTTAGCTGATTCTGGTTCTTCAAATTTTTATGATGATAGTTTGAGTACCGGAATCGGCAAGGTATTCTTAGACGCTCTTACGTACCGATTTTTGTCCAATATTTAAAAGTCTATTAAGAAATATCTAGTTGTTCTTCAATTTTTGTCGATTGCGAAGAGTCGGCTAAGATACCCAATTTTGATTCTACTTTAACCTATACGTAAAAATTTGGCTCGGGATGTGTCTCTTTAATCCCCCTTACTGGAAAACAAATAAAGTAAAACAAATAATGATTCCAGTCGTTTTGAAGTAATTTACATATACTTTTTATAATGGCGAGGGTAGCAAGGTAATTTATAAAGAAATAACAATTTAAACATTCTTAAGCCACTAGAACCAAGGATGCTAATGGGGGTACCGATTTACTAAGAGGATACCAAGTCTTCTTTTTTTTTATACTAAGATGGGAATTTTTTATTAGCTGTTGGAAATAGTTACACCATTGATGTCAGCTTGTAATGCTGCCATTATAAAGTTTGGTGGATGCTGGATCC
The DNA here is from genome assembly GCA_023531105.1 of Papaver atlanticum. Classification (NCBI taxonomy): domain Eukaryota; kingdom Viridiplantae; phylum Streptophyta; class Magnoliopsida; order Ranunculales; family Papaveraceae; genus Papaver; species Papaver atlanticum. Next base: position 1,069,192 of record JAJJMB010012776.1, on the reverse strand, counting down.
AACTCCTACTTAAATGAAAAGAGCGTGCATGCTTTGCCAGCTTATCTGCTGGTTTATTATGCTTTCTATTAATGGACTTGCAAGTCCACAGTGGATACTTGCTAAAGAGACTAATAATATCGAAAATCCTATTCTGCAATTCCCATCTGACTTGTTGATAGTTTTGCTTTAGCTGCTGCCACCACATTCTGAGCATCCAATTCAAAATACACCTGCTGTATGTTGAGTTCCTCCGCCCATAGCATAGCCTGCAGCAGCCCTTCTATCTCCGCGTGTTCCGCATCTAAGTGTCCACATTCATGGATGCAACGTCCCTTTTCGAATGCACCTATAGAATTACGAAGAATTAGTCCTATGTCTGTATGATTGATAGATGAAACAGTTTTAAATGAAGCATCACAGCATATAGAATAAGCATGAGTATTAGGAGGCATCCAATTGACTTGTGTATCACTAGAAGGCATGTTGATACACGTAGTAGGTTGTGTTTTCTTCATAGATGATCCTGTCATATTATTTAGTTGCTGAATGTTACAGATTACTTCCACATGATTAGGTTTTTTTCCATCAAAAACACTTCTGCATCATTCCTTCCATATTTCCAGCTTGCATTTGCCATTTTTACGATCCAGTTATCATCTAGTTTTGTAAACTCATTAGTAAACCAGCTTGTGATCCATCTATCTATACTCATATCAGCAGTTTCCATACTCCTTCTAGCTCGAGGAATTGAAGTCCAAACAGCTCTAGCAAATGGGCAATCCCATATTATATGTTTTGTTGTTTCTTCTACTTGATGACACATACTTCAATGATCTCCACCAAAATATGTTACTCTCCCCATGCGTTCACTTGAGGGCACTGCATCATTCATGCATCTCCATAAGAAGGTCTTGATTCTTGGCAGGGTATTTAGATTCCATAGCTTTCTCCATAGTGCTGCCATGTCTGCATCATAAATCTCAGCTGCATTGGTCTTGACCTCCACAAGCTTTTTGTAGGAAGATTTAACTGTGAACTTGACATTCTTTGTTAAAGTCCATATTAGTCTGTCTGGTGAGTTGGCAGGTATTCTCATGCTTAAAATTTTGTTCACATCATCAGGGGAGAAAAGTTGCTGAATTACTGTGACCCTCCAAGTCTTGGTATCTGCATCTATGAGATCACTGACAGTGCTGTAGTTTACTGCCACTTCAAATTCAGCAGTGGAGATTGGCGGTTCTTGTTTCCCCATAATCCAGTTATCCTTCCAAGTAATTATCTGCTTCCCATCACCTACAATCCAGAAGCTATAATTTTGAAAAAACTTTACTTCTCCATGTATACTTTGCCAAGCATATGTTGAATTCTTCTTTTTTGTTGAGTGCAGCATTGAAGTATCCGTAAAATTCCTATCTTTCAATGCTTTGGCCCACAACTGTTGAGGATTATGACAAAGTCTCCGGGCAGACTTAGCTAACAAAGCCTTGTTAAAACATTCCAAATCCCTAAATCCCATACCACCAACATATTTGTGACTGTTAACTCTATCCCAGGATATTAAGTATACTCCTTTACCATCCTGTTTTTCCACCAGAATCTTCTTTGCACCTTGTCCATTCCTTAATTGTTGCTTTCGGTATTTTAAAGACTCCAATTTGGTGAGATGGCATAGCATTTAAGACATGCTTTACCATGACTGATCTGCCAGATTGTGTTAGAAACTTTCCATTCCATCTTAGTAGCCTAGACTTCATCCCTTCGACAAGAGAGGAAAAAGATGTAGTTCTTCTTCTGTTAAGAAACAACGGAATACCCAAACATCTCTCATCAAGAGACATCTTTTTCATTTTCAGTCTTCTCAATAAAATTCTGCAAAGTCTTGAGTGGAGATGCTTTGAGAAGAATACTGCAGATTTTTGGAGATCAATTTGTTGACCTGATATGGAGCTGAACTCAGATATTATTTGCAGCAGATTGTTAACATTGTGTAGATCAGCCTTTACAAACAGTAAGCAGTCGTCTGCAAATAGGAGGTGTGAAACTGGTGGTGCATTTTTTGCTATCTTGATGCCTTGAATCTTCTTTTCATTTTCTGCTCTCGCCAAAGCTCTTGTGAATACTTCCATTGTGAGAAGAAAAAGATAGGGTGATAGTGGATCACCCTGTCGTATTCCTCTAGTTGGTTTGAATGCTGTACAAGGTGAGCCATTTAGCATTATTTGAATCTCTGTGGTGCTAATGCACTCATGAATCAAGTCACAAAAGTGATCAGCAAACCCAAAACTCTCCATGATTCTGGGCAAGAAAGACCACTCCACACAATCGAAGGCTTTAGACATGTCCAACTTCAATGCCATATGACCCATCTTTGTCTTTTTTCTTCTCATGCAATGTATTAATTCATGAGCAAGTGTAATGTTTTCTCCTATCTGCCTCCCAGGAACATAAGATGCCTGCATAGGTGAGATTAGTTTATCCATAAGTGGTTTTAATCTCAGAGCCATAATTTTTGTAATAAGCTTATATGTAGTGTTACATAAAGCTATTGGCCTGTAGTCACCAGGTGATTGCGGCAATTGTATTTTTGGTATAAAACACAGCTTAGTCTTGTTCATTTTCCGAAGTAGTCTTCCACTTTCAAAGAATCTTTGAATCATTTGTATGACATCAACTTTTGTAGTATCCCATTGAGTTTGGAAAAAGCCAGGTGGAAAGCCATCTGGACCTGGCGCTTTCCATGGCTGCATACTCTGTACAGCTTTATAGATCTCTGCTTCATCTGGAATTTTGGTAAGAGCAGCATTTTCAGCTTCTGTGATACACCTTGGTAACAGGTTAAAAAGGTCATCATTTTGCACCGGATCAGTTGAGCTCATAATGTTGGTGAAGTGTGATGTGAGGAGTGCTTCAAGATTATCTCTGCCAGTACACCATGTGCCATTTGGTTTGAGAAGTGATTCGATACGATTTCTTGCTCTCCTTTTGTCTGTCTGCTGATGGAAGTACTTAGTGTTTTGATCAACTTCACAAAACATTATGTCTCTCGATTTTTTTCCTGTAAAATTCTTCTTCCCTTGCGTGCCACTCATTAATTTCATGCTCGATTTCTTTGACTTGTTCAATGATGTCACTTACAGAAGTTGATTGCTGCAAATCAGTTAGTTTCTCTTGGAGACATTTAATATTATCATGAATGTTACCAAAAGTATTTCTATTCCATTTAGATAGATCTCTCCTAGTTGTGTCTAGTTTTTTATCTAATCTAAAAGAAGCAGAAACATGCACATTTTTAGGCAAAGAGCATTTAATTTGATCCTTGCATGAAGCCTCTCTAAGCCAACACTCAAAGAACTTCCAATTCTTAGACTTAACTATCTCATTGGGGTGAAAATCCAAAAATATTGGACAATGATCCGAACCTAGAAATGGCAAATGTTTAAGTATGACATCAGGGAAAGATAAAAACCAATCTGGGTTGATAAGTGCTCTATCTAGTCTGGATTTTATTCTACCTGTGCCATTTTTACTACTAGTCCAAGTAAATGGGCTTCCATGATATCCTAAATCAGTTAGGTCAATTCCTTGGATGAGCTGCACTATCTTAGGGGTTTTAGAAGATGAGCCAGAGGTATTGGCCCTCTCATCAGCATGCATGGTAATGTTTAAGTCACCTAAAATTATCCAGGGAGCATTTATGTTGAAATTTTCACAAACATTTTTAATGAAATTCCATTGTTCTTTTCTCTCCTGCGGATATGGTGAGCCATAGACACAAGATAGTAACCATTGTGGTTTAGCTGGGTCACTTATAACAAGACAGTGAATCATATTCTTATCATGATAGATAATATCTAATTTAAACCCATCTTTCCAAAGTAAGCAAATACCTCTTGCCCTTCCTATAGAGGGGACATAAAAAGCATTAGGAAAGCATAAAGGTTTAACATGCTGAAGTATCTTATCTGAGTTAATTTTTGTTTCCTGCAAAAAGATAATGTCAGGCTGAAGCATTTTGTTTATATCAGATAAATAGTTTTTGGTGTCTTTGGCAGCATAACCATTGCAATTCCAAGCTAAGATTCTCATTTTTCCTAAATGAAATTCTACAAAATCTAAAGTACTGAAATGAATGTTACTTTGGAAAAAAGCATTATAAGGAACGTAAAAAAATTACTTGTTGAGAATTTTTTGGGTATACCTGCATGGTCATGTCTTGACTTGCGTTTGTGGTTTCAGATGTGTGAGTTCCTGATTCAGTTGCTTCCATCATCGAGTTATTGTGATTGTCTATATCAGTAGTATTAGCGTTTCCATTGTTGCTAGGTGGCTGAACATGAATATTGTGTGGGTTCATAGATGGGTCTTCATTAAGGACAGAGTTCCTCATTCTTTTAGATTGTCTAGATCCCTCTCCAGTACCACCAGCTTCATCCTCAAGATTGTTTTCTTCTACACAATCAAAATCTTTGTACATGCTTCTCTCATCATCCTTCCCTTCATAGGCATCTGCTTCGTCTCTCAGGTGTTCTTCATATTCTTCTTCTGACAAGCTATCGAGATATAAGAGATAAGAAGTGTGCATGCATTTGCTATCATTGTGATCGATAACAAAACACTTGTCACAAATCTTTTTTGGTTGCAGCTCCCAGTGGTATCGTATCCACACTTTACCATTTGTTGCAGTATTCCACCATCCTCCTTTATGTAGGGGTTCAGTAAGACTTACTTCAAGTCGAGCTTTGACTGTGTTGCCATACCTAGGTCTACAGTTTGCTGGGTGTGTAGATATCTTTCTACCCAAAAAACCAATTGCTCCATCCACTACCGCACAGTTTAGGTATTCCAGTTTCAAATATTTGAATTGCAGAGTAAATATTTGATGTTTGAATTTGTACTCTGATAATGGTATTCCATTAGTGTATTTTTGAACTGCAAAAAGAGCTTCCCCTACAATCCAAGGTCCATTTTGTATGACCCCTCTCTTCTTCAGAATTCAGTTTCACAAGCATTAGGTTCTGACCCATGACTCTAATCTGCTTGTTTCTGTAGCTTCTCCAGAGTGAGTTGATATCTTTCCTGATAGTTCTCATATCAATCTTATGTTTCCACATGAGTTTTCCCAGTATTCCAAAGGTCCATTCTTCAGAAGCATCTTGAACAACCTGAGATGATCCAACTGCTCTTCTCCTAGATGGCAATTCTATATTTGCTCTTCTGAGTTGCCTTGAGAGTTGATTAATGGGGTTTTCAGAAGGGGAAGCCATTTTAGGGTTTCTTGTAAAAACTTTAACTTGAAGTTTTCCTTTGTGAAGAAACTGAATATGAATATAAAGGGGTGAAGTCATGTAGGGATTTGAAACCAACTTTCTTTTGTTTGTTGTAAACTTTCCTATGGTGATAGACTTCGATCCTAGAAATCAGGACTAAGTCTTGGGAAAGGAAAGAATATGAGAATTTTGGTTGAAGCAATATTCACGGCTATTTTTACGCTTCAGTTTAGGAGGTAATTTTTGAATTTAAAATTTTTGATAATGGAGGTTCTTGACTGTAAGCTGTTTGGATATGGGATATCTAACATGTATTGATTGGATTTTATCTTAGGAGGCTCCTAGATTAATACTACTGATATAGACCATTACAGAGATGATGGTTAGCACCACTGTTGTAAGCTTTGATTTTTTTGACACCACTGTTTTTGAATCAGGAGCATTCCACATGATTGAATATAATGCCACCACAGGATCCCACAAAAGAAGTCAGAAGATCTGCGAGTTTTAGTTTCTCATTAGTAAGATATAGAAAAGAAAACTAAGCAATAAACAACGATTAAGATAATACACTAAAATGAAGATGCGAAAAAAGAAATGACTAGAAAAACTCCATTAAAAAGTTCCACAAGATTTAATGGAGTATAGGATGAAACAAACTGGAAAACATAAAATGAAGATGCAAAGAAAGAAATGACTGACAAAGAAGTCTGTTATTGGCAATATCACCGTAGTACAGTGGTAAAATCATAGAGGATACCAAGTCTCATATAAGACAAAGCACTATTTTATTTGTTTTTCATGAGATACGGTACCCTTCCCAGTAAACTAGTATCCTTTATTAGCAATGTTGCACTAGAACACTCGTGATTCCATATTCTAGATTGGTACAAGTATGGACTACTAATCCCAAAAAAATATATATATATATATATATATAGCAACCCTAAGCAGCTCGCGAAAAAATAGTATATTCATACTATACAAGTTAGTTCTAGAGAGTTCATGTTCGTATCATCCGACCTTAATTTTTGTTCTTAGAGAAAACGGTGTCTGTTTTGTTATAATTATTATTTTCTTTTTATATCAACAACCTAAAAACCCCACGCCATCTTCACTCCAAGTCGAGAGTTGCGGTAACTTCCTCTCTCATTGGCTGGTGAACAAAACCCTCGCTCCTGATTGGCTGAAAAGCAAGTTATACCCCCTACATTTCGTGGCCGTTAATTTTTAATAGAATTGGCTCGATCTGACGCTCCAAATCGAGTGATAGCTTAGCAGATTCTTACACCGCGTTTACATGATTTTAATAAAATATGGACCTTCGGATTGGCTGTCGAAAAAAATGGGAAAAAAAACGTGGATGTTTATATAGAAGAAAAAAAACTTTGGAAAAGGAATCTGTGAATTTTAAAAAGAATCCGTGAATTTCCGTATTTAAAAAAATAATATATTAAAGTATCCAAAATCAAGAATAAGATCTAAGAACTTCCAAAAATTCTATTCTAACTATGGTATCTTTGCATGTCTATTCAATGGAAACAAATGCTATCATTGGCGGTTAATGCAGGGTTTGTGTAGGTATCCACGAAATATAAAAACTTGCGAAATTCTATTTGAATTATGGTATCTTTGCATGTCTATTCAATGGAAACAGATGCTATCATTGGAAGTTAATGCTGGGTTTACGTACAAACTATGGTGATATTGCACTTATATTGAATGGAAACAAATAAGGAAGTTGCGTGGAGTTTAGGGTAGAAAGATGTATATAAGTTACACATAGTTCACGGATTTTCATGTTCAGACAAAGTATTGAGCAGTCAATCTATCTTCCGTTTTGATTTTTTTGTGCGATTTCGATTTAATTTTTCCCCTAATGTGATGTTTAGGTTTTCTGTTTGCAGAATATGTATACCAACCCTGATGAAACAAATCCCAACTTCAATCATAGCAAGGTAACACTGTTTTCTCCTTTTTATTCTTATTTGTTTAGATAGGATTTTAGGGTTTGTTTGTTTTATCGTGTTTTTCTGATTGTTGGGGTTTATTGTGTAGGTGTGAATAGACGTCTGGTATCTTCTTCATGATGATTTATTTTCTGTTTAATTTGATTTTATTTGTAATTATCATCTCTTTTAACTTATGTTCTGATTTGTTATTCACAGGATGCGATTTTTTATTTTCAACATGTCAGTTAATGTACTTTGATATGAGATATTAGTGCCAGGATTCTTTATTTTATGGGTTCTACTATTGTATAACTTTTTGGGCGCATTTCAGATACAGTCTGTTTATCTGGAATCATTATTTGTTCTACTATTGTATAACTTTTATGGGTTCATGTATCATGAGATATTATGGCTTGGTTTTAAGGGCAGGGTTTATCAGGTGATCCGAGATAACTTAATTAGAATGAAGGGTCATATGTATAACACTGTGGATGATCTGCGCATTTTAAATTATTTTAGAGTGCAGCATAGATCTTGCAAAATTTCTTCTCCGATTGAGGTTAGTTGGGTTCCTCCCAATCCTGGCGAAATTATGATTTGTTGTAATGGTGCGTCTCTTGGCAACCCAGGACAGGCTGGTTCTGGTGTTATTTTTAGAGATGCTAATTCGGCTGTGCTTGGAGTTCTTAGTGTTGATCTTGGTTGGCGGACTAATTATTATGCGGAAGTGTGTGCGGTAATCTATGGTATGATGCTAGCCAAGCGATGGAATATTACAAATATTTGCATTCTTTCTGATTCGATGAGTTGTATTCAAGCTTTTCAAAAGGATGAATTACCTTGGCAACTTATGCAGAAATGGAGAATGGCGAAGAACTTCTACTCCAATATTCGTTATATCCAAACCTACAGGGAAGCAAAATTTTCAGCTGATGCTTTGGCTAAGCAAGCTTGTTTGCTGGCTGAAGATATTTTTGAATTTTATGAGGGTAGGCCAGATTTTGTTCTTTATGTAGAGTGGCCTGGTGAGGTTTATTATCGTTTTAATTAGGTCTTCGAGTGGATAGCCTAACGGCTAGCTGCTAGTTAGACTTAGTCCCTGTACAGTTTTTCGCTTTTTTCTTAATCTTATTGACCGAGTAAAAAAAAAGCTATTGTTTTTCTCCTACATGTCAGTTAATTTACTTTGGTTTGAGTTTCTTTAAATTAGTTTTAGTGATGCTACTATTTTACCATTTTTTGGCTTGAATATTTGAGATACAGATATAGAGCAAGGTTGTCATGGAAATATCAACGCAGTTATCAGTGATGGGGACAGTTCTTTCCACCATATGAGGGTAATATTTCAAGGTAACGGCTCATTGAGATGCAATCGTTTTCATTATGAAGTACATGAAAAATTCTCCCTGGGAAGGTCGACAATTTTTGTTCATTATTTTGTTGGTGATGTAATTTTCAGGAAGGGCCTGTTGATAGAAAGGGAGGAGGATGAAGATATTCAAGAAGAGGAATTAAAGGATGGCATTGTATCTATTGGCGGGGACACCAGATGTCATTGAACTACGAGAGCCACAGAGAAAAGAACCCAAGAGAAATCTGTACCAAGTGAGTAAATATCCGTGTCACAAATTGTTCCTGGGACTTGCTCGGAACAACACGCATTATGTATCATAATTTACTGTTTCAAAAAAGGCAATGAAAATCAACTTTGGTTGGTGCTGGAACGCAAGACGAAACAACAGCTGACAAAAGGGTATTGATTTGAGAAAAGGGTATTTAGCTTCGTGCAATGCTAAATAGTATCCTAGCTCATAATAATAGATTAATTGCACCAAGCATCTGAAAGTTCTCTACACTACTACATTTGATGGAGATGTCTTTGGGGTACAATCTTTATTGATTGACTGCTCCAGGCCTGCTCCAGGCCAGTTGTACTCAAACTGATTTAATTGAATTCATGATTTTTACAGTGATAGATGTAGATGGTTCTTAGCCTTCAAATAATTTCGGCGAGTCATTTAGGTCGTGGTGACAATGGTAATTAATGTTTTTATTTATCGTAGTTGGGCTTATTAATTATTTAGAATCGAAACTTGCTGGTGTAAGTGGTGAATAATATGGAAAGACAGAACTGTATTTTCAAAGACCCAATAAAGTAAGAGGGAAATGGTGGGATTGGGGCGGATTCGGCAGGTAAAGATGTGGTTGCGATCTAAGGTAATTATCTCCCAGTTTGTCGTTTTTTTTTTTTTTTTGGGTTGTTTTATCAATTTTCTCATGTTTGTCGTCCGAAGGTTTATCTAATCTCATGTTTGTCGTCCGAAGGTTTATCTAATCTTGCGTTGTTTTGAGAGTTGTCGTGGAAATTTACTATGTTAAAGTGATTATCTGAATCAAATTTGGCCGAGATCTGCGAATAACGTGAAACTCGCTTCACCAGGGAAGTACACAGAAACTGCGCTGAATGCACGTTCAGGTAATTCATGGACTTTTAGCATCAAGATGAGCATGATGTCATCAGTTTAATTACGGTCTCCAAAGTAAATTTATACCATCGGTTTATACTTATATTGACAGAAAATGCGTTTTTGACGGTGAATTTTTATCAAATATGTTTATGGTAATTTTGTAGTGACTGTTCAAGTTGGGAGCATTTGGATAAAAGATGATCAGAGGATGAGTTGAAAAAATATCTTCTAAAAGATGATTCAATCTAATGTGCATGTTCTTATTTTTGATGGATGGATTTTACCTCTCTTTCTGTATATGCTGCCTCACAATTGATAATTAGTGATAGCTAGCATGTGAAAAAAAAAAACAAATCATTTTATGTAACTTACAAATGTACAATAAGTAAATAACCAGGAAGGAATGTGTTAACAGGGTGGTGTTCTCTACATTTTTGAAATGAAGAAAATTTCTTATGGTAGAGGAGAGGATGGTGTTTGATGCGTTATCGAGTGAAATGGTACAACAGCTTGGTAGAGCCTAAAATGAGAATGGTTGGTGACTCGGTGCATACAAGGGGTGTAGGTACAACGGCTTCATAGGATCTATAATTAATGTGGGTCGGCGCATACGGGAGAATAGGTATTCTTGCTTCGTATCATTCTTCCTTGCTAATAATCATGACGTATGTATACAATGATTCTGTAGTTTTGTTACATCGCATTGTAATTATTTTTTGGTTGTGTTTGTTTTGCGAAATGATGGCATGGCGTAAAAAGGTTGTACTGGCTGTGTTGTTTGCTATTTAGATGACAGGAGTTTTTATTAATAGGATCCTTCTTAACAATCTCCCTGCGGTTAGCTTTAGTTGCTAACCTTTCTTTTTTTTTTGATCTGTTTTTTGATTCACGTTTGATGTGATTTTGTCCTAGCTCCTGCTGTTATCCTACCTTTTTATTTTCTTATGGGGATTAGACTTGGCAGTAGTTGCCAAGGGAACTTGAATCAGCAGCCACAACGTTGATGTCAACATAATGAAAAGGTGGAGGTGGGGCTGGTGATAGAGTCGAGTTTGTAAGTTGACCTCCTCTTCCAAGGTAATATACTTACAATTGCTAATGTAGTTTTACACTGCCAGCAAGACTTCCATGGTTCCATTTTAGTGTTAACAGTGGAGGTGAGTGGTAGTGTTCTGGAGCTGTATAACCTATTTTAGAACAGTTCTTTTAGTATTATACACTTCTAAGTTTGTCTAACTTCCTAAGTGCAGCTAGAGCAACTTTTGGCTATAATGTCATTAAAACTGTCCGTTCTAATAGACGATAGGAGACTAAGAAATGACCTCTTATCCGACATTTGTATTTATATATTTTGTGGCAGCAGAAATAGGTGGATACTTGCACAGTATATAACTGAACATATACAGCTTTAAGTGATGAGTAAAGACATCTAAATTTAATCATCATGTTTTGAAATTAATTATTCCTATACATGAGCTTGAAGAACTAGGCATTATTACCTTGACTCTCTCAGGTAAAAAGTTCAACTTTAGATCATATATATAGTTCACGGCATCAAGAAAGCTTAACTGAGCAGCACAAACCACAATAGGTTAATCGTTTTGAAAATCCTGATTATTTCCCTATTTTGATTTTTAATGCTAAATCACGATTTAAAAAAAAAGGAATAAATAACATAAAAAAGGACGGATCCTAGGTCTTATTAGTTTCCATAATTTTTTTAGGTGTGGTTTGGGGATAATATTTTTACTAAAATTTTTTCAATATTTTTCACGTGAATATTTTCCATTAATTATAGTTTTCACCTTTTCTTATGTTTTTTTTCTAAAAAAACAAATATTCTTTGCACAGATTTATGCTTTTCATATATTTTCCCTAATAAATCCAATAACTGCTAAAAATAAGTTTTCAAATTTATTGATTTTTTACCTTAATTATATCTTTAACCTTTTTTTTATTTTTATTTCATATTCTTTTTCACATATATTTTCCATATATTTTTGTTTAATACTTTTTTTATACATGCTTTCCATATACTTTTGCTAAAAAAATCTAAGAAATGCTTCAAAAAAGTATTTTTGTGCGAAAACAAACAAAAATAACTAAGTTTAACAAAAATTACTCCCTTGGACCAGCGCGATTAGTTTTAGTTTTTGAATAATCTATTAAAATTTTAAAAAAATCTAATGAATATACGGGTTACCAAAAATTAATAAATATGTTGTGTTGCAAGCTGCGGGAAAAGTGACGCACTTTGGTGCATTTCCTTAAATAAAACAATACAATGGTTATTTATTTATAGATCTAATGACAGAAACTTTCAAATTTCCCTTCAACCTCTTCTTATAGCATTTGTTGCTTCCTTTTCTTTTTCCCGTTTCCCCACTGTTCGTTTTTCAGACTATTAGTTTTTTGTTTGTTCCTTTTTTAGACTATAATTTTTTTGTTTGATCACAAATGATCTTTTGTTGCATGTTGTGTGATCATTGTCCCGATAGGTTCGTGATCTCTGTTCTCTAATGCTTCTTTTTCCCTAAACTTCCTTTTGTTATTTTTCTGTTTTTGGATTTTGTCTTTTGATTTATATTTACTTATTTGGGTTTTGATGTCGTGTATGGGTTCTTATGATTTATTAACATATTTATTTATTTTGGTTTTGATTTTTTAGATGTCGTGTATGGGTTCTTATGATTTAACTTTTTTCTTTGCTCTTATGATTTACATTGGCAAACAGGTTATGTGTGGAACTTTTTTCTTATTGAAAATTAACTGTTGGATTTACGTGAATAGAATTTGGAGAAGACGATTTCCGAGATATATTAGAGAGATATTGTAAATAAAGTAAATGGCCGAAGAAGCTAGCCTTTTTGGTGATTGCCCCATCAAAACTCAAGGTTCTATTTGTTGTGAGGTGTACCACTCTTTCACGTTTAATATTAAAAAAGCTTATTTTCCCATTTCTTTATTTGGAGCTCAAAAAACCATGATAAGCCGTTACTTGCATGTGCTTCTCTATCTCAAGAATCTCTAAGGCTCTCCTATATAGTTGTTGGGTTGTCCAGCAGTGTAGCATTATCAAGGACCCATTGTGTTTATATGAGTGTTGATGGTGGTTTTCGGTTCAGGGTCAAAATCGTAGAACCCTGTGCCGTCATTCTGCAAAGAGACTGAGCCATTCAAAAGTAATGAGTGTTCAGACCTCTTTACTTACATATGTATTGAGCAATTCAACATATTTATGAAATTTATCAAGAATGGTGCATGAAACAATAATCCCAGATATTCTGTAAATTTTAAACCTACCGCATTATTCACTAATGCATAGCCTGCCTAGTATTTTCCTATGCCATGTTCCCAGCCGAACTCTCAATATTGGCATGACATGACGATTAATGTTCACTCGCAGCGGAGTAGCATGAATCTCCCGAAGTGTCAATATTGAGACCTACATGAAAACACTCATATAGGCTACACCACTCTCTGTTAAAGAGATCAGCGTGTTTACACACTTTTTAATTAAAAGTTAGTGCGATCGAACGCGTTTAAATTCCTTAAGGAAAATATAGACTGTTCATATCAGTCTTAAAAAACGATCACGGCCACACGATTTGGCCACACAATTCAATAGGCCTAGCCTACTCCTAGCGGAACTAGGCGATCATCATGATGACCACCGGAGGGCCCACTAACATCCCGACCGATCGGATTCCATCTAGTACACCCGCAACTCCTTTGAACGCTAACCCTAACATGGGTGATCACGCTGTTGAAAGATGAGCTCAAATGAGCTAAGACCGGCAAAAGCGGTCTCAAAAATATCACGACCGCCCAACTTAGCTAGCCTAGTTGGACGGCTTAGATATTCCTTCGAATGATCAAAGAGGTGCTGACGCGTTCACCGGCGACCCAGCTCCATACCTAGTTGATCGAACTACACATAGCAACCCAAGAGCGCGTCAAACCGTTTGCCCAAAGTAGGGCGATCGCGCGCTCTTTAAACCCTAAATTGAATCAGCGGCATTACACAACTGCCGTAAATCAATCATGGCCGCCCATCTTCGCCATCCTAGTCGGAAGACCTAGATCTAATTTCAGGTGGCCAAGGAGATGCTTGCACACTCACCAGCAACCCATCTGTGCATATACCTAATCATCCTGTCCAAATCAGTGGAAAACGCCACAAATCGTTTGGCTCAATGGTAGGGTGGCCGCACGGCTTCAAACCCTAAAATACAATCAATGGCAGCATACAACTGCCGCAAATCATCTCGTCCGTCCAACTTTGCTAGCTTGGTCGGACGGTTTAGATCGGATTCTAGATGGCCAACAGGGTGACGCCGTGATCACCGGCTACCCCTCCTCCCCAGGGAACGATCGTCCAAGTCATGACTGATAGACGCATTTATGTGTCTATTTTCATCTCTATTGTATATATTGTTAGTACCCATTTTTGTACTTATTATGGTGTTTTATGTGTTTGTAGGTATTTTTGGGCAATAAACATTTTTGGAAAAAATCGGCTCGAAAAGTTTTCTAAAGGCACCCAAGGGACATTTGTTATTCGGACTCTCACTACTGGATCAGGGGTACCCAAATTACTAAGGGGCACCCAAATTGCTAACCGCACCCCATCACTGGTTAAGGGGAAACCAACCATCATCCTCTTTGTTTGAATTCAGAAAAGTGGCGGGAACATTGGTTTTGAACTGCCAGAATTAGGGTTAAGAATTTGAAGGAGTTTTAAGGAGATTCAACGGCTGAATTTGATTGGGTTTGTTCCTCTGAGTGTAACAGGCGTGGTATAGTCGTTCGTTTCAGCTAGATTTGGCTGGAGAATCAGTTAGAAGTGAAATAGGGAAGTTAACCATAACCTACACCCGCGAAGAGTGGAGCGTGTTTTTCACGGGATATTTTACTCTTTCTCGAGTTTATCTATAGTTGGCACAAGGCTGAATTATGTACGAATCATTTTGTGGCAAGACTGGAGCGTGTTGATCATTGACAGATGCGTGAAAATCAAACCAAGAGATAAATAGGGAAATAATATCTTGGGATGTTGCAAAGGAGTGAAGAGAGGATTATTTCGCATTAAACTCAAGAGATTTGGGTACTGTTGCGATTTAAATAGGTGTATCGGGGTCACAGAGGAGGCTAGGGAGAGTTGGGAGCAGTTAGGAAGAACCAGAGAGTCGAGAAATCAAGTGGAAGAAAAACTCCATTTTCTGCTGCTGTGAAGAACACGAAGAACATAAGACGCATGCAGAACCGTCGTTTTCCAACAGTGACAAGGACAATTGTTTGTGAGTCGTATTGCTACAGTGATAACAACACTTCATTTTTATCGTTCTCTATAACAGCTCTGTTTGTAACAAATAAAAGTGTTACAAACCCGGTTTTATTGTTTTTCTCCCATTTCATTATTGTGAACACCATTTTTGAGCAATAAAGATGAATTTTGAGCGTGTTTCCATGATGATGAGCTAATTCTCACGTAAACAAGGCACGGAGGAAGCTATTGATGCATGAATAATTGGTAATTATTTTACTTTTCTCTAATTTGCATTTTATAATTCACTCAATCACTGCTTTGCAGAATTTTAATTGTTTGCATAATTTTCTTAATTAGTTGTGATTCAATTAGATAGGTTATACTTTGTTTAGATAATCTATGCTTAAGGAATACAATTAATGTTTGAGAATATGCCTGATTATTTGTGAATTAAGAAATAAGAGATTTTAAAGATAATTAGAGTTTTTGGAATTTTTACCATCATTCATTCATGTGTAATAGTGGAATCTAGTGTCTTGGTTATTTTCAATCTTGAAAACAAATTTGGATTTAAATTTTCTCTATTTTTAGTTTAAATAAATCTAAAATCAATTGCTTTCACAAGTCTCAACGAACCTTTTACTACCACTATCTAAAATTACATCAATGACTCATTCATAGGATCCCCAAGCGATCACTCAAAGGTGGTCATTCACGCTACTTGTATGATTCAACAACAGTCATTAACTGCCGCAAATCGTCTCAACCACTCAACTTGGCTAGCCGATTTAAGCGGTCCAGATCCAACCTGGATCGACCGATAGGATTTTAGAATGACTACCAGTCACCACTCTCCTATAGGAACTGATCATCCACTCCCTGGAATGTGAGCATAGCTCCTACCAACTCCCTGAAAGAGGGTGGTCACGCTCCTTTTAAGACATTCAACTCGCGACTAATTTGAACGAGCTCTAAAACAACGATGTTTCCTGCACATCGATTATTTTTAGCTGCTTGTTTAAAAGCGATGCTTTATATACATCTATCATAAGTGATGTTTTATAAATATTGATTTCACAAACAATTTTATTATTTGACCTAAAAGCAGCACAAAGCACTACGTGCTGCTTTTAGCGACGAGTCTCACGACTTGACCCATTAACTCGAGACATCAAACATGTCACAAACTGGGGGATGCTCACTGGGGTATTGGTATGGCGGTTTACAGCGTGCGGCGTGCAACGCGCTCATTACGAGAAAGTGACAGGAAAGGACGGACGGTTAACAACAATGGGAGTAGTGGGTGAAAGTGTGACCAGTTTTCCCTCGTAATGGAAACGTGGTGATCACCACTTTTTACACAACCCCACTTCTCCACTACTTAACTGCCTCCACTTCCTATGAGATCAGGGGTGCGCTCAATGACTTGTATAAATAGGATTTCAACCTATTTTTCAACACAAGAACACAAGTGTTATCAACACAAGTATCCAGAAACCATATTCTGATACAGGTCATAAAAACAGCCACACCTTCATAATTCAACATTCTGATCTCAAACACCTTCTTCGCTTCTAAAAGTACTACCGTGCAGTGCATTTGTTTAGGGTTTGAATTCGTTTCTCATCAACACACCCAAATTTACCAAAAAACAGCAGAATCAGTTTTTACCCCAAAACAATGAGCAGTGTAATATCCTTGGACAATGTATATTATTGATCCTCTTTGAGGATTATTTTTTGTTGCTAAATTGGTTATCTTGAGAGTGAAGTTTTTTTTTTTTTTGATAATTTGATGTTAGTGTGTTGTTGATGCTTTCAATTGTTGTCGCGCCGTTGATGTAATAAGTTATTCTCAAATTAGGCAGCTTGGGAATTTTCATGTATGTTTTAGGGAGAAACCCATTGGAACTTCGGAAGGTGGAGTTCCAAAAGTACTTGGTGCGTATATAATCTTTAGCCACATCCTGAACCGTGGACATTCTTAACTTAACATTTCAAATTTTACGGAATATATACCACCTGTGGGGTTTGCATATACTCGGCACCATACCATTAAAATATGATAAAAATGACTGAGTTGTTGCTATAAATTAGTGAAAATAGTAAGTCCCTTCTATATTGAGTTTGAACAAATTGCAACTGATGAGGTAATTTTGGTTTTACCAACAAAAAAAAAGGCATAAAATGCATTTATTAAAAGATGGATAGTCTTTTTTTTTAAAGGTAGTTTTTATTTTTGTAGGTTCAGTTGCAGGACCCATCTCATGCTTCTTGAGAGACATGACTAGGTTAGTCTCACTATACAATACACCGCTTCGCTAACTTGACTATATTTTCAGTCTACATGGGAAAATGCTAAGACTTACTGTAGTTGTATCCCGCAGATGGAATTTCCATGATAAGGTAATGACACTGTTCTCATATATATATCTGGTCATGCATCATACTATGGCACAATAGAAGTTTTATTTCCATACTATTTAATATTCGTCCCATGTCCTGACTGGTGATCTGAACTGGGTAAATTTCTGTTGCTCTCTTTTGAGAGATATAACAAGGAACTTTGCACCATTAGAAAAAATGAAGTGTGCAAAACTGAGTTGCATCCACCTTGAATGTATCTGAAGCAATAAATTTTGGTAGCCATTCATGGGAAATCTCTCTCTGTATATGTGAACTCAAATAGGTCTATTTGTCAGTCGACAAAGAGGATACAACACCAAACAAGACATACCCATAGACTCTTACTATACATATGGCAAAGTATGGTTTGACTAGCGCTTTCTATATCCGTACGTATAGTTGCTTACTGCACATGAAATGGATATAGAAGTGTCTTGATGAAATGGATATAGCAGTGGTCAACTTCTAATAAAATGGATATATTAGTGGCTTGATGAAAACCAAAAGTCTTCAACTCATGAACGAATTTTTCTCTTGAACCGGTACTTTTGTTGGGGCGGTAAACTTTGGCACAGTGAATGAAAATGATTATTTTGCCTTCAATGTAATAAGTCGTGTATTTTGTTGGGTTGTTACATTGTTTGAAGTAGTTAAATGCCAGGGATGGCATCCTATTAAGTAGATCTTAGCTTTGCTGCCTGCTTAATTGATCAAAAGAAAGACAATGAAGTTTTTCGTGTGTGTTTCCTGGCATTACATGATCTTTAGTTGAGATGTTAGTACGCTTTTCTGACTGTAGTTATCAATTTTCTATTTTAATCGTTTAATTTCAAGACTATTTTTTATTTTCTTCAACGTCTTTCTTTAGTTTTGGTTCTTTTCCATTATGTGTGCTATATCGTTCTTCTGTCCATATGGTAATGGAGTATTTAGGTTGTTGATTCCATTCGACTAACTGTTTTTCACATATATCAACTGCAGGGGACTCGAATAGATGCTAAAGTGGGAAAGGATCATCTGAAGTTGATCCAGGAAAAAATCGAGGAAGGACATGTGTATTCTATTCGGAAATTTAGTGTTGCCAAACCAACTACTGGATATAGAATATTCTCCTATGAGTATGTGATGTGGCTAAATAGGTTTTCAAAAATAGAAAAGCTTAACGTTGCTCCAATGGCATTTCCCCAAGAAATTTTCGAATTCCTCACCCTTGAGAATGTTGCTAGCAGAAGAAACGATAAAACTACGTATTATACAAGTGGTTGGTGTATCAATTAGTTGTTCTTACATTTTACATAGTTCCTTTAAATAACGTAAATGGATATTTTTTTGTATATGTTATTGGAAAGATAAAGTCTGACTCAAACATTGTAACGAAATCAGTTGGTGATAGTGATGTTTTGATGCTGGAAATTTATATCGAGAATGAGAGGTACAATACACTTATAATTTCCACGATTTATTTTTTTGTTTAAGTATTTGTGGATTAGTGATGTGGGATAATTTTTTAGTTACAGGGGAACTGCCATGAAATAACAATGTAGGATAACTTAGTGAACGTAATTAGTGATGCCATCGTAGACGATTCTATGAACGTACCTACTGTGGTGGCAATTACTGGCACAAATATGAAAGATCATTTGGGTAATTTTTTGATCATTTTGTCATGCTTATATATATGAGTGTATATGCCCATGTGTTCCAACTTATTGTTGGTAAGGTAGACCTGGAAAAGGAAAAGAACCCTTATGAAAACATAAAGATTATGTTTGAAGTGACTGAGAAGCTGCAATATAATGAAAACAAGGTAGGTGTCAGAATTTTGGATGTGATGAGGACGTACAGTCATTTGATTGTTTTATTTTTGATAAAGTGATAATGCACACATATAGGTGCATATCAAGAACGAAAAAAATATGGATATGGTTAAATGGTAAATTTTCAAAATCTGTTGAAGGTTACTGATCTTGAAGAAGATAAATATTGATTTCTTCATTCATGGAGTTTCATCGAGTTTCAGGTGTGGTTTCTTAGTCTCATATTTGTAGTTTTAAAGAAAAAGGGGTCCGGCGGTATGGCCAACATATGTTTTATGCCAGGGATTTAATTTTCCCAGAAATTCATTCCATGGTTATTCAAATAAGTCTGTAGCAACTTATATAATCAAGGTTATGGAAATCATTTGGTGCACATATCAACATTCTGGCATGGATGTTTTTTGGTTGCTTTTACTTTTTTTGATGTTGCTGGTTGAATTTATAACATCATCCATGGTAAATTCTCATTGTTTTTGTCTTTAGTAGTTTGGTATAAAGGCTGGAAACATAAAGGTAAATTTCAATGTTTTTTTACATGTTTGTTTTATTTTGAAATGAAGTTCTGGCCTTAAGTGTGTGGAGCATTTGATTGTAGCGGTGCTTTTGCAAGGTTAAAACTAATAACAGTGATTGCATATAAATGAGAGACTCATGACTAATATCACACTCATTTTCTACCTAATGATCCCTCTGGTTGAATGAGCAGGAAAAAAAGGCATAGGTACACAAGCAAGAAAAGAAAGATAGTTCGATATTTTAGAAAGGTAATTTGAGAGCTTATGTCTTATATTTCTGTGCATAATATTTCAGGCGGGATATCTGTGGTTTCAGTGTGTATATAAGATGGATAGACTAATAGTTGTATATATACCTTAATAATATTTTCATCCATTTGATGACTTTTCACCCTTTGGTATTCCTTGGATCAATGTGTACATTGACCTGCCAAATGCCAGTCAGTCTTTCCAGTGTTAATGGATATGGGATTTTTGTGTGCTACGTACTGTTTAAATATTTTTTATGGTTTCACCTTAACTTTGTATACTTATGTTGGTCTTTTTCTTGCTTAAGTAGGGAACGTCATCGTTGAATTCAAGTATATACTTCTGCTGGTCTTTCATCCCCATCATGGCCTCTCCGCTACAACGGACGCCACATAACATAACTGCATTTAGTTAGTGTTCTTTTGTCTAATATTGTTTCCTTTAAGGCCTTTATGATTAGACAAATACATACTAACCCAATTCAGTTAATTAGGATTTCACCACCCTTCCACATGAATCTTTAAGACAATCTATTTCCCAAGATGCAATTACACTGCCGTGGTTTGCAGAAAGAGTATGTATACACAAAGGTCAGGCAACTACGTATAAAAGTAATTAGATTATAAATTGGATGATGATTTTTGGTACTTGATATTTCCTTTTGATATTTCCTTTTGATTTTCTGTAAAATTAACATAGTTATGATTATGATCATATGATGATATTCTTAGATATTTAGTGCGAGTGCTATATATTATGAACTAATATGTGAAACAATCCTTGATTTACTGCTATTGATAGTGAGTATGCAAGTGATGAGTACTTTGATTGAGAGTGGCTATAATTTAAGTGTGGTTGGCATTCGACGCTGCAATAGTAGTAGGGCTATGATTCTCTAAAAGGTATGCTGCATCTGGATTTCTGAATATGCCACAAACTGATAGTTGCAAGATTTGGGTAATCATGCTAGAAGGAGATACGCTGTTAAAAGGTAATCAAAGATGGTGTCCAGTAATATTCCAAAGTCCATGATATGCATTATGAGCAAGAAATTAAAGTAAGTCATGCTGCCCAAGTAAGTTGGAGTTTGAGTTGTCTCCTTCCAAGTTTCAGTTGTACGAACATATGATGTTGCTCTTATTATCCTTACTTCATTACTCATTCAACCATTTAATATTTCTTACTCCATTTATGGTTCTCAAGGAAGCATAATCTCAAGCTGTATTCAGTTGGTTATCTCCATATTTCACATTATTGATTTTTTTTTCTTTATTGATTCAGCTATACATCGATTTTTGGATTTCAAGGAGTCCTTAAGATTCCTGGTGTCATGAAACAAATTTTACCTGGTCAGGAATTGTCTATGTTTCCATCATTCAAGATACAACAAAAGGTTGATATGGCGCATATATGGGTTGGATTTACTCAAGGTATATATCTTTGTAGGAAGACGGAAACAAGCCATAGAGGGGACCCAAGGAATGAGTTCTCTTTTCCTCATTCTTTACCAGTGTTATGTATATTCCATCTTAAGATGCTTTAACATTTGAAATCATTATTTCATATTTATTATGATATACTTATTTTATTATCCTTATCGTGGGAGCCTTTATTGTGACACATATACTTATCCAAAGGTTCCCCTCTTAGAAACACTCCTGGGATAAGTCTACGACTTTTCAGTTGGGAGTACCTTTTGCGGTTCCGTGTAGTAAAAGTGATGCTGCAATTTGTTGAATATATTAATTAGTTTTTCTATTGAAGATGAATTTAGAATACAGTAATTGTTATCTCATATGTGAATCTTTTGGAGAGCAGGTTCAAAAAAAAAAAAAAGCATAAACGAGCATCTCGGCCCTGGAATCTGATAATATCATGGATGGGGCTTCTTATTTTGCATTTACTGTCTTTTCCAGGTGTTGACGAGCACATTTGATGAAGACGAGCTAACCAATGTCAATGTTCCATTTGATGCAGTTGATGTGGATATAAATGGGTCTATCAGTCTTGAGAAAACGAAAGAGGTACATTCTATTGGGATTCACTTAAATATATTTGTTAATTACTTGAAATATAGTTTTGAATTCAACCACTTTTTTGAATGGTTATGTTGGCTTTTTATCATCCGTCAATCTACTCCAACATAATCAGCCTCCCCATCCTATAGGCTTGGTTCCCATATCATTGAGTGAACTCAATGTACTTTATTCACTAACTTTCTGTTCATTAAAACTTTTTTGAACTCAATAGAAAACCAAGTAGACAACTTGCGTTCCTGCTTAATGCATTCAAATATTGTTGCTCTCTTATTACAAGTCAATTCCAAACCGAATTCAATCAACTATAATCCTAGAAGGATTTGGAGTTAACTAAAAAACAACTGGAAAACAACAAACCTATAAACTGTTTTTGGTTAATGGATCGCTGATTTCATGGATTTCCGGCTCACTAATTCATGGATATATATGGTAATGTCAACCTTGGTAATATATTGTTAAGAAAAATTAAATGCATGTAGATAATTGCTACATGCACATAACGATATCCACTAACTAAATTGGTCTTCCTTATAGCAATTAGGGGCTTAATAAGAAAAAATAGGCTTCGCCAAGTTTCTGCAGTTGTGTGTATTTGGAAACAAATAGGAGATGAAATAAAAGTTAGGGTGGATACATTTATAAAAAAATCAAAAATGTGTTGGCTATTTTTGCAGGAACTTGCTTAAGTACCAATACGGATGACTCATTGGATTAGATTACAAAAGGGTTCCTTCCAATGGTGTTTTCAATCAGTTTGAAAATGTTTTTTCTCGAGCATAGAAAGAGTACAATAATCGCAGGTTGGAGTTCTTGAATGCTATACCTTTATTTAATATTTGAATAAACTCTCTTTTTTGTTGTGTTTAACTGCACTATAAAATTGTTGCAGTTTTGACTGTTGCTCACCCCGAAGAAACCAGCATGTAGTTTTGACTTTCGTACTGACGTAGAAAGTGATATTTTAAGTGTGGAATGCAGGATAATCATAAAAAAAAAATGAGCTGTGAAATTTAATCCATAAAGGGGCACCTACTGTACCACAAATACAAATAAGGAGAAAAAGATATCCAACAAAACTCTTGGAAAGCTGACATATTTTACATGAGATTATATATTACTATAAAAAAATTACTTTGTGTTCTTTTTGTAGGCAGGTTATTTTCAACCGATGTGTTTGCAAGATGATGCTTTGTCATTCTAAAATCTTTTACCATAGGAAAATACCGAAATCAAACAATTGGAATGCTTTGGATTAACTATACAGTTCCGGTTAATTTCCTTCCATAAGGGTACATAGTGTAAGTATATGCAACCACGTTCATTTGTAATGTTATGTTGCTCAAGTTTTATTAGAATTACATGTATATGAGCTTGATTACAGGTAAAAGATAATGGAGAGCAAGAAGGTTAATATTTTTTGTCGACAACATAAGGTAGTATATATGTAGTTCTCCTCTGAAGTTGGGATGCCTGTGCAAACGCAATCCTTGCGTCTTTTGTTCCTTCTTTTATATTGTAAGTCGCAGATTATTGAGTTTTCTAAGGTTTAATTTTTAGCACATATATGTAGTTTTAGTGCAGGAATGGTTATACATAATATCGTTGCTGAGTAGTTCACCGTGGAAGATTTTTTTTTCTTGATAAAGTTGGTACCATGACACTTGAATTTGATTTAGAAATAATATTAGATTATCTTCCAAAACGACATTAGTATCAGACTAAAAGTGTTGTGAACAGTATTGTCGGACGTGTCTGACATTTTACTTGCATGATTTTGACACCATCCTTATTATGATATTAATTATATATATATATATACACGTCATCTATAAAAGAAACAAAGCCACACTATGTTATTTCATGGCCTACAACGAGTCACGGAGAAACAAATATGGAATGCAGGCCATTTAAGTATATAATTAGCCTATGATGCCTTATTTTGGGATAAAGCTAGGTGCAATTGGATTTTCAATGTGGACCTTTCATTGATACAACAGGTATACGGGGGAAGTGTCTTTACTTGAATCATGCATGGGGTAACCGCCAGCTGATGTGTGTTCTTTTTCTTCTTCCTTAAATTAAAAAATATGCAAATGTACAAGTTTTTGTTGATGATCGTACAACTCAGTTGTGGACACTGGAAATTTTATAGATCAAGTTGCTAGACATTAGGGAATTTTATTGATCAAGTTCTAATATGTCTCTATTTTGATGCCTAAGTATGGGTCAGGGTACTCATATACCGACTAATCTGGTACAAACGCATGCATTAGTTTCCTTATTCACGTCTCTATGATGCCTCTCTTCTCTTTGCATAAACAACATCTTACAAATGTTGAACGCGCAGAATAAAGAACATGGAAGTATTTTTGTTATTGTAAGCTAATCTATTGTTCGTTTATTATCTCTAAGAATCACATTCATGGTGACGAATCTTTGTAATTTAAATTCGTAGATCGTACTAAGCTTGGGTAAGACGGATTGTGGTCGATATATACGGGTACAATGGCATTAGGACAGCTAGGCTTTTTTCCAGGACATATTAATTCATATGTCCCTTTCCTGGTAATATCTGTATTTTCGTACTTTCAAATAATTTGTGCCACAAGTTTATTACCATATTTCTATATTTCAGACATGCAACAAATACCTGCAATCAAGGTAGAGAATATAAAACCGGATTAAAATACAATTTTATTTTATTTTGCAACGGTGAAATGAATTATTTATTTATTATTTGATCCAACATAGTGTTAAGTTGAGTTTGCAATTCACGTTGTTTTTTTGTCTTCTTCTTGGTACAAAGCCTTGAACCCATGACCCTCAGGTATGGAGAAAGAAAGTAAACCATGTACTTATACCATTAGGACCTGGGAGGCGTTGGTGCAATTCACGTTGTTGGATGCTCAATAATATTATCATAATCCGTTCACATACCATATGGTCCAGCACTGTCCCTAGACCATATGATCTAAGAACATTTTTTTTCCTTCGATTTTTTGTTGTGTTCTGTCTTTCTTCTTACTTGATATATAATTTTTTTTAGTATACTGACATTTAGTTGATTGGAATTACAGTTGTGTATTGTAAAACATTATGCTAGAATTTTAGTCATGTAAACATACTACTACTGTGAATTATAAACTCTAATGGGTTTGCCAGCTTCGATGCTTACTTTTACAGGAACTGTGAGGGCTCTCCATGTTTGGGTTAGCTGCAGAAGTAAAAGCAACAGGTTTTTTCAATTGAAATGCATCTGAATTGAGGTCTTATTGGAAAGGTTTGAGGCTTTGAGCTACCACGTGTCCTCTTTTTCAAAAGAAACTCAGACGGGAAATATTAAAGGACTGAAACAGCTTTGAACTGAAATAGGTGGAATCAAACCAAGCCTACTCAATCAGTTGTTCATTCCATATACAGATGAAGGTTCTCGGCTTCAGATCTTCAAGGATTGAATATTATTACAAGATTTTTTCGCGTTATTTGCAAGATTCCGGACTTCCAGTTTCTGAATTCTTTTCAGGGTGGGACTTGAATAATATTATTTGGCTTATTTTTTATCCATTTATAACTTTTCCCTATTATAGTTGGTTGTGTTGGAGTTTTTATGAAATTTTTATTTCAAGGATGCCTGTTTATTTGGTGCTCACAATATTCGGTGGAACCCATAAACTAACTCAACGACATTGAGTTCATTTTATTATAATACAAGGGTACTCAAATCTAACCTTATTACACTCCCTCATAATTTCGGCATTACCTATTTTGGCACCAATGTTTCTAAGAAAACCCAAAAAACAATGTATTTGAAGCTAAATTTCAGACATTTGTTTTCAACAGCTAATTCTCGAAGTGATGGATGGCAGTGTTAAACATCTCGCAGTGCTTAGTTTATAAGAATATATTCCTACCAAAAATTATTACATTTCGATATTTTAAATTCCACCATCTACCGATTTAATTTTTGACAATCATCAACGGTTAATTTTGAAATTGATAGATGGCAGTGTTATATATTTCAGATTGTGCGTACTTTTGGTATTCATGTAAAACTTTGTAAGTGGAACATATTATCGAAATGTTAGTTTTAACTGCGTTCTCATTTGGGTTCTATAAATAAATTGGTGCGGAAATTGCAAGATAGTGTGAGAATTACCATGTGAGCGGATCCTTCTCTTTAACGATTTTTTATTTTTCAGTTGATTGTGCATTGCTTAATTGCTTTAGATGTGACATTTGAGAATTATAATTCATATTATTATTTGTTGTTTTCTTGCGCAAATACAATTTTGCATAATAGTCAGCAAACCATAATTTACTAATCATAATCATTTGCAGAATAAGATAACAATTTATAATAAAAAAATACTTGGTAATACTTGCCAAACGAATGTGTCTAAAAAAAATTATAATGAGAATAATTATTTTTATAATCAATATTCCTACAATATATTGATTACCAAATGGCACCAATTATTTCTATTAAGTAAAAAATAATTTACTAATCAAGAAAAAATTTACTAATTAATGCATGTGGACTACAGGAGCGGGGCGAAGCCCCGCCACACACTCCCACCTGCCCCGGTGCATAGCACGGGTTACACATTAGTATGGTATAGTGGGCCCAACTTTTCTGAGTAGACCAGCCAGTTGGATAGGTTCTACTATTGATCTAACTACCATGGTGCAATTGTCTTCCCTTGGTATCATAAATAATTTCTATTGCACTACCAAACTAAAAGAAAAAATAAAATATTTATGTGTGTAGAAATAATAATACATTTAACATGCTAAAGAAATTGGCAGATGCAAAAAAAAGGAGTCCAAGTTTGTGCACCCCTCTAAAACCGGGTTGCACGTTCCGGCTTTTAGTATTGGACGAATTTTCAGGCAAAAACCACCCACCTAATTCTATAAATTATTGATATTTTCTCTCTCTTATTTAATTGTAATCTTCATCAGGGATTGTGAGTTTATCTTCTTCGTACCAGTTCATCTTCAATATTGCTAAAATTTAAATTGCGTTGGTTTTCTTCAACTGCTTTTCGATGCGAGTCAATGTTTCAATTTCAGGATTTTCTTCAAGAAGAAAATACTAGGGTTTAATTTTTGAGGGGAAAATTATAAGGAAGAAACAAAAAAAAATTGTAAGGTAAGTAATTTTTCAGTTGGGTATGGAATTTAAATAAGTGGAGAGAAAATGTTACCAATGGAGTATCTATTGATTTAAAGAATGAATTGAGTATCTAGTGATCTGAAGAAAAAAAAAAGAGTGTTAATCAATTGAGTAGTGTCCGGCATGAGATAACTTGGAGTATTATCAGTACTTTGAAATTAATAAGTTCTTCTTCAAGTTGGGTTAAATTAATGGACTAATTTTTTTTTATTGGAAACACATGCATAGATTAGGAAGTTCAAGGTACATGGATTGGATTGATTATTAAGATCAATCACAGTGTCAAACAAGCTTAACAAATCTGATAACAATTTTTAAGTTTCGCAAATGCCAAATCATGCAGTCCTTATCTTTGAAAAACCAAAAAAAAAAAATTCACCGAAGATGTTCTTCTCTTTCTGATCGAAATTTTGTGAAGATGTTAACTGTTGAAAAAACTGAAATGAACAGAGAAAAACGGAGACTGAACAGAGAGGAGAGAGAATTAATAAGTTGTTTTACTAAAATAATCCGGTTTGCTGGCTAAAAAAACTCTCTAATAAAGAGGGCCAGAATGTGTACTCGGTTTTAAAGGGGTGCACAAAGTTGGACTCCAAATAAAGGGTTCTAACGATTTTCACAAGAAAATTTATTAGTTATCTATTATTCTTTTCGTATTTTGCGGAGCAGAATCCTTCTGAATATATGTTATTTTTAAAAAAAAAATGAAACAGTCCTCCAGGTTAAGGTGACCTCAACCAAAACAACCAAAAAAAACAAAAACAAAGCTAACTACGATAGTAAGCTGTGATACTCTTATCCTCCTTAATAACTTTCCTCGACTCCTCCCTAAACCCTCCAAGATCAAACTCCACAAAATATCACATTTAGTCCTTCTACGCATGACTCACTCTCAATCTTCTAAATTTCTTCCTTAACTGACTAATTCTCCTCCAGAGTTTTTATGCAGGACACTCCACATTGGCTTAGACTCTTTACTGTTAAAAGGATTAAACATTGTCGTAGAGTCAGTGCCTATGTGAATCAAAGACACGGGGGATTAAAGTTTCGAAGTTAGTTCAACTCCATTTAACTCCAAAGTAACCACAATTTCCAGCCCACAACCAACAATGGCAGCAACTATAGGAAAACCAGTAGAATTCCTGATAATGGCCTCATATCCACTAGATCATCCCTCCTAAACCCATCAATTGATCATGACTTAATCTTCAGCAGGAAATATCACACTACACGCAATAATCCTCTTCTCAAGCATCATGTAAACTTTCAAAAAACTAATTAACAAAACATGTATCAAAGTCCATAAATTGGATAGCTTCCACCTTTAATCTCACATCATCTATGATAATGAAGCTGACAACATCAACAGAACTGGAAGTATAAGAATGAAATCTCTTATTTGTTTCGTTCTATATATGATAAACAAATTAAATTATTCCTGGTCAATTTCTTATAGTAGTATTCACAACACCAGATCCCTGGAAAGAGTCAACACACCACTTCAACTCCTGCTCCCAAGATAAAGAGCAGCATCTAGTAAAACCTATCTTATAATCAACACCCTGTTGGATAAACAATATGCTACAACTGTAGAACAGGTGATCCTCATCCTAAACAACTTTCCTACACAGTAAGAAGCTAGCATCTTCAATAACTCCCCACTGCAGCAACCTTTTTCTAGTTTTCAATCTTCTATGAAGAGCCAATCAACTAATGAAGAAATATTTTAGAATGCTCTATTTGTACAAAACAAGTTTATACCACTCCACAACATCCTCATTTTGCCCAATAGTATTATAAGTGTCCTTTAATGAAAAATCCCTCTACTTACTAGCCTTACGAATCACTTAGTCGGATTCAATAACATCCACTTTCACATTTATAGAGAGGATATGAAGCTCTGACTCACAACCAACACCCCCACCCACCCACCCCCAGGGATCACCTGTTTATCATCAAGGTGCTTTCCTTTCTCCATAAATCTATTATCACATGCATCCTCATCATGCACTTAATGACACAACCTCCCATTTGGATGAATAAATTCAAGTAAAAATCTAGTGTCCTTGCTATTACCCAGGACAGTACCCATAAAAGGCTTAGCCGTTTCTCTGTTATCCAAGATTATCCTCCATCTCCTAAAAAAATTTTGAGGTACCCTCATACTCTAAAAGTCCTTATTTTTCACTATATTCAATTTCACCCACTGATTCCAAGTTGTATCTTTCCCAAACACCAAACCCTATATATGTCTTAAGTTAGCAGAAAGATTTGTTTTCTCCAAATTCTTAACCTCTAATCCACCTTCATCCATAGGTTTTTAAATCTGCCACCACCCTATAAGATTATGTCACTTTCCCATCTCAGGTTCATCCCACAGATATCTCTTGAAAATATGTTCAACTTTTCTTGAAAATATGTTCAACTTTTCGAAACTCTTTTTGGCAGTATGAAACAAGAAAACCAAAAATAAACCATTCCACACAAGAGAACCTTAATAACCAAAAGTATTCGAGGATAAAGCCAAGAATCTAGATTTCTAAGATTTAATCATCTTAGTAATTTTAACAATCAAGGGTAGACAATCAACATAAGATAGCCTAGTGTATGAGAGGTACCCCTAAGTACCTGACTAGAAGAACACCCGCAACACAACTTGTCTCAACGCCCTTTTAGATCCAAAGAACCCATAAGGTGAGCCATTAACCATGATAGAAAATTTATAAATAAAGATATAGAGATACACTAAATTAATGAACTCAAAAGGAACCCAAACTTCAACAAATCCACATAAATAGCCTCTCATCTTACAGAAAGATAAGCCTTCTTTAACTCAAGATTTCAGTGACCTTTATGTTTTTTTTTATAAGCAGCAGCCTAAAACAAGCTAGAGGTCTACCTCAACAGTTGGCGTAAGTCAGATTAGAGGTATAGACCAAAAAAAAGAATCCAAGTTATCTTTGGCCGAAGCAGCTAAAGAGTGACATTGTTGCAGGTTCTTGGTTGAAAAGAGAAAATACAAGCAACCAAACCAGAACTAAAAAAAGGAAATTCTTTAAAAAGTGCATCCGTCCGTTGATTTCCTTCAAAATTTCCCAGGGAGAATTGGTCAATTAAAGGTTTCGCGTCACTTTCAATGATAATTTGAGTAAGTTGCAATTTCATAGCTTTCTTTAAAACTTCCATATGGCCCTAGGTTCTTATTCTTCTGGAGAATAGACTTCAAAAACAATAGCATCATAAAAAAAGGTTTTCCAGAAGAGTCTCTCATAATGAAGCATGCATCATTTTTTAGAGCACTGCTCGGTCGAACTGGCAAGCGTTGCTATCTCAAGCTTGTTTGTCAATGTTAGTGATCAAAACTATAAGTCTTGATTTCTAGTCTACTTAAAGTAATGTCTCGGACTAGGATAGATTGTGTAGTTGAGCATTAGACTTCACGGCATTCATCATTGAAGACGAAGAACTACTAAGGAGAGCTTGTGGAACTTCATCAACAAAAGGTATGTGGAGACTGAAACTCATCTATCACTTGGAAAGTCTATTTCTACTCTATCTCATGTATTGAGACAAAAGTCGTATTACGATAGTTTTCGATTATACACATTTGAGATTTCGATCTGAGTATAACTCTCTTACATATTTCTCGAAATATGTGATGGTAAGCTTTCGCTTAAACCAAGTTCATCTTATATTCTTGACGAAAGTCAAAAGATGATCATGTGAAAATTTCCGAGTAACATCTTACATGGTTTGTGTGATAAAATTATTTGGTGTAGACTTGGAATGTTTCGTTATGATTATTTCAATAACTTGAAAATTGCTTTGATGCTAATAGTGTGTGAAAACGTCTATTGTCATCCTCTAAGAAAGTTTAAATGATTGAAATAGAGTTTAGAACAATTGGATTTGCACATAGTATGCGTACTTGCATTCATGTAATCCATGTCCGGGAACCATAGTATGCATACCCGTATGCGTACCTATTGGTTTGTGAAAGTCCGGGTACCTAAGTACACATACCGGTATGCGTACTTACGTAAGGTATAGGTTCGGGAATTTCTGCTGAAGTTTGGAAGTGTTAAGGTATGCGTACCCATTCGCATACTGGCGCACCCAAACCCGGTCCGGTCACTAAGGTATGCGTACCCATTTGCATACCTAAGTGAATCATGTTCAAAAACCGGCTTGCTCATGAACTAATATATTTATATAATAAGGAATGCAATCTTTGCAAACGTGGCTATAATATTCATGAATTGATTTGAGTGAATCAAACCAATTTTGCTTAAATTGTGTTCTTGTATACTTCTATGAGAATATAGCAATTGAACAACTCTATAACTAGATTCATTTGAGTCATTTAAACTAGTTGTGGTTAAGATGAATAAGGTTGATATGAAGGTGTTCATATAGATAACTTTGGTTAACTAGTGTTGATCCAACATAGTGTACACGTTTAGTCACGTTTACTCAAACCTAAATGAAGGTACATTTCATTTGTGTATAACAAGCTAAGTTCGATCTAACGGTTGAAATATATTAGCTTGAGTTAAATCAGGTTTTCATATAACGGTGAATATTGAATGCTTGGTTACCAAGGTAACTTAGATTACAAACCCTGATTTGGAAACTATATAAAGGAGAACTCTAGCAACTGGGAAACCTAATCCCCACACCTCCTGTGTGATATTAGTTGCGACTAGAGTCGATTCTCCTTTAACCTTAGGTTTTTCACGAAACCATGTAGGTTAACGACTTGAAGACTTCATTGGGTTTGTGAAGCCAGGCCCAACTATTTTCTCTGTAGTTGCGTGTTCTGGTCTTTCCCTGTTCTATCGTGATTGAGTACTATCTTCTCTAAGATTTGCTCGAGAGTGATCTCCGATAGGAAAGATAAAAATTAGTCACAAACATCTTCGTCTCATCGTTTGTGATTCCATAATATCTTTTTACGCTACCATACGATTAAGATTATTGTGAGGTGATTGATAATACTAGGTTGTTCTTCGGGAATATAAGTCTGGGTTATCAATTGGTTCCTGTGCACCTTGATTTATCAAAAGACAGAACAAAACTCGTAGGTATTTCTGTGGGAGACATATTTATCTATTCCAATAGACTTTTCTGTGTGAGACGGATTTTTTTTTATCAAGTCTTCGACTTTGGGTCGTAGCAACTCTTAGTTGTGGGTGAGATCAGCTAAGGGAATCAAGTGCGTAGTATCCTGCTTGGATCAGAGACGTAAGGAGCGCAACTGTACCTTTAATTAGTGTGAGATTGATTAGGGTTCAACTACAGTCTGGTCCGAAGTTCATTGGTAGTAGGCTAGTGTCTGTAACGGCTTAATACAGTGTGGTGTTCAAAACTGGACTAGGTCCCGAGGTTTTTCTGCATTTGCGGTTTCCTCGTTAACAAAACTTCTGGTGTCTGTGTTATTTCTTTTCCGTGTTATATTTTGTTATATAATATAAATATCACAGGTTGTGTGTTGAATCGATCAATTGGTAAATCCAACCTTTGGTTGTTGATTGAAATTGATTGATCCTTAAACATTGGTCTTTGGTACCGTTCAAGTTATTTATCTTATATTCAATCGGGCTCGCAAATTTCTATTTGTTGGTTGTAGATTGAATTGAGAGATAGAGATAAAAACTCTTTGATATACTTTTCTCTAGATTGAGTCTAACTGTCTAGTTGATTCTCTTGAAAGTATATTGGAGTTTGTCTATTCAGATTGCCGAACGAAAAATTGGGTGTGGTTGTTGTACCCAGCTTTTTCAATTGGTATCAGAGCAGGCAAACACATTAAAGACCTCATAAGTTTGTGTTTGTAGCGATCTGAATATGGAAAGAAGTGTTATCTCTGATAAACGCATCGCTAGTAACAGAAGTTCTGTTTCTATGAAATCTATTTAAAGAGAAAGATTTTTCAATCTTAAATATAGACGAATCTAGTGTTCTAACGAAGCAGACTTCTATTGAAGAGTGTTACCCGGATTACCTTACTGACGAGTCTGACTCTGAAGTTGGAAGGGAATTATCCAAAGAGAGTGCAGTGATTCTAAAACTTGTTAGAATCAAGGATGATGATGTCAACCGGTTGAAACACAAAGTCAATACTCTTGTTGGTATGGTAAATGAGCATGACTCCCTTCTAAAGGTCATTCGAGAGGAAAAAGCCTCAGTCTGTTCTTCACGAACTCTTCTTGAGGGAAAACTCAAAGAGGATGCTTTGGAAATTGAACTTCTTTTGAGTAAACTCTCTATTCAAGAATGTTCCAAAGAGTCCACTATACCAATCGCTTCTGATTTAACTATAAAAAAATTAGTTCCAGAAGCAAAATTGAAATCCCTGCCTGTTGAAAAAGATGTGCTTGTGTCTTCCTTTAATCAAGGAATATCCACATCACATGGAAGGAACACATCTCCCAACGATGGTGTTAAGAATGTTCTGTCTAATCACTTAGGTGATCAGAAAGTGTGTCTTTTTTGTGATTCAAAAGGACATGGTGAACAAAAGAGAAAATCGAGGTTGAATGACAATTTTATTGTTCGTCTTCAACACACCTTAGATTTAATTCTCAAAGGTGTAACTGACATTCGTATGTCTAGACCAATTGGTTTTAGTACTCACCCTGTGTACCCTACCAGGAAATTCAGTTTGATGTGTTCCTCAAATGTTCAAATGCGTAACAGTCTTCCTAAACCATCTCGTCTAAGAAGAGCTCAAGGATCTTCTTTTATTAAAAAGAGAGATAATGTTGTTCTTGATGTGAAAAAGGTACCAGAAGAAGGAAGCAAAAATGGAGATATGGAAAACAACCTAAATCTGATAATTGAAGGATATAAAGAAGTCATTAACAAGCTGTCAATTCCCTCTAGTCAAAATTCTTCATGTAAGAATACATAATATGCGTCGTATTTTGATGATAGTAAATTTTATGATAACTTTTCGCATCATAATGGTTTTCCTCCAAAGATCAGGAGAAAGAGGTTTAACCGAAAACAACGTTCATTTGATGAGCTCAAGGCTCATACTTGTGCTAATTGATCACAAGGTTGAAATCTCACTCACAAAAATCCTGGTTTAGGGAGATATAATCAGGTATACTTGATGGCAAAGTGTTTTTCTGATTCTCTAGCTATTTTATTATTGTTCTTATCTGGATTATCTTCCACAAACATTTTTGCATAAGTATTTGTGCTTTGGTCTTGTCAAGTTTTTGATTTTTATTTTATTTTTGAAATTTTGGTATGTCAAAATGCTACTCTTATGTTCTAAATTTTTCTCTGATGAGAATGTAAAATTTATTGAGCTAAAAGTTGTGAAGTTTGTCACGTAGCAAAACATTATTGAACAAACAGTTTTTCCTGTTTTCCATTGTTCACTCTTGGGTATTTTCTGGCTATGGGTCAAGTTTGTATTCGTACGGGTACCCACGTTACTTGTCACGGACTAACTTTGGAAACCCTAAACTTTGAGAAACCATTTAAATACCAAAATCTTTTTCTTGAGTACTCTTACTCTAGGTTATTTTTCCTATCAAGAATGGCATCTCCTTCAGGAACTTGTAACTTTGCAAAAGGTTTTCTTGAAAAGGGTTGTGGTTTCAATGAAGAGGAAAAAAGAACTCTTGTGGAAGTTAATGACACCTCTCCTTAATCTCCTGATAATTATTCAGACATTGAGGATGATGAAGAGATTTCTGCTGAAGTTGTTCAAGATTTTATCGGTCAGTTTAATGATGCAAAACTGCTTTTTGTTGATACCTTAAAAAATCTAGACATGTTAAGAACTGAGTTGAAAAAGGTTAACTCTGACCTTGCTCTCATGAAGACACATGTTGAGAATCGTCTCAAGAAGAATATTGTGTCCGAAGATGCAGTCAATACCATCTATCACAAGCTTGAAGGTCTTGAAACTCATGAAGCTTGCACACGCGAACGATGATTTTTGCTTGTGATCGTTTTTGGTCTTAGAGTTTTTTTGATTTTTTGATTTTTGTCTAGGAAACTTCTTATGAGAATTTATTCTTGTGTTTTTAAGAAGGATAACTAGGGTTTGGAATAGCCATTATTGTGAGTACACGTAGCTATTGCCAACGTTTTCATCTTGCAATGTTTTTAGATTTATTTGTTTAAATTCTAAAAGTTTATTTGGAAGATGATTTTTGCAGTATTAATCTTTATGATTTTATATATTGCAAATTGTTATGGGTTATGTTGTTTACGTCCGTGAACCTTGATTGTCCCATATTTGTTCAAAAGTTAACTCTATTATATGTCGATATGAAAGTATTAATGAAAGATAGAATGAACTTTTGACTACAAAAGTTAAGCCTTTTATGTCATTATGCAAATATTGATGGAAGAAAAGATGAACTTTTGTTTACAAAGATTAAGTCTATTATATGTCATTGTGCAAATAGTGATGAAAAACAGAATGAATCTTTGATTATTCTGCAGTATTGGTCTTTCGCTGATCCACATCTTTGTGAATGTACTGTGTTGCTCCGTAAGTTCTCTTATGTTGAGCATGGATAATTGAATTGATCATTTTCCTTGTGGTTAATTCAATTGAGATTTTTGGATACAAATTCATGTTTCATGTGATTTGTTAATGTCCAAAGAAATCCTTCTTTTCTTGTAAAAGTAAGGTCGCTCTTGTTGTTCTTTCGGGAATGACATAATATGGGGGAGAGTTCTTTTTGAACTTGTGCTTAATTGCCAAATCTTTGTGGGGAGTGCGGCTGTGGAATATTGTAGGAGTTTTCTTGTATCTTTATAAACTCCTTGATGAATGCATTTAGCTTCGGCTATATGATTGCATCTAAACAAGTTGGTATGTTATTCTCTTTTGGACATGAAGTATCTCTCTGGAAATTTCATTAGGATCCCACTAGTTTTCGTACCTTTTCCAATTTATATTGACAAAAAGGGGGAGAATTAATGTGTAGTGCATCCTACAAAAACATATGGTTTACGGATCATTATGTAAGGGGGAGTGGTTTTCATGTGAGATAAAGTATTGACTAAGGGGGAGTGATACATATCACCATTGTATTATTGTCAAAGGTTTGGTACAATTGAACTTTGATGTTGTGTAATGATACTATGACACTGTATAACAATGATTGAGAGCAACTGTTTTCTCATTGTTATTGCTACGGATCTTTAACAACTATGATACTGAATTGAGCATCTATGGAATCATGGGAGTACTTGGAAGTGGCGAAGATTTCAAGTAAAGTTGAAGAACCAAGGAGATCAAGCATTTGGATGAGAAGCTACAAAGTCTTATTTATTTTGTAATCCATATGTATTGATAGTTTTGTCAATAAAATTGATAAATGGGGAGATTGTTAGAGCACTACTCAGTCGAACTCGCAAGCGTTGCTATCTCAAGCTTGTTTTTCAATGTTAGTGATCAAAACTATAAGTCTTGATTTCTAGTCTACTTAAAGTAATGTCTCGGACTAGGATAGATTGTGTAGTTGAGCATTAGACTTCACGGCATTCATCATTGAAGACGAAGAACTACTAAGGAGAGCTTGTGGAACTTCATAAACAAAAGGTATGTGGAGACTGAAACTCATCAATCACTTAGAAAGTTTATTTCTACTCTATCTCCTGTATTGAGACAAAAGTCGTATTACGATATTTTTCGATTATACACATTTGAGATTTCGAGCTGAGTATAACTCGCTTACATATTTATCGAAATATGTGTTGGTAAGCTTTCTCTTCAACCAAGTTCATCTTATATTCTTGACGAAAGTCAAAAGATGATCATGTGAAAATTGCCGAGTAACATCTTACATGGTTTGTGTGATACAATCATTTGGTGTAGACTTGGAATGTTTCGTTATGATTATTTCAATAACTTGAAAATTTCTTTGATGCTAATAGTGTGTGAAAACGGCTATTGTCATCCTCTAAGAAAGTTTCAATGATTGAAATAGAATTTAGAACAATTGGATTTGCACATAGTATGTGCACTTGCATACATGTAATCCATGTCTGGGAACCATAGTATGCATACCCGTATGCGTACCTGTTGGTTTGTGAAAGTCCGGGTACCTAAGTACACATACCGGTATGCGTACTTGCGTAAGGTATAGGTTCGGGAATTTCTGCTGAAGTTTGGAAGTGTTAAGGTATGCGTACCCGTTCGCATACTGGCGAACCCAAACCCAGTCCGGTCACTAAGGTATGCGTACCAGTTTGCATACCTAAGTGAATCATGTTCTAAAATTGGCTTGCTCATGAACTAATACATTTATATAATAAGGAATGCAATCTTTGTAAACCGTGGCTATAATGTTCATGAATTGATTCGAGTGAATCAAACCGATTTTGCTTCAATTGTGTTCTTGTATACTTCTATGAGAATATAGCAATTGAACAACTCTATAACTAGTTTCATTTGAGTCATTTGAACTAGTTGTGGTTAAGATGAATAAGGTTGATATGAAGGTGTTCATATAGATAACTTTGGTTAACTAGTGTTGATCCAACATAGTGTACACGTTTAGGTACGTTTACTCGAACCTAAATGAAGGTACATTTCATTTGTGTATAACAAGCTAAGTTCGATCTAACGGTTGAAAGA
This sequence comes from Papaver atlanticum, assembly GCA_023531105.1. Lineage (NCBI taxonomy): Eukaryota > Viridiplantae > Streptophyta > Magnoliopsida > Ranunculales > Papaveraceae > Papaver > Papaver atlanticum. The sequence goes on along the minus strand of JAJJMB010012776.1, from coordinate 1,031,438 downwards.
TATTAGCTTGAGTTGAATAAGATTTTCATCTAACGGTGAATATTGAATGCTTGGTTACCAAGGTAAGTTAGATTGCAAACCCTGATTTGAAAACTATATAAAGGAGAACTCCAGCAGCTGGGAAACCTAATCCCCACACCTCCTGTGTGATACTAGTTGCGACTAGAGTCGATTCTCCTTTAACCTTAGGTTTTTCACGAAACCCTGTAGGTTAACGCTTGAAGACTTCATTGGGATTGTGAAGCCAGACCCAACTATTTTCTCTGTAGTTCCGTGTTCTGGTCTTTCTCTGTTCTATCGTGATTGAGTACTATCTTCTCTAAGATTTGCTTGAGAGTGATCTCCGATAGGCAAGATAAAAATTAGTCACAAACATCTTCGTCTCATCGTTTGTGATTCCATAATATCTTTTTTCGCTACCATACGATTAAGATTATTGTGAGGTGATTGATAATACTAGGCTGTTCTTCGGAAATATAAGTCTGGGTTATCAATTGGTTCCTGTGCACCTTGATTTATCAAAAGACAGAACAAAACTCGTAGGTATTTCTGTGGGAGACATATTTATCTATTCCAATAGACTTTTCTGTGTGAGACGGATTTTTTTTTATCAAGTCTTCGACTTTGGGTCGTAGCAACTCTTAGTTATGGGTGAGATCAGCTAAGGGAATCAAGTGCGTAGTATCCTGCTTGGATCAGAGACGTAAGGAGCGCAACTGTACCTTTAATTAGTGTGAGATTGATTAGGGTTCAACTACAGTCCGATCCGAAGTTCATTGGTAGTAGGCTAGTGTCTATAACGGCTTAATACAGTGTGGTGTTCAAAACTGGACTAGGTCCCGAGGTTTTTCTGCATTTGCGGTTTCCTCGTTAACAAAACTTCTGGTGTCTGTGTTATTTCTTTTCCGTGTTATATTTTGTTATATAATAGAAATATCACAGGTTGTGTGTTGAATCGATCAATTGGTAAATCCAACCTTTGGTTGTTGATTGAAATCGATTGATCCTTGAACATTGGTCTTTGGTACCATTCAAGTTATTTATCTTATATTCAATCGGGCTCGTAAATTTCTATTTGCTGATTGCAGATTGAATTGAGAGATAGAGATACAAAACTCTTTGATATACTTTTCTCTAGATTGAGTCTAACTGTCTAGTTGATTCTCTTGAAAGTATATTGGAGTTTTTCTATTCAGATTGCCGAACGAAAAATTGGGTGTGGTTGTTGTACCCCCGCTTTTTCATCATTAGCCAAAGAGACATGGTCGAAAGCACCATCAGTATTGCACTTGATCCAACTAGGAGGAAGGGGCATCCATTTTGTAGCACCAATAACATTAATGAAAGGGAAAGGTGAAATAATATGATTCGTAAAAACAATCATAATCCTAGCTCTGGTATTCACAGCTATGGGATTTTCCTTTTTCTTACTGAAAATAAGGTTATTTCTATTATTCCATATGGCCCACATTACAATAGCAAACAATTTTTTTGAATCATCGGACAGGGAGGTGGTAGCATTAACAAGCCAACAATCAAGCCAATCAAGCAAAGTAAAATTATGAAAATTTATGAACAGGAAAGCAAAGAGAGAAACCAAGCCAAACTCAAGCAGAAAAAGGTCATAAGACCAAAGCATGCATAGCAGATTAATTGCAAGATAAATATCTGGGGCAGATTATGGTATCAATAGGTTCTAGTCTGCAGAACAATCCTAATTTATAAAGCATTCCTAGCAGATTTCCGGTTAAAGATTTGAATACGATGTGGGACTCTAAGTTTCCAAATGCACTTCCAAATAATTTTTCTTTGGGAAGGTTTAAGATCTTTGTGACCCAAGTAGGCAGATTTAGAACTAAATCTACCATTCTTTGAAAGCTCCCAAGCCCTCCTATCAGGAGTGCATTGCCGGCTTAAGGGAATAGTAACAATCTTATGTACAGAAGCATTATCAAAATGGGTGTTCAACCTGGAAAGATTCCTGGGTGTAGTATCAGAATCAATAAAAATAAGACACTTTTAGGCGCTGGGGGAAGGAGGAACAAGGGGATTAGGTTTAGTAAAGCCTAAAGTAAGAATCCAGTTGTCACACCAGGGGTTAATAAACTGGCCATCACCCACAATCAAATATATGAAAGGTTTGATGAACTCCTTAATGGTATGGAGACATCTCCAAGTCCAAGAGCAAGTAGAAGGGCACTTAGCATTCAAAATATCCGTATTTGAGAAGTATCTGGCTTCAAGAATAGTGTCTGGAAGATAGTTAGGACTTTCAACAAGTTTCAGCAAGATTGTTTAATTCAGCCTTTCAAAAACCTAAGTCACCTTCACTTTTTGGGGAGAAAATTAGGGTATTCCAACCAAGTAAGTGGAGTTTTCTATCCTTAGGGTTCCCCCCACCAAAATATACATAGATAAGAATCCATTTTCCTTCACAAGGCTTTGGGAATAAGAAAAGCAACCATTTGATAAATAAGAATGGTTTGAACAACATGCTTCACTAGAGAGGTTCTGGCAGCCTGAGACAGAAGTTTATGGAACCAAGAAGTAATTCTAGCATCAAAAAACTGCAATATGCTCATATGAGTCTGAATTTTAATCTTTTGAAAACTAATGGAGGTGCCCAAATATTTCTAACCTAATTCAAGGGAGCTAATATTAAGGATAGCAGAAAGTTATTGAACTAGCTGAGGAGACAGATTCTTACTAAAGAAAATTCCAGACTTATCAAAGTTAATTTCTTGACCAGAAGCAGAGCAGTATTTATGAAGATGGTCTTTAATAATAGTAAAATCCTGAACAATATCATCAGCAAACAACAACTGAGTAATGGGGGGAGCATTTCTGCAAACCTTAATACCTTGAACTAATTCAATCCTAATGAGTTTACCAATATAAGCAGACAAGGCTTCATAACAAAAAATGTAAAGATAGGGGTCATTGGGTCATCTTGTCTAAGGCCCCTTTGAGGTTTAATCATGCCAGTGGGGACCCCATTAAGCGGGACAAAATAAGAAAAAGTAGTTAAACATTGGATAATCAAAGCAATCCAATGTTCACATAGATCCGTCTTTCGAAGAACTTTCTGAAGGAAATTTCATTCAAGTTGATCATAATCTTTAGACATATCAAGTTTGATGGCTGCTAAACCTTCCTTACCATGATAATGATTCACCGTAAAAGCCACTTCATTAGCAAGGACGGTGTTGCCAGCAATGCTTCTCTTAACAACAAACGCACTTTCATTTTGAGAAATCAAACCATCCATTAGGGGTTTTATTCTATTGGCAAGGATTTTAGATAGGATTTTATAAGCAAAATTACACAAACCAATGAGTCTATATTGGGAAAAAACCTCAGCCATGGGGGTTTTGGGATAAGATCAATATTGGTATGTTTAAGAAAGTTTGCCACATGACCAGTTCTAAAACAAGTTTGCACCATCTCAATGACAGACTCACCTACAATATCCCAGAGTTTTTTGTATAATAGGCTTTTAAATCCATCTTGTCCTGGAGATTTTTTTTTCTCCCATTTGGAAAGCAGCATGCTTAATCTCTTCAGGAGATGAAGGAATATTCAAGAGATTATTATCATCCAAAGAGAATTTAGGGGGAAGGTCAGCTAAAACTTCTTCTTGAAAAGATTGGGGACTACAGGAGTAGAGATTTTTAAAATAGTCAACAAAGGAGGTACCAGTGCTACTCCTATCAGTAAGGATATCTCCATAGTTGTTTTTTATCCTGTTAATGGCATTTATTTTTCTTTTGTAAACGGTGACCCTGTGGAAATATGGAGTATTTTTATCTCCTTCCAAGAGCCAGACCTTTGTAAAGCTCTTCTAAAGAGTACAAGTAGTTAAGTCTAGCTTTAAGTCTAGAGACATTCATGGTATCAAAAGGATCAGAAGTTTGGATTTCTTTGAGATGCTCTCTAGTGGTAGAGTTTTTATTTCATTCTCTTAGGCCTTTCTTGGTATTGAGCAATTTTACCTTAAGATTATACGCAAGTGAACCAACCACGTGATAGACCAGGAATTAGTTATATTTCCTCTACAAGTTGGATCAGTAATCCACATGGCCATAAAGTGAAAAGGTATAGGTATACAATAACCATCAAAGTTAAAACCTAGATGCATAGGGCAGTGATCAGAAGAATCTCTAGAGAGATTCTTAACACGAAGATTGGAAAATAAAGCTTCAGCATCATGAATAATTAAGCACCTATCAAGCCTTTCAAGAATCAAATCTGGACCAATATGTATGTTAGACCAAATAAATCTAGGGCCAAAAAAACCAGGATCATGCAAGTCCAAAACAGAACAAAATGTCTTAAGGTTAAGGAAGTCATTTTCTTCTAGTTCTAGGCTATCATTTTTGTCTTTAGGACCAAAAGGGAATTAAAATCGCCTACAAAGGAAGCAGGTTCATTGTTAGGGGTTCGTTGTTAGGGATATGAAGGATATTGGTCTGGCTAGCCCAAAAAGCATCCGTGACAGTTTGGTTCAGTTCTTCCGATCAAGTTAAGGAGTTCAATTATTTCTCATCCTCTCTTACAGTTTACAGTACACCCCTATCTCCTTTCCAAATTCCAAACCCCTCCAAAACCCTCACTCCCTTCTACACTCTCACTTCTCTAATGGCGATTTCTTCACTTTCCCTCCCGAATTTCTCCTCTAAAACCTCCATTTCATCATTCTTGACAAAAAAAACCCAGAACCCAAAATTCAATTTCAAACCCCCCACTTTTTTCCAATTAAAAAACCATCAAAAATTCATCACACCAATTAGAGCAAACAATGGGTATCCAATGCCATCTGAAGATGATCCACCTGAAGCACCTGAAGATGATGGTCATGGTGTTTCCAAATTCCAACAGATTCATCGCCAAGCAGCTAAAGCTAGAAAATTACAAGAAGAACAGTTCTTAAAGGATCAAGCTACATTCTTATCAGCTATTGAAGATGTAGAAGATGCACCAGATACTCCAGAGAAGGAGAGTGGTGGTGGTGATGATATATTCAGTGAGATTGATAAAGCTATGTCTTTGAAAAGGAAAGAGTTTGTGAAACAAGGGTTATTGAAGCCTAACCCAAAGAAGAAAGAGGGGGAGAGTGTTAATGGAGATGAAGTGATTGATGAATTGTCAGCTGAGGAAGTTGTTGATCTGGATGAGATACAAGAGCTTCAAGGACTAACTGTGGTTTCAGAAAGCCCCGAGGACGAAAATGCGGAACTTGATGAGGTAAATGGGACTCATTCTACTATAGATAGATTTGATCTTGATTTTGATAATTATGGTAAAACTAAACCTAGGATATTAGAGCCTGAATTTAAGATGACTTTAGCTGAATTACTTGATGAGAGTAGGGTTGTACCGATTTCGGTTTACGGGAATTTAGAGATTGAGATTACTGGTGTTGCACATGATTCTAGAGAGGTGTGTTCGGGTGATTTGTTTGTGTGTTGTGTTGGGATGAAAACGGATGGACATTTGTTTCTGAGTGAGGCTGATAAAAGAGGAGCTGTTGCTGTTGTTGCTAGTAAAGAGATTGATATAGATGAGACTTTGGGGTGTAAGGCTTTGGTTATAGTTGAGGACACGAACGCAGTTCTTGCTGCATTGGCGGCATCTTTTTATGGAAGCCCATCGAAGAAAATGTCTGTAATTGGAATTATGGGTACAAATGGAAAAACAACTACGGCTTATTTGGTAAAAGGCGTGTATGAAGCAATGGGTTTGAGAACTGGGATGTTAAGTACTGTAGCTTATTATGTTCATGGAGATAACAAATTGGAGTCTCCGAATACGACTCCTGATGCAGTTTTGGTGCAGAAAATGATGGCTAAGATGCTTCATAATGGGGCTGAGACAGTTGTTATGGAGGCTTCATCACATGGACTTTCGCTTGGAAGGTGTGATGAGGTTGATTTTGATATCGCAGTGTTCACAAACTTGACTAGAGACCATATGGATTTCCATCAAACAGAGGAGGAGTATAGAGATGCAAAGGCCAAGCTTTTTGCAAAAATGGTGGACCCAGATCGGCATAGGAAGATTGTCAACATTGACGACCCAAATGCTCCTTTCTTCATTGCACAAGGGAACCCGGAAGTACCTGTTGTCACATTTGCGATGGAGAATAAGAGTGCAGATGTTCATGTATTGAAATTTGAGCTCTCTCTTTTTGAGACTCAGGTTTTGGTTAATACTCCTCAAGGGATATTAGAGATATCTTCAGGGTTGCTTGGGAGGCACAATATCTACAACATTCTTGCGGCTGTGTCAGTTGGCATAGCTGTGGGAGCACCTTTGGAAGACATTGTTAGAGGGATTGAAGAAGTTGATGGCGTACCAGGTAGGTGTGAGTTGATAGATGAAGAACAGGCATTTGGTGTAATTGTAGACTATGCCCATACACCGGATGCCTTATCTAGACTCTTGGATGCTGTAAGGGAGCTTGCGCCACGAAGAATTATCACAGGTATGCCTCCTTCCTTTGTGTTGATTAATCAAAATTTATATTGCATTAACTTGAAATTCCTCCTCTTAAAACAAAAGAAAAAGAACAGAACTTAGATGTTCTATTAGTTGAACACTTATACATTTCTCTTCATCAGTTACAGCTCTGAAAAAAGGGAATTACAGATTTTGAACGAAGAATTAAAAGAAACAATTATACTAAAATTTTAGTAAGAATTTATTGCTTGTTAGGTTAGTCGGTTTTCTCTTTTGGTCTGGAGGTTGGAAATGAGAATATCTCATTATTCTGGAACTTTTTTTACAATACATGTTGGTGTTCCCACTCCTCTTTTGTTGTGGAAATTTAATTCATACTTTATCTTGAACTTATCTGACTGCTTAATCATTCTTTGAGTGAAGTTATTGGATGTGGCGGTGAGAGGGACAGAGGGAAGAGACCCATGATGGCGAAGATAGCTACAGAAAAAAGTGATGTTACTCTTTTGACTTCTGACAACCCAAGAACGGAAGATCCATGTAAGTAACTTAGTTTTGTTGAATATACTGATTAGACTGCATCAATCAAAGTTCTGAACTGACATCTATCTCTAGCTTCATGTCTGAATCCCTTACAAATAATGACGAGATAACGTGTGTATTAGTCAGGCATTTCGTTAATAGACTGTGGTCTCTCAGCAAATAGATCATGTTCAGCCTCTAACGCTTATTAGAACTTCCATAGTTCTGAGCTACGCATACTGTCAATTCCATATCTTTTTAGTTAATGTTGACAGAAGTCAAGTCTTAAGTGTTGTTGGATCAAATTTGGATGGTGTTAGACTAACTTATAATGTTGCACCTACACCAGTGGATATCTTGGATGACATGCTCTCCGGCGTAGGATGGTCAATGCAGGAATATTTGAAATATGGTGAGAATGATTATTACCCACCTCTTCCAAATGGACATAGGCTCTTCTTACATGACATAAGGCGTGTAGCTGTACGGGCCGCTGTGGCCATGGGCGAGGAAGGGGATATGGTTGTAAGTATTTGAATTCCCTTTATACTTTTAACCCATTCATGGCTCGAATAGCAAATCAGCAATATGTTGGTAAATGGTAATAGCCATAAGTTAGATAACTTGATAATTGGTTGAAAAGGAATGCAAAGTATTATATTGCACCTTATGTTTTTAGTATTTTGTTAAACGATATACATTGTCTTGGTTTCTAGTTGCATAAGCTGTAATCCCTTTTCACTAACGTTACTGCCAATATTTTGGCTGCAGGTGGTTGCGGGTAAAGGTCATGAATCATTTCAGATAGAAGGTGAAAAGAAAGAGTTTTTTGATGATAGAGAAGAGTGCCGAGAAGCACTGCAGTATGTCGACGAGCTTCACCAAGCTGGAATAGACACTAGCGAGTTCCCATGGCGGTAATTCACTCACCTTTTATTTCCAGAAAACTTCAGTTATAGAGTAGCAAATGATTCTTCACATCGCCCTGGCAAGGAGTCTGATTGGTGTGTCTCAGTATTGTCCCCCTATGTTTTGTTTGGTCTTGAATGATCTCTTCGATATTAGAAACATGCAAGATTTCGTTGCACACACTACATTTGGTCAATCACATCTCTCTTTTAAAACCTCTAGACTTTGCAAGATAAAATGATAGGTTTCAAGTATACAACACTCTCCCTTGATTCTTGATTCATTGTGATTATGCAGGTTGCCAGAGAGTCACTGATTTTTTCTGGGGAAGAGATTGGAAGCCTTAACTCTTTTATCTTAGATAGTTCCCGTACGTGGAACCAGACTCAGCCCTGAGGGTATGCCAAGGTGCAACTGCACAGGGTCTGGCCTAATAAAACATCAATGAGTATCAAAAGTATCACAGGTTTTGTTGAGTTTTGTGGTAAGTTTTTAGTTTTTGCTCAATGTACAAGGGGCTGGTTCTAGTTGGGTGCCTCTAGGGTGGGTTGCCTTTTTGTTTTTATATTGCCTTGGGTCTGTGCCCTGTTTCTTGGTGCCTTTTGTAAAGCTTTTGCCTCATTTGGCTTATTTACATAAAATTGACTAGTAAAAACTACAGTACGTTTCCTTGATTTTGGGTTATAATCCAAAAGAGTATTTATTCAGTTTCCTCTTTTTTTAATCTTTTATATAGATATTAACCGTGTTATGGCAGAAAATTTTGAAGTTCAGCTAAGAAGTTGGAGGATGTGGAAAATTAGTGCTAACAATCTAAATATCTGGAAGGCCTTGTCATTTGTTATTAGTTGGCAGCTAAAAAGAGAGAACTGTTGTGTTCATAGGAGTAGAATATAACATTTTTCCGGTGTTTTTAAAACAACACTTTTAAAGAATACAACATTTCTCAAATTCTGTTTAAATTGGAGGAAGCAGTTCAGCTGCAATCCCTTGATGATCTTTTTCTTGGGGTTGTATGACCATCTTTTAGTACACTTTTTCTTTCTTTAATATATTATTCTCTTTTTCAGAAAATAAAATATCTACCACAAAATATATTAATTAATTTTAAATTACGAGGAACTAAAGAACTAAAAACAGATAAATATTAGTAACTAGGGATTAATCCATGCCGTATTTTTATTTAGTTATATATTTTCCGACATATGAATATTAAATATAATATTTATTAATATCAAGTTTACCCTTTTTATCATTACAAAAGTAAATAAAAATGCGATAGATATTTTCATTCTTCACTCCACAAATCCTTTTGCATTTTCCGCCTTGACATTCTCCCATATTATGCCTCTCCTTTCTCGAGTTGCATCCTCGAGCCATCCATGAAATTATATCGGAATTAATTTTTACATATTTGGTCCCCCCAATAAAACATTATTTGATATGTTTTTTAGTTTACAAAGATATCTTATCGATCCTTTGAATGGTATTACCTTTCTGCATCTTTCTAATTTTAGTGAAGGATGTTAGGATCTTCATGGACCATAGGAACCTACTATGGGCCCAACCACATAAATAGCACCGATGCTATCCCTACTTGACCACCTTAGGATAAGAGGTGTGCGGTTTTAATTATCTAAAAGTCCTCGGTGCTACGTAAGGAGATGCCCAAACTTATTAAGCTCCACATGTACTCATATTTCTTCCATGTGGGACTATCCTTAGCTATACATCTGTGGTTTATCGCGCCACATACTCCAACAATCTCCACCTTGGCGAGATTAAACCACTTCACCAGTCCAATCAGACTCCATCATATGATTACCATCTGTATATGCTACCCATCGATCATGATTATTGTCACTATGCGTCCTGGAATCCTAATCCACCTTGGGTTAATGAGAAGGAAAGTACTAACTCCACCTTGAGCATTTCCTTGCCCACATTGAACACTGCTCCACTTGAGAGTTAATGTGTGAGACATTAACTCTAACTTCTAGAACCCTGCTCCACCTGAGTTAATAGGTGAGACACTAACTCCACCTTGAGCGCCAGTTCAACTTTGGGCCTTGCCTGCCCCAAATTGATTCTGACTCCACTTGCGCCTAAACCGGGTGACATCCACAACCACTTCTACGTTCGAACAATATCCCCAACTATGGGCTTTGATACCAATTGTTAGGATCTTCACGGACCATCGGATATTACTCAGGTCCCGACCACATAACCCCGAACCCCACTTGACCACCTTGGGATAAGAAGTGTGGGATTTTTAACTAAAAGGCCTCGGTACAATGTATGGATATGCCTTATTGAGCTCCACATGTATTCCTTTTTATTCCATGAGGGACTATCCCTAGCTATACATATGTGGTTTATCGCGCCACATACTCCAACAACCGAGCGGAACCAAAACATTAAACTATGTAAGATGTAGCAAAATTACATCACCTGAACTCATTCGTCTCAAGAATAATTTTGTAGATATTAATAGTATTCAGATCCTTGTTGTCTTTTTCCCCTTTAAGAATAGTCTGAAAAGAGTAAAACTCAGAATTTACTCAACAATACATAACGTATTGTATGTTCTTACTATTTCAATGACATAATGAAAAGCTAATTCATTCACTTATGATATTATATTTTAAAGTGTTAAGTCATTTCCGATGGAAACCTCACATACGATGTAGTTCTAGTTTTTTAAAATTCCCAGATATATTATGTACGTAATTCAATTCGGCAGGAAGAGTTCACCGAATGGAGTATAGGTAATGGCTTGTCCTTTCATAACACTGTGGACTTTTCAACATAGTTGGATCCAGATTTGGTAAAAAGCACTGTATTTATGCGTTCTCGGGCGAGAGTAATCAAGGGATGGATTCCTCCCAGAAAACCGCTGATGGATGACCACATCAGTGTCAATTGAAAATCCCGCACTGTCGGATAACCGCAGTGACTAAGTGGGGATAGTATTGGCGGAGGATCAGGTCCTTACAAATGGTATTAGAGTCAACCACGGGTTACCTGTCGAGGTTGAAACAGTATGCTTGAAGGATTGTGTCGGGAAAGGATCTCATGAGTGAGAAAAAACGCCAGAGTCAAGGATTTAACATATTCCAAAGCCGAGGACGGCTCCAAATTAAGTTGGTGTATAATACTCTGACTCGACAGGTAGTATTCGTCAAATGGAATATAGGTAATGGTTTGTCCTTTCCTAACACAAAGACCTTTTCAGCATAATTGGCTTTATGGTTGGCGAAAAATCTCTATAGTTAAGCATGCTCGGTATTGAGTAATCCTGATATGGGTGACCTCCTGAGAAGCTGCTGCTGGATGACCGCAGCGGTGACCATTGAAAAGCCCATACTGTCAGATGACCGCAGTGGCTAAGTGAGGACATTATCGGTAGATGGTCATGTCATTACATTCTACGACATTATGCTTCCAAATGTGAGGTTATTCGTTGCATAAAAATAATAAAACCATGATTAGTTAGTAAGTCAAATTGTTAAGTACTTAACCTAATAACAATACGCTCTACTAACAATAAGCTCTATTATCCATCATCATTGAATAAAAATAAAGTTAAACCATTTATCAAGAAATATGTGAGACGATGCGAAATTACTCGCTGGGCACCAATACTTGCCCCTGTCACTATGGTCCACTTATATAATTGTTAGCCAATCTAACTAAGTTTGGTGCTGCTTTTTTTCTTTCAAAAAAAATAGTACTTTGAAAACATATTTATAGCAATATTTTTTCATCCTAGTGTTTGGTAAAGATTTCATAAAGTGTTTTTTATGCAAAACACTTTCAAAATCTATTAATTTTAAAAGTGGGGGAGAATGAGCTTTTAAAAGCTTCAAAAGCAAATGTTATAGTTCACCTTAAATTCATATTTTATTTTCCATTTCTATCCTATCTTTTTTATAACCGACAAAAATTATCTTTGAATCTATATATCACCAATCTTTATTCGTTAAAGATAATTATTTTTTATTTTCAAACTACATTTTATGTTATACCGTATCACTGAAATATACTTTAATTTATCAACAATAAATATTAAGCAATTATCGATTTTTAAAAAGTGGTTAAGAAAAATAATACTTTTTAGTAATAATACTAATTAGTAAATTTAATATTACATATATGTACTCTAATAGTAGAAAATTTTACTTATTTTAAGCACAATAAAATATAATAAACAATTTTCAGAGATATGTCTGTTTTTGTCATTTCTCACTAACTATAGCTGAACCTGATATTTTCCCACTAAAATAAGTTTCAGCTTTAGTTTATAATTTGCAAGCATTCAATTGCTTTTTTTCTACAGAGCTCGGCACAGTAACGTACATCATCAACCATTCAATTGTTTTTTTTACATAGCTCGGCACAGTAACGTACATCGAAAAAAGCACTTTTGTAAAGCTCGCAGCACTACCAAACTAATCGGAAGTATAAAAATATATTTATTATCATCATTAGTAGAATAATTTATATATTATCATTTTTAATGTGACATTTAATAAAATATTGTCATGGCAAATTAATAGAGTATTTATTATGAAGAAATATGGAACCTTAATGACATGATAAATAAATTCCGTTAGATGCATTTCTAATCCAAATCACAACCATCTCTTATGACAAACGATTACATCCCTAGATTTATCTCTTGTGAAGACAAATCTGAACCGCCACTTATATAGGCAAAGTTATCCAAACTGTGCTTTATATTCTTGATGATTTTTTTTGGATAACAGGAGAAATTTATTTATTATGTTTTTTCAGGCTCAAAATACCTGGATAACAAAGATGCTATAAGAAGTTTATCATGACTAAATTCCTCAATCACTAATCTATTCTTCCTAACTGATTTCGAAATGGAATCATCCAGTTGATTGAGATTTCTACTAACATGACTAATCTTCGAAAATTGAAAATAATCTAATAAGAGTTTTATATCTCTTAAAAAAAAAATCCCATCTCACAAGAAGGGTATTATTATTGATCGAGTTAACAATAGCTTCCGCGTCTGCAACCAGGTGAATCTTATCTAGCTCCATCGCTTTAGCCCATTGCAAACCTTCCAACACTGCTCTACATTCTCCAGCTTCAGCATCAATCACTCCAGCTAAATAGGATCCTTTGAAGCCAGCGCAGTCACCTGTAGTTTTGAATAAAAAAATACCAGAACCACATTCATAAGTATCTTGATCAAAAGAAGCATCAACATGAAATTTAAAAACTTCTTCCTCTTCTCTGAAGTGCACGTTAGAGTTATTGCTATCATGACTATCATGTGATTCTAAACTTGAATGATCAGTTGGGAAACTATTAACTTTATCCTGCAAAAAAGAACTAAAGCTAAGCAGATGATAATTAATTTTTGAGACAGCGGTCTCTGGGTTTAGAGACTTATCCTGAAAGATGCAGTCTCATGTTTCCTTCCAAATTACCCAACTTCCCACCATTAATAAAGTTCTCCAGCTATGCAGTTCATCCACATTGACATTTTGAACATCCTGGAACCAGGAAATAATCTAATCCTTTATTGTCTGGCAGTTGTTGAGGATTTGATCAATATTAACATTGAGTAGCCTCCAGACTGCTTTAGCATGATTGCATTTAATGAGAAGATGGTAGAGAGTTTTATCCTCCTGCTTGTAGATCTCACAATGTGTTTCAATATTGTGCATGGCATGCGATAATCTGACCCTTGTAGGAATTATGTTCTTCAGGCATTTCCAAATAAAAAGTTTCACACGATGTGGAAGCTTCATTTTCCAGAGAGCCTTCCGTACTGCCTTTGGTACAGTATCAATAGCAACTTGATTTTGAACTCTAGCCTCTGTGAGCTTGTTATAAGTACTTTTCACAATAAAATTACCATCTTTTGAAGGAAGCCAACGAATTATGTCTTCTTCTTGCTGAGATATATGATATTTTCTATCTTCTCCACAACCCCTGGTATAAAAAGCTCATTAAGAAGAGGCATATTCCAATTGTTAGTCTCATGTATAATCAACTCACTAACAAAAACATATTGTAGATGAGTAGGGTGAAGAGGTTCAACTTTTATGTCTAGACCAATGATCCATCTGTCCACCCATATTTTTGTGTCTTTACCATTATTTACCTCCATAGTGTAATGCCGCTAAAGAATAGAAAGACCAAGCTCAATTCCTTTCCATGTCCAAGAGGAATTGTTTCTTTCACCGGTAAGATGTAGAAAGTCTTCTCTCTTAAAGTATTTATCCTTGAGTAATTTTGTGAGTAAGTGATCAGGCTGATGATAGATTCTCCAAGCTATATATTTTAGTTAGGAGAGCATGATTCAATAATTCCAAATCTCTGAATGCAAGACCACCCAAGTCTTTAGAAATACACATATTCTGCCAGGATATTAAGTTCAAACCCTTATTAGACTTAAACCCCCACCAGAATTTCCTTTGTAGAGTATCTAGTTTTTTAAGCAGAGTCTTGGGAATCTTGAAAGTACTCATTTGATACATGGGTACTGAGTTTAGCAATGCTTTTACCATAGTAGTTCTTCCATCTTGATGCATATTGATTCCTTGCCAATTACCTTGTCTTCTTTCAAATGCAGATTGTAATTCTTCAGAGGCCTTAACTTTATACTTACCAATGATAAGAGGAAAGCCTAAATATTTCTCATTTTTCTCCGTAGTTTTAACTTCTAATATGTTACTAAGAGTGTTGCACACACAGATGGATCCAGATTGTTGTTGTAATGCACAGAAGATTTGTCAAAATTAATGACCTGACCAGATTGTGAACTAAAATCCTGCAGAACTTGTAGGAGATTATTCACACTGGTTAAATTTGCTTGAGTAAAAATGATACAATCATCTGCAAAAAGTAGATGATTTATAGGTGGAGCACCTCTTGCTGCAGTAATACCTTTGATAACCTTTGAATTATGAGCTTCTAGAAGAGTCCTTGAGAACCATTCCATTGCAATGATGAATAAATAAGGAGATAAGGGATCTCCTTGTCTTATGACTCTTGTAGTAGTACACTCTTCACAAGGAGAGCCATTAAGAAGAACAGATAAAGAAGTAGTACTTATGCATTGCTGAATTAGATGACACCAGTCTTCACAAAAACCAAAATTCTGGAGAACTTTTAGAAGAAAAGGCCAATCTAATCTGTCAAAAGCCTTTGACATATCCAGTTTGATAGCTAACCAACCACTCTCTCCTTCGTTCCTTTTCATAGAATGTATCAATTCATGAGCAATCATTGTATTATCATTAATCAATCTACCTGACACATAAGCGTCTTGATATGGAGATATAATTCTTTCCATGATAGGTTTCATTCTAGAAACAAGAATCTTAGAGATGATTTTGTATAAAGTATTGCATAGCCCAATAGGTCTGAAATCAGCAGGAGTACAAGCTTTCTTCTTTTTGGGAATCAGGGAAATATAAGTTTTATTTAGCTGTGTTGGTAGAAACTTGGTAGAAAAGAAGTTTTTTACCATGTCACAAACATCATCACCTACAGTGCTCCACTGAGACTTGTAGAAACCAGCTTGAAATCCTTCAGGACCTGGGGCTGACCAACTCTCCATACTTTTTAGAGTTTTAACAATCTCATCATTAGAAGGTGGCAAGAGAAGTAATTTATTGTCTTCTTCAGTAATTAAAGTAGGAATATGAAGATAATGTTGCTCCTCAATAGAAGTATTATTTGAAGAAATTAATACTCTTAAAATGATTAGTTAGCATGGCAGCTATATCTTCTCTTGAGTATAACCAATTACCATTAATATCTTGTAAGGAATCAATATTATTCCTTGCTTTCTTTCTCTTAGTTAAGGTATGGAAATACTGTGTGTTGTAATCCATGTACTTTACAAAATTATCTCTAGATTTTTGTTTATGAAACTCATACTGAATTTTGTGCCATTTATCTAATTCCTTACCAACCTCAGCTGCCTTGACATTGTTTTCATGAGAAAAAGGAAGTGCTTGGATGACTGATAGTTGTTGTTGTAGAGAGTCCACATTCTGATTAATGTCACCAAAATGTATTCTGTTCCATTTAGAAAGTGTGATTCTTGTATATTGGAGCCTTTTGATAAGTTTATAACCAGGAGAACCTTGTACCGACTTTTCCCAGGCTTTAGCTACTTCATCTGCACATGTTCTATCATGTAACCAAGTTTTGAAGAACTTGAAAGGCTTCCAGAGTTTTGGCTGAGAATAATCAGTGACCAGCATGATTGGACAGTGATCACTGCCCATTTGAGTAAGATGAAAAAGTTTTGAGTCTGTGAAACTAGTATTCCAAGCCCCATTGACTAAGGCCAAATCTATTCTTGACCTCTTTTTACCTGTACCAATGTTATTGTTTGACCAAGTATGCCCCCTGCCTATAAATCCCAAGTCCTCTAAACCAACTTCTTGAAGTATAGAATTAACCATGCCATCACTTGATGAAGAACTTGTAGAAGAAGTATCAATTAAATGAAAGTTTAAATCTCCCAGAAGAATCCAAGGTTGAGATAAATTTAGACCAATTTGCTTAATAAACTCCCATTGTAATTTCTTCTTTGAATAATCACAATAGCCATACATACAAGACAGCAACCATTCTGGCTGGCTAGGATCACTTTGAACAGCTGCATGAATCATGTTATTTTCACAGCTCACCACATCACAAATAAAACCATCTTTCCACATAATAACAAGACCTCCTGAAAGACCAACTGGTTGCAGATATCTGGCATTTGGGAATCTAAAGGGAGATAGCAAAGTTTTCATTTTATCCTCATGAAGTTTGGTTTCACAAAGTAAAATTATATCAGGGTTTTGGGTTCTAATCAAATCTCTTAAATGATCTCTAGTTGCTGGTGTATTGAGACCTTGAACGTTCCAAGAAAGTACTCTCATGATGTCAAAAGTTGAAATGAAAAAACAAAATAAAACTAAAACTAACTCTTTCTTTTTAACATACAGTTTGTAAACAGATATGCATGAAGAGAGTAATGCAAAATTTAATAAACTAAAAATGAGCAATAAAAGCAATCTGTGGAAATTAACTATATGTAAAGAAAAATAAACCCTAGAGCATTGCAGTAATAAAGTGAATTTATGAAAACTTGACAAAAAAATAGAAGAAGATAAATTTGTTACCTGGCTCCCCTTGTTAGCAACATCAGTTTGATTATCTTCTGAAGTGACCCTACGAGTAGTCTGGTCAGATATTGTGGAGATCATTGCGGTACTCTATGAAGAAGTCTCAGGTAAAGGAGAAGGTTCAATGCTAGAGTTATCATCTCTCAGTCTCTTTCCTAGCCTACTGTCTTCCTCTGCATTAATATCATCCTTCTTAAGAAGGAAATCCAGATTGATTACTTCACCATCTTTTGGTGGAACAAAAACTGCTTTCTTAACAAAAAAATTCTGAGTGTTCTTCAATACAGGAACCTGGTTTGACTTGATAGCAGCTATGTTCTTACGAATATTATCCACCTTTTCAACAAAATACGGCTTTTCATGAGCAGCCTTCAGATAAGTAGCAGCGGCCTTACAAACATCTTTTGAATGGTTAATAATGTAGCATTCAGTGCAGATGTTAGTCGGTTGTCTCTCATAGAAGAATTTTTCCACTTTGTAACTCCAGCCAAAGTGGTGCACTTAACACCTCTTCTCAGAGGCATAGACAGGTCTACATTAACACACACCTTCACAGGAATACTACCTACTGGTATACCATCTTTGGGTTCGATGCCAGTGACTTACCCCATAACTTCACCAATTTTTGTTACCGATGAGGCATTCATGTGTTCTGGCAGAATGTATTTAAGTTGAATCCAGAATTGTTGAAATCCCCAATGCTTCTCTGTGTAGATCATACCTGGAATGTAGTCGTGCACTACCAATAGATGCTTATTAATGATCCATGGACGTTTTTCTATTACTTTGTTTAGCAAATCCCAATCATTGAATTTGAAAATCA
This sequence comes from Papaver atlanticum, assembly GCA_023531105.1. NCBI lineage: Eukaryota > Viridiplantae > Streptophyta > Magnoliopsida > Ranunculales > Papaveraceae > Papaver > Papaver atlanticum. The sequence goes on along the minus strand of JAJJMB010012776.1, from coordinate 1,013,549 downwards.
TCATATTCGGCTCTACTTCTACAATTCTTAGATTATCCATTGTTAAGAATGGCCAGGTGAAAGTGATGTACTTCTCAACTGTATCATAACTCATTCTTCCTTCAATAATTATTTTACCAATGGCACTTTCCTCCCATTCTGATTCATCATCTTTTTCATTGCTTGTACTTTGGTTGACCACAACAACTTCATTAGTATTTCCCAAATCCAGTGTAGCTTGCTTGAACTTTTTAACCAGATCAACCACATGACTAGAATTACCTTCCTCCATTACTACCGAAAATTGAAAATCTGCCTTTTTCCAGTGATTCAAACAAAAAGATGTTGATTTAACATAAGGGTTTTGACGACTTAAAGGTGAAAATTGGTTTTGAGGGTATATAAAGGAAAGGTAATTAGGGTTGTGAGGGTAAAACTGGGTGAAAAGGTGTCTGCTGGATAAATACAAATTATAATCCAAGATGTAATTATGGAAACATAATATGTTATATTTTTTTTCAAATTTGGTTCTTATAACAGCTGTGCATGAACGTATGAAGTAAAATTAGGCAGCAAAATAGCTGCATGCAACGGACTTTCTGAAATTTGATTTTTTTTTAATCTTGACTGTGGCGGGATGAGGGTAAATTGGTTCTGGATGAGTTGAGGCGATTCCGAGATTTCTTCGACAAAGCACCATTAGCAAAAGCTTTGAATTCCATAACATCTAATCCTGTAAGCAAAAGCTTGAAGACTAGCTCAGCAAAAGCTATGATCACAACATAAAAATTAGCAAAAGCCATTGGAGATAAAATGAACTGCAGACGCAATAAGGGGAAACAAGATAGTTAAGCAACCATGTTTAGCATTTAGCAAAAAATCAGTTGTAAGCACAAATAGACTATGATTAATGAAAGAAACGATTAATTAAAGAATGAAAACATAACAAGATTCAGAACTGGCTAAAGTAGATTCTATAAATTCATAAATCGCCCGATTCGCAGAGCGTTTGACGATTCATTTATGCAATCTTATTATTCTATTCTTGATGAATGATGACGATAAAATAGTAAGAAGACGGTCCGACTAGTTATGTTGTAGTCGTTGTCGCGTTTAGGGAAGCTTTATCAAGTTATCATTATCGCAAATCTACAATAATATTTGTCATAGATTTTACTTAATTTTTTTTAATCAAGATACTAAACTCATTTGAATATTCTTTATATTTCCAAAATCAAATGGAATTGTTTTTGCATTGTTTATGGCTGTACTGTATTTTAGTGAGAATATGCTTTGGCATCATTTCATCAAGCGACATCTTTAATCACCTGTTATTGCTAATTCAAGGTAATTGCATTGTTGAAGCTGACAGATGCTTAATGTATCGCATGGTATGTTCCAATTGGTTAGCGTATCAAAATCATGTAGCTAATATTGGCATTTTGCAGGGTATTTGCAAATGCACGACACAGTCTGTGGTCACTGGTTAGTGGTTATCAATACATGCTTGCTATCTCTTGACGTGAAAATTTAGCATTAATTTTGCTTAGGTTGGACTGAAATTGGCAGCAAACGCTAAGACATGAATGTTTAAGGCTGATATTTTTCATGGTTAATGACGAGTAACAACCGATCAAATTCTGATTAAAAAAAAAAAAAAAACGATCAAATCAGGTGTTTTCAAGCATTTTCTTCAAAAGAAAAAATCATTTTAAAAATGAAAAATCTAATTTGTCCGAATGGGTGAGAAATACTAGGTACTTTAAAAGATCTAAATGGGGATAAAAAGCTGGCCACAGAATATCCTTGAAGATGGATAATAGTCCGAAATCCGTTTCCGAGAATTCGAGATCCTATAGGATTTTATCCGTTATATCGGATATCGGATCGGAATTCTTATCGGATTTTCCCCTCTTAACGTAACGGAATCGGATTACACCCCATCCGATTGTTAAGTTCCGACATCCGATAACACATAGGAATGTACTAGTAATTTCCTACACCTAGGATAAAGATGTTGACTATCGGAAATTGTATTCTTAGAAATTATCATAAATTATCGAAAATTTTCGGAATTTAGTGGAATATATCGGAATTTCTAACCGGATTAGTAATTTTTAATACTTTTTACCCAATTTTTTCATATTTTTAGGAATTATCGGAAGTTATCGGATTTCCGATAAGTTAACCTATCGGAATCGGATTCGAATTTTAAAATTCCGTCGGATGTTACCGGATTTCGGAATTCAGATAACACTTAGCCTATCGGAATCGGATTGGTGAAAATCCGACAGAATTTCATCCGTTAACAGCCCTACTTGAAGATGAAGTTTTATTTAACATCCTCTCTAGACTTGGTCCCACAGGTAGAGGGGCCTACAACAGTTAATGCACAAGAGAAATGTCCAGTCAAGAACTACCTTGACTGCTGCCTGGTGAGTGCTAGGTTTCATGACTTCATACGATTAACTACCAAAATACTGCTGCTATTTGCCATTCTTGTTTCCTTTATGGCACATCCTAAGCTTGCAGTCGACAGCAACTACAAAGATTAATCTTAGACATACGCTCAAAAATCCACGGGGGCATTCGTGGCGAGATCCAAGGGTCAGTTGGGTAGTGTATCTATGACTAGAATAGGAATAGTGTAAAATGGATTTCGTCTTTTCTCTCATACGAGATTATCTTCCGTATTTTTCAAATTAACCAATCATTTCCCGAAGGTTTTACCTATTTCACATTCCCACTTTCCTTAAATCCCATCCCAACTATCCACATCAAATTTTGTATAACTCAATTTAAATTGGGTGAACAAAACTCACTCAAATATTCTTTAATCTCCATAGTTAACCTAAATTTTTACCACCGCCGCCAAATTAATTTGGTTTGAAAATTAGTCTGCAAATCAATCTAAATCAAGTTTTGAGTATGAATACCAAAACTTACTTATATTCCCTTAGTATAATTCCCGTAGTACAATCACAGACAAAATTCACTAATATAAAATTATTAGATTGAGTTAACTGAATCCAAATCCAATCAAAACCTAATTGAAATAGAAATTGAATAACCCCTTTTGTGATCATACTGTAGTATTTGAGTTTCTTACATTGGGTGTCAAACCTTCGTCAAACCATGTTTATGGAACATTATTGGATATCGATGGTACATATAGGCAGCGATGTGATGCTACCATCGTGTTAAACAGGTTGCAGTAATGATAAAGATAGGCTAGGGTTTGAGAGAAGAAGAAGGGAGATGGTGGTAGGGATGCACATGGGTTGGATTGGGTCGATTTTGGCCTCACCCACCACCCAACCCACTGATGGCGGGTAATAGGAGTTGTCACCCGCAACCAACCCAACATTATAGCGGGTCGGTTTTCACCTGAACCAAATTAAGACGGGTTGGGTCGAGTGGGTGACGGGTATACCCGTCCAAAGAGAATTTCAGTTTTCTCCCAATTGAAATCAAAATTTTCACTTTTCTCTAATCTTCAAATTCCCTTCTTCCATTATCACAAATCCAAGAAATTCAGGAGCAACACCCCTTCTCTTCGATCTCAATACCTAATTCAAACAAAACCCATCCATTATCCCTTCATATTTCTATTTCTTCGTCTAGATTTAACCGAAACAACAAACCCTAGCTTCTTCTTTATATGATTCAAACCATTACTCTGTAACCTACAACAAATTCAAGACAAACCCATTAAACCGCAATCTTTTCTCATCCACAAAATCACCTCTCTTTCATCTCTGAATTCTTCTCTCAATTACCGGAATGAATCCAAGGATGTCTGAGATTTTTACTTAACTTGTGTGAATGAGAATAGAAATACTCGATTAGGCTTGCTTCCATCGATTCACAGGGGCGGATGGAGAAGATGGAGAGTCAATAAGGAATAACAGATCGGGTATGGATTGTTAATCGATCTGGGAATTGTTTGTAGATCAAAATGATACGGAGTTGTGATGACCTAGAAGAGTAATAAAAGTTGTACAGGGTTTGAACAACCTTTTCATTGTCGAGAAATAAAAGAAAAAGGTAAACTGTTGTTGTACAAATTAGTGATAACTAGGGGAGATTAATGAATGAGATTAAGAGTTTGTGTTAGAATTCAGATAAACAAGAAGCTTGTATTAGCATTTGTGGAGATTTGGTCGAATTCAGAACTCGAAATACTAGGTCCAGATTAGTAAGGGACTGAAATTAAACTAATTTGAGCTGAAATTGAGCTGATTTGGATGATGGTTATTGCAGGAGACATGGGGTTTTCTCGAATTTTGACAGGTATTTAGTGAAGCTTCGAGAATACATGGAAGAGATTACTGGTGTTCACTGTCGTTGGATTTTGGAAACAGTATAAATGGATAAAGGATACTTTAGGCGGGTGGGCGGGTTAAGTTGGGTGAGAGAAGGTGCTACCCGCACCTAACCCAACATATGGCGGGTTTTGATGTTGTCACCCATAGTCGACCCGCGCCTAGGTGGGTTGGGTTGGGTGTGGGTATTTTTTGGTAGGTGCGGGTTGGGTTAGTGGGTTGGGTCGGTTTTGTGCAGCCCTAGATGGTGGTTTAGCGAAGAAGACGGTTACCTATAGAATATGATAGTGTATGTTTTGTATACCCACCTTTTTTTTTTTGAAAAGAAAAGGTTATATTAAAGTGGAAAAAATATTTACAACCCAGGAAAAAGTTCAAACACTTAGATTAGGAGTGTAGAACAGTTTTCCAGTTAAACAATATAGACCTTACAGGGATATGTCTAAAAGTACTCTTTTCATGAAGCCAAAGGACAATATCCTTCTTTATTAGCAAGACTAACTCAGACACAGGCTTGTGTCTACCTCCAAATGCTCTATCATTCCTTTGCTTCCATAAATGCCAAGTAATGACATAATGAAATCTTCTCCCAAACATCCTTGCATCTACCTCTGAGATTACATTGGCTCCATATCTCAAATAGACCTTGCAATGTATCAGGCATTACCCAATGCATTTTAAAAGCCTCCATAAAATGCATCCAAACCTCATGAGCATACTGACAACTTACAAAAATGTGATCAGCTTCCTCCACCTCATTCTGACAGAAATGACATCTATCTGAAGCAACTTCAACTCCCTGTGCCTTAGTATAACTAGAGTTGGTATAGAATCATGCATATAAGCCCATAAAAGAAGACTTACCTTAGTAGGAACATTCTTTCTCCATAAGAATTTCTGAAAAGTGTAATTTTCATCTTCCTCCAACTGCATCTCATAAATCTTCTTTACATTGTAATCTCCTTCATAAGACATCTCATCTATCTCCTTATCAAACACAGGTACATGGCCTAGTTCATTACACAACCTATCCCATTCCAGTTGTTCAACTCCATTCATAGCCCTTCTTGTGTTACACACAATCCTTCCATTAACCACCATTTCAGCAATTGAAGCATTCTTGTTTTTACAGGCTTTGAAAGCAGCTGGAAATCTATCTTTAATCACACCATTAGTACACCAATTGTCATGCCAAAATCTTGTTGCCTTTCCATTCTTCACCTGAAAAAGACAATTATTTTAAACCAATTTGCTTGTTTTTAAGATATTCTTCCAAAAACTCCTACCCTGTGGTGAATTATCATCCACAGGTAAATACAAATACTTATTTCCTTTAAATTTCTTTTGAACTATCCTTCTCCACAGAGCATCCTTCTCCTTAGTATACCTCCAAATCCACTTAGACAGAAGAGCTAAGTTTGTGAGCTTTAAATTCTTCACACCCAAACCACCCTTGCTCATAGGAGTACATATCTTCTTCCATGAGACCCAACACATCTTCCTCTTGTCTTCTGCAGAATCCCATAAAAAATCCCTCATGATTCTAGTTAACTTCATCTCCACAGCTGCAGGTAAATGAATAAGAGACAAGTAGTATAAAGGCAAGATAGATAGACAGCTCTTAATATGAATCAATCTCCCTTCCTTATTCAAAATTTTCCTCTTCCACATTGGCAATTTTTCCTCCATTGTTTGAATCACATCATCCCAGATTACTATACTCCTTGCTGTAACACCCAGGGGAAGTCCCAGATACTTTATTGGCAAAGCCTCAACCTTACTTACAACTAAGCTCCATAGCCAACTCAGTGATGTATTTATCAGCTCCCACACTGATCATTGAGCTTTTCTTTAGATTTAACCTCATCCCAATTATCATCTCAAAAGTAGATAAAATAAGAAGCATCCTCCTAACTTCATCCACATTAGCATTTAAGAAGATCAGAGTATCATCTGCAAATTGCAAATGAGAAATCTGAATACCATTTTCAGCAACCACAAACCCATGTATCTGATTTCTTTGCACTGCATCTTCCAATAATTTTGACATAACCTCCACCACCAAGAGAAAAAGAAATGGAGACATTACATCCCCTTGTCTTAGACCTTTTGTAGGTTTGAACTTTTCACTTGAACTGCCATTAACCAACACTGAGATATTAGCAGAAGTAACACACCATTCCAACCATGAAATCCATTTGTCACCAAAACCATGCTTCTTAAGAATACAAAAGAGAGCTTTCCATTTAACATTATCAAAAGCCTTTTCCATGTCTATCTTACACATAATTCCTGGAATTTTAGATACCCACCTTAAAAAGAGTTATATAAAGGATAGTTGGGATGAGATTTAGGGAAAATGGGGATGGAAAATAGGTAAAACCTTTCCGAACTACAAAACCGATTAAATATTTATCTTTCTTTTTTTCGCGTAAACATAATATTTTGGGTCGCTTAGATTCTGAGAGCTTGATGCTTTCGGTGATCTAATATCATGTGCATTTTCTGAGAGGTTTAGGCTTTTAACGACCGAATATCGTGCATATCATTAGGTTATATACGTGGGTCTTATAGACTTCATTCACAAGATTTCAAGGGGAGTCACCTTAAATTCTGGAATAGACTGGTTTCTGCAACTGTAAAAGAGAATAGAATAAAAGACTTATTCGCTAGAAATATGTAATAATTGTGCGTTTTACAAGATTTGAGTGAACCGCGTATTAATTTTGCGGTGAATAGAATAAAAAATCCAAAAATAAAAGGGAAAATGAGACCCCGGTTTAATGATAAAAAATTCAGAAATAAAGGAAACAATAACCATAATGTGTGTGTGTGTTTTTTTTTTTTTTTTGATTCCAAAATTGGTGCCAAAGAAGGTTGAACTAGTGAGACTTTGCTATTGGCTCTGGCATTCCTCTTCTTTCCAAGTTGAACACTCGTAAGATCTAGTCTTGTAAATAAATTTTTAGTCGCATGGGAAAATTAAGGGGATAGTGCATCCGGTCACGATTCAACTTTGGAGTCTGAAAAAAGAATTTTGGGTCACCATAATAGATATTCGACAAGATCACGAGGAAAATTTTTAGTCATTGGGGAAAGTTTTGGGACACAAAGCATGTTTTGGGAGCGTACAACATAATTTTGGATCCTTGGGTAGTTTCAAGTTTCATGACATTTGTTTAGGCTATGGATTTTGAATCACATCACATGATAAAATATGGCGGGCACGAAAGAGATATGAGACCTGGATGCATCTTTTGAACAACAAAGGAAACTTCATGAGTCACATGACTGACTAGGAACGCAGTATAATTTAGGGGACAATGTAAATATCGGGCAACCAGACAACCTCCAAACTCATGACCCAGCTAGGGTGACTAAACATATTATATCACAAGAGTAATTTAGCTCACTTAGTAATTTTTCGATCAAAATATAATCACAAGACAAGTTTCGAATCACATGACAAAGTTCAGATTATATTACATATTTGGATCACCAGAAATTGCCAGAATTGGGGTAACACGATAATGATTGGGCTATTTGAAACATGTTTGGATACACATCCATAAATAGCTTTTTAATTTTTAGAAGTCAAAAATCAAGAAATTAGTTTGGATATAAAATTCCAGATAGGATTTCTAATAGTTAAAAAGTCAATTTTGTGTGAAGCAAAATATGACTCCGGCTTACGGAGAAGCACTTCTGCCTGTATCCAGAGGCACTTATGGCGTGTTTGTACACACATCCAGAAATATCTTTCTGACTTCTAGAAGATTTCAAACCGACTTTTAGAAACAAAAAAATCGACTTTTTTAAAGCAAAATATTTTTGTTTCTGATTTATGCTTTTGGAGAAGCAGACTTCTTCTGGTATCCAAACTCGCTATCAGCCATGAGAAGCATACTACATCTAAACAAACAAAACATGTAAACAAACAAAAAATTCTCGAGTCCTTGACCATTGGATAAAATGAGGCGGATTATTCAATGAAAGATAGCTCCGAGAAATAACTAGGTTAGTACATAACAGCCATCAACATCGAACTCTTCCTCTTAAATTTTCTCGAGAGAGACAACTGATTTCCTTCCAACTTGAACCAGAAAAGAAGAAGAGTCCTCAAAAGAGTGAAACTCATAGGTTTCTGAAAAAGATGGATTCATAACTTCAATTCAATGCAAGCATTGAATTATTCAGAGAAAAGGGTCATTGAAATTTGAAGATATTTGCTTATAACTATAAATGTTAGTCGATTAATGGAGCAGAGTAGTAGAGAAATTGAAACAACAGAGAATCATCAAGAAATGGAAGAGAGAATATATGTAGCAGTAGGCAAAGATGTTAGAGAAAGTAAATCAACTTTATTATGGGCTTTAAAGAATTCTCGTGGAAGAAAAATTTGCTTACTTCATATTCATGTTCCTGCTCAAATGATTCCTATCAGTAATCTCTTTCTCCCTCTTTATTTTACTGTTTCTCTGGTTTTGAAATTTCTTCTGACATTGTTGTTAATGGTGGAGGATAAACAGTTGACTTTTCTGTGTTTGACTCTTTAAGCTTATTTTTGGATTTTAGAGTCTGGGTTTTGTTTGGTTTTGATGGAATTGGAGCAATTTTTGATTGTATTCAAAATGTTTGATTATATTTCTCAATGGTTTTTTTTTTTTTTTTTTTTGATTTTTTTGTTTTTTTTGTTTGTTTGTTTGTTTGTGTGTGTATATGAAATGAATTTTAAGAGTTTTGGTTGTTTGCTGAATGCAGTGGGAGGGAAATTTCCAGCATCTCAATGTAAAGATGAGGAAGTTACGGCGTATCGAGATCTTGAGAGACAGAAGATGGTTAAGAGCTTGAAGGAGTATGTTTTGCTTTGTGCTAATGTTGGGGTAAAATTGATTCTTCTGCATTTTTTGCACCTTGCTTTTGTGTGATTTTGAAGTAGTCTATCACTTGCATGATGTGTATGGCCTTTAGAAGTTTAAGTGCGGGCTTTTTTCAGGTGAGGGTAGAGAAAATGGAAATTGAAATGGACAATATTGAGAGAGGAATCGTTGAACTTATCACTCGGCATGACATTAAATGGCTTGTAATGGGAGCAGCTGCAGACAAACACTATTGGAAGTATGAGTTTGATGAACACTTTTGCTTCTTGTTCACTACTAAAATGGATGCCATAATTATCACTAGTATTATTACAATGAATCATCGATAATTGTTTGTAGCATTGCGATTCAGAAGCATTACTGCATTAGTTGAAGCAAAAACGTACTTTTTTCAATTAAGTTATTAAGAACTAAATTCCTTAAACTCCTATTTTGGTACCTCCAATTTTTATGGAGGGATGGATCTATGAATGTGATTCTATTGCCAAAAATAATGAAACTTGCATTCATGCTGCCTCATTTCTGATCCATTGTACTTGATTAATTTGCAGAAAAATGGCAATGCTCAGGTCCAAGAAAGCAATCTTTGTGTGTAAACAAGCTCAAGTATCTTGCCATATATGGTTCATCTGCAAAGGGTGCCTTATCCTAACGAGGTATGGTTTAGGAGTCACAAAAGACATGAGGATTATGTGATGGATTCCTATTTCCTCAATCAAACATGCTGTTCATATACTTGGTAAAAGAACACTTCAAAAACTAGACCTATGTTTATATCCAGGGAAGTTAGTACAGGTGAGTCGGAGTCCCAGGCATCTCCAGCAGAGGTAGTAGTCAGTGGAACCACTGGAGCTGCCGAATTAGATGGTACAAGAATGAGATCTCTATCAGAGGGTCGCGAGGAACTTGCGAGGCTCGCCAACCCTGTTCAGAATTCATTTCGGAGAGTGCAATCTGACAACTTCGACACTCGTGGAGCAGTAGTCACAACATCGTCTTCCATAGACAGATGGGAAGCTACAAGGACGAAGCCTTCTCAGGTGTCGGGGTTCACCATATGGTCTTTGTGCGAAGAAGTCGAACCTTCAGTTTCCAACCAATTGATGCGCTATCCAGGGAATAAAAATGGATTGTTATTGCCAAGAGGGCATGAATCTGACGTGGATTCTAGTGATTGTTCTCCGCAGAATGAGCCAGTATGTACTACTTTAGATCCTTTCGATCTGATTCAACCTAGTATGACCCTAATCTTTCAGTTAATGTAAAATTTCAGAATAAATGCTGCAATTACATTTGTTCGTGTAACTTTGCAGGTAGAAAGACGAATTACTGAAGAAATGTATGATCAACTACAACATGCAATGGCCGAGACAGAAGATTCAAAGAGAGAAGCATTTGAAGAGTCAACTAGGCGTCGGAAGGCTGAAAGACATGCCATTGGTGCTATGCGTCAAGTAAGTTTCTTTCTAAATCACTTTTGTCGCCATGATAGTTCTGTTGATAGAACTTTACACAGCATCATTCTCGTTCTCTTAGTTATCATGCATGACTTAATCTACCCAATGAGCTTATACACTTGGCACTCTTCTCATCCGACTAAGCAGTCAAACCATTTTATCACAGGCTAAGGCATCAGAAAGATTATACGCCACTGAGGTGAAACAAAGGAAAGATATGGAGGACATTCTCACAAAAGAGAGTCTAGAATTAAAGGAGATGAAGAATGAGCAAGATGATGTAGTAAAGGAACTTCAAACAGCTCAAGAGCAGTTATCATCCCTAGAGTGCAAACTAAACGACTCCGAACGCATTGGACAGGAGTTGGAAGATAAGATTGCCTCTGCTATGAATCAATTGAAAACTCTCAAGAGAGAGCGAGATGAGATGCAGTTAGAGCGTGACGAAGTATTCAGAGAAGCTGACAATTTTAGGAAAAGGAGAGAGGAAGAGAAAATTGTCTCAAAAAGTCCAGAGTTCTTCTGTGAGTTCTCTTTCATTGAGATAGAGGAAGCAACTCAAAAACTCAATGCATCACTTTTGATTGGTGAAGGAGGCTATGGGTGTGTATATAAAGGGTTTCTTCACAACACCGAGGTGGCTATAAAGATGTTGCACGCGACTAACTTACAAGGCCATTCAGAATTCCAACAAGAGGTAAATGCGGTGCACTCCTATGGGTAAACTACTGTTTATGTATTTGTATATGCAGCAAGACTATACCATACTTATGGGTGTGATCTTAACTAATGGTAAGTTCAATGGGTGGCTAGCCACGTCAAGGGACTGGTTTGATCATTCAGTGTGTGCAGTGGTTGCATAGCACAGCTGGACTCTTCCTATATATGTACATTATACTATCTTAGTTGCAAAAATATGATATTATTCGTGGGTTCTTTATTGTCATCTGTGAGTTTAGAGATATAGAAGCAGCTTAAATATTAAATTGTTTAATCAAACTGTTGCTTGAATTTCAGGTTGACGTTCTAAGTAAGGTGAGACATCCCAATATCGTTACACTTGTTGGAGCCTGCCCGGAAGCCTGGGCGCTTGTTTATGAATACCTTCCCAATGGCAGTCTCGAAGACCGACTTACCTGTAAGGACAATACCCCTCCACTCTTATGGCAAACCAGAATCCAAATTGCCACCGAGATTTGTTCTGCCTTGATATATCTCCATACAAAGAACCCGCATAGCATCATTCATGGTGATCTCAAACCTGCCAATGTCCTTCTGGACGCCAATTTTGTAAGTAAACTTGGTGACTTTGGCATTTGCCGCTTGATCCCTAGGGGTGAATCCCTAAGCGGAAGCAGCACACCATTCTGTAGAACCCATCCAAAAGGAACACTTGTTTACATGGACCCTGAATTCCTAGGTACTGGACAACTTACTGCAAAATCAGACGTATATTCATTTGGAATTGTACTCCTTCGGCTTTTGACTGGGAGACCTGCAATGGGGTTAGTTAAGGAAGTAGAATATGCATTAGACAATGGAAATTTGAGCGACGTATTGGATGAATCAGCTGGTAATTGGCCATTTGTCCAGGCAAAACAGTTGGCTCAATTGGCATTAAGTTGTTGCCAAATGCACAGACGGAGTAGGCCAGATCTTGAGTCAGAGGTAATGAAGGTGCTTGAACCTTTGAAGGATTCATCTAGGGCTTCAACATCATCTTCTTGGATGGGAGACGAAGAGCAATCCCAAGGTCCTCCATCCTACTTCCTCTGTCCCATTTTACAGGTTAGCAGTAATTTTTAGCTTTCTATTGCTTGGTAAAGAATTGGCATACCACCATCTTGGTGGAATTCAACTTTTCGTCAATCATTTGTAATCTGTGTAAATAAGACCTGTCATGTGATTAGTGCAGACTTTGACATACAAAATCACAAATTTATTGACCATTTTGATCTCTTAATTGCAGCAAGTGATGCGAGATCCACAAGTAGCAGCTGATGGTTTCACTTATGAAGCTGGTGCGCTTAAAGAATGGTTAGATGGTGGCAATGAGACCTCACCCATGACCAACCTTAAGCTCACCCATCTGAATCTCGTTCCCAATCACTCACTTCGGTCAGCAATACAAGAATGGCAGCAACAACGGTGACCTATGCATCTCAGTTTCCATCATATACTATTCTTCTTCTCATTTTATGCAATTTGAGTTATGTATTTATATCCATATTGTAAATAACATAGATAGAAATATCACCTGTTTTGGTTGATGGAAAGTAATCTTGTAGTGTTGGAGTGAGTTTGCAATTGTGAAAATTTGCATTTTTGTAGTATTCTAGATTCCATTACTGTACTGTTTGTAAGCGTATATGTGTTGTTTATAAATGTCTGCAGTGACTCTGCATTGTTTCCTAATTGTTAATTATGATAGAAGCAAAAATACTACTCACTAGAGACGTAACAAGTTACTTCTCGACAGTTTGGATACCAGTTAAGAAGTTACTTTTTTTATTTTTATAAACAAAAATGTCGGAAATTAGTTTTGGGAACTTTTTTACTTCCAGAAATTATTCTAAAATCGTCCTCGATACTAACTCCTTATTTTTTTACTCCTAATAATGGAAATAACTTTTTAAGTGGTATCTAGACATGCTACTAGTCTTTAACACACGAGCCATCCGGCTCAAATTGCTATAGTTATCCCGCATTACCCGACATTTAAAATGAGACCGGTTCCTAGACATGCTCAGACCATGAGGCTATCTTGACATTTTTGCATTTTATTACATTATTTGTCGATAAAACTTGAACTTCCAAACACACTTGAAATTTAGGTGACCATTTTTTCTTTTCGTAGGAAAATATAAGTGACTATATTAATGACATGAGTTCGAAATTCGTCAGCATCAAATAAAAAAGAAAATAATGATAACAACTTGAATGTAAAACTCGTCAGCATCAAATAAGATGGATGATCATGCTAATTCAACCAAACAAAAGGTATGATCTTGATAATGACTTCGTTTTAAAACTCGACAACATCAAATAAGAAGGTTGGTCAGACATTTACCTGATCTGAGTCCCAAAATCGTAACACCCATTTTTATTACGGGGAAGGATCCGATGACATGGTTAGAATGACATTATGATGATATGGTGACGCAATTTTTTATAAAAAAATCTAAATGACGATGAATTTAAAACTAAGATTTTGGTGACATGTTCCTCATACAAAATTCTACATTTCTAATAAAAATGATATGAGAGTATTCTGAAATACGAAACTTCACCATCCACAAATTCTAATTTCAACCGTTAATCTTCAACGATCGATATTCACAATGGCAAATGGTGGTCTTATACGTCTCAAAATGCTTTCATGTCTCGGAATGCTTTCATTTTTGATTGGAGTGTAGAGATTTATAAGAAGAACATGTCACCAAAAAATTAGCTTCAAATTCATTGGAGGTTCAGTTTAGTAGAAAAAATCGCACTAAGATTTTTTTATGTGAAACACTAAGATATCAATATTATTTAGGTGATAAATTTTAGTTCTAGAATTTTTAAAAATCAGTACGGAAAGTAAATCCTGCATCCGACACGTGGCATTAAGACAAATATTTCGTGACGTACACTAATTCGCATATAAGTCACTGTTCTATCTTAATTTTCCAGAATATTTTCTGAAAAGGATATACCATTGAACTCACAATTCCAGTTTTACCCCTTCGTGTTCTTCTTCTTCTTCTACCCTATTCTATATTTTTTTCCCCTCCCTCGAGAACCTTCCCGATTTCGGCGATCACATACTTCATATCTAGGGTTTCTCAGTTTCTTTTCTTAATAAAACATCAAATCGCTCAAGATCTTAAACTTTTCCTGTAAATCATCTCTTGTTTACAACTAATCTCAGATTCTGTCTCTCTTTCTTCGCCCGTCTAGCTGCCGGTAAGTGAACTTTCTGTAGTTCTTAGATTTATTTTTTGATACGGATCTTACGGTTTGGAACGCGAAATCGGAATGTGTTGATTTTTTTTTTGATTGATTTGTGTTTTTTTCTTGAAATTGATTACTCGGTTTCTTGATTTGTTTAGACTTAATTCGCTGTTAATTTTGTTTTTTGATTTATGATCCGAGATTTAATTTTATTTAGATCTCTATTTTGTTATGTTTTAGGGTTTGTGTAGTGATTGATCTAGTTGATGTTTAGCTTTATATGATAATGAATAGGAGAAAGACCTGGATTCGATTGCTAGGGTTGAATTTCAATGACAGTGGATATGGTGGTGACAGATTAGATTTGATTTTGTAGGTGGCATTTGTACAGTATGATTCTTTGTTTACTTATCCTGATCCTGCATGATCTTTGTTTTTTTGTATGAAGTGGGGAAAACAATAATTATATTATTAGGTTTTAGATGGTGTGGACCTATGCTTCTACTTGGTTAAGAGCGTTGATTGATGCAACTGTTTAAACTACTAGCCACCTAAGCGGGTTAGTGTAATAGAAAATGAAGTAATGGAGAGGGCAAAGAATGGCGGTTGTGCTGATAATATAGTCAATGCTGAGTTCCTTAAAAGTTTGGCATGTTTCACATTTGTGGAGGTGTAGTTGGAAACCATGAGCATCATAAAGTTAGCTGCGAGTGGTTGCATTTGTTGAAGATATTTAGCCTAATACATGTAGTTTTGACTTAGTATCGGTAATGTAGGTTCTGGAGAAGAGGTATGTTCTCTTGGTGTTGAGTTTGCTTTCATCTAGAGAGAATGTTTAGCTAAGGGCGTTGATTGATGCTGTTTATGCTACTAGCCACCTAAGCGGATTAGTGTAATAGAAAATTGGAGTAATGTAGAGGGCAAAGAATGGCAGTTGTGCTCGTAGTATAGTCAATGCTGGGTTCCTTAAAAGTTTGGCATGTTTCACATTTGTGGAGGTGTAGTTGGAAAACATGAGCATCATAAAGTTATCTTCGACTGGTTGCATTTGTTAAAGATATTTAGCCTAATACACGTAGTTTTGACTTAGTATCGGTAATGTAGGTTCTGGAGAAGTGGTATGTTTTCTTGGTGTTTAGCTATTTTTGCTTTCATCTAGAGAGAATGTTTAGCTGTTTTTGCTCATGTTGCATGATCTCAAGTGAATAAATATTGTATCTGTCGGATCTTACTCTTTTTTTTTTGGTGTTTTTCAGAGACTTCCCTCACATAGCTCTTGGAATCTTTAAATGCCCGCAGCAAACTTAAGGTCCAGTAACAATCTAGATGCAATGATGTTTGGACAGAATCTCGTGAAGGCAGATGAAACAAATGACTCTCTTGATACTTTCATTAGACAAGCAATAGGGAAAGAACCCATTCTTCCTTATTCTAGGGCGGCTGACAGCCCAATCCAGTGGATTCAGTTCCTTAGCTCTTTAGACCCACAAGGTATTGACATACGACTTATTAGCTTTCAAAGTTTTAAGACCCTTATAGTGTGAAAAGTCTTATAGGTAGTAAGTTATAACGGTGTTAATTACTGCTTATTTGCATCCAAGATTAGTTTTTTTAGAAAATTTAATCACCCCATGATACATATTAAAGTCCCTATGGAAAGGGACATAGGGTGTGTCAGTAGTTCTAAAATCCTGAGGCCTTTGTTACCTTTGCTCAGGTGAAGTGGCCTCGGTGAGACTGAAAAAGTATGTGAACTGTCATAACTCCTAAGCAGGTATTTTGGGTTTGTAGTTAGCATTAGGTTTCATCAGGATACCAGTAAATGTTTCAGCGTTCATTGTGCCTCTTTCTTTTTGCAGCAGATCTCTCTGGGTGGCCCTTGTATCCCAAGGTTCCAATGCAGAAGTGCGATAAGTGTGTTCGAGAATTTTGTTCGCCCATTAACTATCGAAGACATATACGTCTGCATCGTCGGTCTTTGAAGATTGAAAAGGTTTCTATGCTTCCTGTTGAAATCTTGTTTCTCAGTTCACTATATTTATAGGTTTTGAGTCTCTCACTCATTTAGAAGAGTCATTTAAATTTCAATGAACAAATGTCAATTTTCTTTTTCCTTTTCCACGACTTACGTAGAACATGTCAGCGCTCTTTAGAAAATTAGAGTATAAATGTAATATTTCGCTACAGTTGTATAATGGAAGTTTGCTCAGTATCTTGTTAACTTCTCTTTAGCCTAATGGTTTAAATATAATACGGGTTTAAATATAATACGAGATCACGGTGAATTGACTAGTGAAATTTGTTACCTTCTTTAACTCCGGTATCTAATTTGTTTTCTGTATGTTGTTTAGGACTCTACTAAGATTAGGGATCTCATGGGAGCATTTTGGGATAAGGTAATTTGATTCTGCGTTTTAGTTGAGCAATATAACTGTAGCGACCATTCAGTCGATTCCTCCTTTTGGACCCAATTTCTTACTTATGTCCTGTGTTTCACAGCTGTCTGTGGATGAGGCTAAGGATGTTATATCATTTGATACTGTGATGTTGGAGGTAATGACCTGGTCATAAAATTCATATTGTTTTTTGTTTTATTTATTGTAGTCAGAAGTTCATTTAATCTATGATTTTCAGTATTATGTCTCTTATATTTGGATAAATCTGATTTAAGCTGTTACTTCCCGCCTCTTATTATCTTCTTTGGACCTACTTGACCATTAAGTGAATTGCATCATTGACTAATGGATGGAGTAGAGCGTGAAAAACCAGATTATTGCAGTACAACTATAATTATAGCCCTATAGTGTTTGTATTAAGGTTAGACTAGAATGCACTTAACTGACATGGACGACTCTTAGCTCTTGGGAAACAAACAGAAGGCTGCATTCTATTCCTACACTACATAAGCTTCAAAAGAGGAAAATCTAAATGACTTAAATGTTACAGAACAGTAAGTCGGCAGTCTATGGGTAGTAGTTAGAGCTCATGGCAAAGGAATAATTGATTCGGCAGAGGCATCCTGTAATTGTTGTTTCGTCCTTATTCAGTTTTTTATAATCTGTTTCCTGTTTTTATATGGCATGTGCTTTTCATTAGATGTGGTTTGTTTGGCGCAATATATGTGCGTTTTCGTCTATTGTTGGATGCTTTCTAACAAGAAATAAGCTGCGTTTTCTTCTATTGTTGGATGCTTTCTAACAAGAAATAAGCTGCAGGGAGTTCCTGGATCTGCAGTTGTAAGAGCATTGGCATCGTTTATCCGTAAACCGGGGTTTTTCTCACTGCCTCAGAGTTATGTCAAGGCTGGTGCTGCTCTATTGGTTAGACACTTGTTCAGTATTTGTTATTCATTAACATTTTTATAGTATCTGTCAGTTTTAAGGTATTCAAAGGTGCATATGCTTTCTCCAGGATCTCATTCAAGGAAGGCCTTCGAGGTTTCCTATATCCTCTACTGAATTATTCAGTATCCTTCATGATGCCAGCGAGAAGACATTCTTGTGTCCTGGCACAGCTATATCAATGCAAAAATTTATGTTTGATGGTGAACCTGGGAAGATTGGACTCGAAATGAAGAATCTAATCGCTTGCACTAGTTTCTTAGTCGAGCAAAAACTGGTAACTAATTTATACCTCATTCTGATTTTGTTGGACGTATTATTGCGGTCTAATAATTACATTGCAATGCAGATTAAGGAATGCCTTGTCGAGAAAGATGCAGAAGCTCTAAGGTGTCAAAAGTTGCTTGTAGAGGAGGAAGAAGCTGCCCAGAGAAGGTATTTTTCTAGTGTTTCCATTCATTTAGATTATGAACCATTCATTGAAGACTTGAATTTGGGAACTTGACTAATGAAAATTATATGTTTGGTTTGTTCTTTTGTCCATGCAGACAGTTTGAACTCTTGGAAAGAAAAAGGCTAAAGAAGCTTAGGCAAAAAGAGCAGAAAGCAAAGGAGCAAGTCGAAGTAGAAGATGTAGATCTAAAAGAAGATTCCTCAATTTCTGTTGAGGTTTTAGAATCTACGTCCAACTCACATACTCCTGAACTTTCTATAGTTCGACCTTCAAGCACAGACGAAGGATGTGATAAGGCAGATAAGGCAGAAATTGACATGGCTTATGAAACTTCCAACTCTACCGATCCTCAGAATTTTGACCACCAAGATGTACAGCAAGGGAACAGTCAACAGCAAGGAGATGGTCAACAGCATGGAAATGGTCGACAGCGTGCAGTTGCTCATCGACGTTCACAACGCATTGAACCAAATAGCTTCCGTGCAGGTTATGTTGTTCCAGTTTCTAAGTTGGGAGCTATTCAGAAACGTGGTAACTACAGAGACCTTAAGACAACTCCTCTGGCCAACAAAAGCCAAAGAGTATGGACCAGGAAAACCAAAATTGAGAATGAGAGAATAGGTTCGAATGCTGAAGTACGAAGAGACACGAGAGATAAAGAAGATCTAGGTGGCAGTAGCAATTTGTTGATAGGTTCAATCCCCGTCACACTTGGGGAGTGTAGTACCAGCAGTCAGATTAAGGTCGATCAATGCACCTCAGATCACCAGCCAGGTCAACGGAACATTAGCAGTGGCAGTATACAAGAAAAGTCGGTAAAGATTGAGCTTTTTCAAAGTGGGACAAATAAATCAAAGACAAAGCACTGGAGGCCTGTGGGGAGACGTGAAAGAAGGAAAAGAGAAAAAAATGAATTTGTAGGAGAATCTTCAAATCTGATAAATGACAGTCGTATACCTCGCAATAATTCTGATGGGTGCAGTGGTTTGGAAGGGGCAGGTTCTTCAGAAGCTACAGAGGAAGCACACTCAACAGGGAAAAAACTATTTTCCAGCCATGAAGTCAAGGCTTTTCTCGCTCAGCGTATGAACAACAAATTTCTTCTTTTGTTAATTTTAATTAACATTTTTATCGTCTGAAATGATGAGCCTGACTGAAAGAGTCATCTGACTCAATTATTACTTCTTGCAGGATGGAAGGAAGCTATCGCCTCAGATCATGTGAAGTTGGTCCTGTCTCCGGAAACAGAGCTGCCAGAGCGCGTTGAGAACCAGGGTGTTCAAGCAACTGCACATATACCATCAGAGAGTTGCAATTGCAGTATTCTCGGCAGTGCAGAGAATAGATTAGCCGGTACTAATGTTCCCGAACGTGCAAAGAATGGTACTTCGAAACATGCCAAGTTTAAAGCAAAGCCTGAAAGAGGTTATAAACTAAAGTACATCCCCAAACAAAGAAATTGTTCATGATGGTATGAATCAAGGGGAAAGAAATAACATACAACTGTTGTACTGAAGTGTGTAGTGTGCAACAGCATCAAATCATCATTATTCATTGCAGAGGTTCCAGTTTTAGAAGAGAGTCTTCTGTGTCAGAAGCATGAAAAAAAATGATTCATTGGTAGAACTAGAAATATTTCACCAAATTTGTAACCTCTTCTGTTTCTTTATCTTTCCTGTTATTGTGAGGGTAAGTGAAGAGAGAATAGTACAACTGTGAAAAAATAAAAATAAAAGTTCATTAGGGATTTTGTCTTAAAATCTTAAAAGTAATTTTGGGGTCTTTCCATTTTAGGTTATTTCAAGCATCCTATGGGCTTAACCTCTGTTATGGTGCTTGCATATAGTGACAGTTTCGGGATCCCATTTTTCAGATTCTTTGTTATTTTTGAATACTAGAATTATTGTCCATTTTATCTTAAGTCCCACACAGTGAAGGCTTTCAAAGGCTTTTCTAGTTTCTAAACTCACCGACTCAGATGAAAACACTAATTCCTGGTTCACTTTTCCAGCGAGATGGCTGTGGCTGTGCCAAGTAAGTCCTCTGGAGTCTGGAGAGCTGCAAGCAGCCCTCACGTTGAAATAGGTTTACCGATCTCATCTCCCTTGGGGCCCATTATTAATCTCGATGTTGAGAACGCTTCTAGAGCCGTTGAGAACGCTTCTAGAGCCGTCGGATTGCCCAATCGGGACTCATTGCGGGATTTAGCCGCGGTGAGTGTATCATCTCCCCGTTGAAATACGTCCACACAATTTCACTCCACCTGAGAGAACCAGAGAAAACATTAAAAACTGACTGGAGGTACACCTGCCGCATATTTAAGTCAACACATAATCCTCTTACTGACACTTGTTAGATCAAAATCCCATTTCACTTCCCCTCTTGTCACGTGTTCACCTATTTTACCTCTCCATTTTCTTCTTATCCCAATATATTTTTTTCTTATTCTCTTGCAAAATTTTCCAAATAATTCTCACAAATTTCTCTGTGAAGTAAACGGAAGAACAAAGAGATCAGGTCAGAAAAAGAAAATGTCAGGAGGGTTAGGATCGACATGTAGAGATGAAGACATAAGAGCTCCAAAATCAAAAGAATCAGAAACACAAAATCTTCAAATGAATTCAACCTTACCAACAAAACCACCAAAAACCCATCGAGGAATCCTATCATTCAGACAACTGAATGCATTAGCAATAGCAATAGTACTCTCAGCAACAGGTATGGTAAGCATACAAGACACCGCTTTTGTAGTATCCTCAATATTCTACATGCTTTTCTTATCAAAATTTGCATTTCCATTATCACCACCATCCACTGAAAACACACCAATATTTTCACCAGCGAAGAACAAAATCTTAGCCGTTTATGTATCCATTGGTGCACTTATTGGCTTACTATTGCCGATTGTATATATCTTTCATGGGATTTATGAAGGTGATAAAGAAGGTATCAAAGCAGCTGTACCACATGTGTTTCTTTTGTCTAGTCAGGTTTTTATGGAAGGGTTTGCGTTTTCGAATCGGTTTTCGATACCGATTCGAGTGTTTGTGCCCGTTTTTTATAATGCTATGAGGATTTTGACGATTATGGATTGGTTGAAAGCTGAGATCTTTAAAAAAAATGAAGGGTTTGGTAAAGGGGCTGAATGGAGGTTGTATGTTGGTAGAGGTCTTGGTGTTGCTAATATGGCGTTTTGGAGTTTTAATTTGTTTGGGTTCTTGTTGCCTATCTATTTGCCTAGGGCTTTTAAGAGATACTATGGAGCCAAGGAAGGTCAGGATTAGTGTGCCTTCCTATGTTGTACGAGGCACCAAGCTGGTCGCCAGCCTCATTAGGTGCCTAATGCGACCAGTTCTTTTTTCTTTCTTTTTTGGCGTTATTGGTAAGGCAGGCTCCCGATTGCGCCCCCGCTCGCCTTTGGCAACGCAGGAACGGCCTTCTAGTTTCAAAATTAGCATTTTTTTTTCCTTCTTTTCTTGCATTTTTCGTTTCTGAATGATTTAATATTGGCAATGTAACTTTGAAGTAGTTTCTAATGGAAATCTAGTTTTTATGATGAATTACAAAATTGTTCAGGAAGGAAACAGGATATTCAACTTTCTACAAATCCTTGGCCGAGCACATAAGAATCGATAAGGTTTGGTTGATGAACATGATCATGATCCACCCCATGCGCTTCGCGCATTTGATGGTCATGGCTACCAATATAACCAGGGTGAAAGGAAAATGTCCGGCTGATAGATACTGCCTTTGCCTTCAAACACCTTCCGAATATGATCAGGTAAAGGCTCTTCCATCACTATCTTAACATATTTTGGCAATGAAGCCACAAAGTTGGTGATAGTTTCTGCAATTTCATCTGCTGCATCTTCCCGAGGCCATCGACCTCCTGAATGTGATGAAATTAGCTGCTGGAAGCTTACTAGCAACCCAGCTTCCCTCTATAGTCCATTCTTCAGACCAATTACGAGACCAAAGCACCTGAATCGGCACACTGTCTTCTTCCATGAAATCTGCCCAATCCCCCAAGTCAAAGCCACCAATGCTGCCATCCAGACCATCTCTACCGAAATAACTCCAAGAACACCTCTTCTACCATCCATACCTGTCAAGAGCACCCTGTGAGCCTCTGCAACAGTCCTGTTAACTGATCTAGAACAACAATTTCTAAGCAATCCCTGGTACGCAAACGAAAATCCCAACACTACATCTCTGACAACCGGCATTTCTAACATCCGTAACGGGAAAGCTGTAGATGCCGGAGTAGAATCAATCAATGTTATACTTCTGACCACCTCTAAATTCCACGATGTCCAACTAGCACACATTACCAAAGCGAAATCATGTAAGACTATATGAACAGGAGAAGAAAGATCTAATGAATAAATAACTTGTCCAATGATTGTACCTACATCTTCAGAATCTAAATCCATCGGCTTAAGAATTTTAGTCAGTGTCCTAGTTTAAGTTGTTGTTTCATCCTCATAACTGGGAATTCCAACCAGTTGATCAAACCAACCCTTTTTTCTTAAATCACTGTAAATATCAGAAAACCAACCAAAAATCCGTCCTAATCTTTCATATTTTACTACAAATTCAGATTTGTCAGAGAATCCTGAACCAGGAAAATCGAGACCAACAGCATGAATTCCGTTCAAACCAATTGATTTAATGACACTACGAAACGAATAAGAATTACAACCGAACCCATGAATTAACAATACAGTTTCTTCTCCTTCATTTCTTGGACTGTCACTTTCTATAGCAAACACTTGAAATGGAAATGCATTGTATGGGCTTTTCAGTACTTTAATCATTCTACCTTTTGAATAATGATGTTTTAGATCAGCTGGTAAGCTTAAAAACCATGATTCATCATCTTGTGGAGTTGAAGCAGAAAGAGTAAGCATTAAAAGAGTGCAAAGAGATATACCAAATGTGAAGTATGCCCAGAACTTGGATGCATTTGCTGTTGGAGAAGAACCCAAATCATGAGTAGAAGAAGCTGGATTTGGAGTTGGAGATGATGAAGATGCATTAGTCTTTAATGGGGTTCTTGTTATTGTTTCTTTCATTTCTGCTTCTTTCTGGTCTTCAGTGATAATCATAGCAAGAAAATATGGATTGGTTGAAAGGTGAGATCTTTAAAAGAAAAGGTTGCTTTTGGTGGAGGATCCGAATGGAGGTTTTTTAAATTTTTTATTTCATTTCTTGGGAAATCTATCAAGAAGCGAAGACTTTTGATGGATGAGTGCTCCCTCTGTCTCTGTTTGGGCAAGGTGGAAACTGGTGTGTTGTAAAGTGTAAAACATCATTCAAACTTGGCCAATTTCCTTACCAAAAGACAAAAAAATAAATTAGAAAAACTAATTATTTTTCCCCATATGGAGAGAATCACAGAAGAAACGCATATTTTTTCTAGATCTTTTTGTTGTTGGTGTATCACAATGGGCTCGAATCGTACTTTATGTAGGTCTCAGCGGTTGCAGCAGCATCACATTCTTCATAAAATCTAGTTTTGTTGTTCATGGAAACAACAAAATGCGCAATTGACATAGAAGTGTAGCGTTAGGCCATCTTACAAATCAATCAAGAAACGGGGACTATGATAAAATAAGAGCCAAACAAGATTCTCCGTATACTATCTATTATATTCATAGCATAATGCATTTACTAAAAGTCTTAAAAAAATTACCAGTTTATATTTATGCATATACGGGCCTTCCTGTCGATTGCTGCTTCCTCGGATAATGCCTGTTCTTTTCTTCTCACAAGACATCGCACTTTGCCTTTCCATCGTTTTCGTTTTCGTATCTTCTTCTCCTGATGCTTTTAGTGAAACTAAGGTATTCATATGAGGAATGATTTGGTAAAAATATTGAGGAAAGTTCACAAGCCTTTTAGAACAAGAAGATTTTATGTGATAAGAATAGAGATTACATGAATTATAACATAAAACTTCACCACTCTTCATCAAGGCAAGTGGTTTCAAATCGTAAAACTTCTCACCTTTCAATGATAGGTATTCTTCCTGCTCCGTCATGTTCTGATTTATGTTTTTCTTTAGCAACCACATGTCAGTTTTTCTTATGTACCCATCATGGAAAGAAATTTGAGGACATAAAACTCCACTCACAACCCCAAGTCCAAAAAGCATACCACTAGATAGATAAGGAGAAGGAATTTCACAAAACTTTTCATCAGCCAAATTAAAGCAGGCTATCTTTCCTCTCGATGTAATCCAATATAGAGAGTCGCTTACACAGACTCCGTGAATATTACTAAAGAACCCATTGAAGAACTTAATCCGCAATCTCCTGCGTTTCTCCATCCACTACCACTACCTAGAGTGTATACCTCAATACATTCCCAATTGAGTTTCCCCCTCAACTGATCGATTCTAACAACCTTGTACTCATTGGTTTCACGAA
Source organism: Papaver atlanticum (assembly GCA_023531105.1). Lineage (NCBI taxonomy): Eukaryota > Viridiplantae > Streptophyta > Magnoliopsida > Ranunculales > Papaveraceae > Papaver > Papaver atlanticum. Next base: position 988,746 of record JAJJMB010012776.1, on the reverse strand, counting down.
TATAACCGAACCCGTCGTAGAGATGATAAGTTCTAGGATTCTTGTACCTATTATACTTCGGAAGTATAACATACTCTTTTGTAATGGGATTACATATGTAAGCAGGTCGATAATCACACAATCCATTATCATGACAAGAATTGAGACAAACCAAACCATTGCATACACCAATAATACTATAACTCTTCCCAAACGGAGGGTTTATGTTGATCCTTTTAATACTATGCTCGTGATGGTTCTCAGTATATTCAAGGTAGCTTAACTGTTGGAATTCTCTGCATAAAAAAGTTAACTTACCAGATTCAGTGAGATGTGGTAAGTGCATTAGAGAGAAGCATGGAAGGTATACAAGATTTCTCCAGGGTTTGCATACCAATTTACACTCTAATACTGATTCAGTTGGTAACCTGGTCAGTATTTCTAAGACGATATCTGGTGGGAGAATGTTAAAGCTCCCCCATCAAAATTTCTTGCAGAGAGTTGGAGATGCTATACGAGATACGTACAGGAATTTAGGGTTGTATCAAATTATTTTTACGAAAGCCGCATCACATTCTTCATTAAAATAGTTTATTGTTCAAAGAAACAAGAAAGTGCGCAATTGACGGGATCCATGACACTATAACACACAGACGAGTTTCCCCATATACTAGCAATGAGTTTCAATTTTTTTTACCAGGTTATACTTATGCCTGGACCTTCCTGCCGATTGCTGCTTCCTCGAATAGTGCATGTTCTTTTCTACTCACATGATATTGCACTTTACCTTATTCCATCGTTTTCGTGTCTTCTTCTCCTAATCCTTTCATTGAAACTAAGGTATTCATGTGAGGAATTGTTTGGTAAATATATTGAGGAAAGTTCATAAGCGTTTTATAACAACAAGATTTTATGTCATAAGAATGGAGACTAGATGAATTATTACATAGAATTTCACCACTCTTCATCAAGGAAAGTGGTTTCCTATCCTCGAACTCCACTGATGGAAGGTATTTCTCCGTCTCCATCACCATCATGCTCTGACTTCCGTTTTTCTTTAGAAACCACGTGGCCGTCTTTTTTATGTAGATATTATCGATTGAAATATAAGAACACCATAAATCTCCACCCAAAGCCCCAATTCCAAAACTCCACTCACAACCCTAAGTCCAAAAACCATACCACTAGATAGATAAGGAGCACGAATTTCACAAAACTTTTCATCAGCCAAATCAAAGTAGGCCATCTTTCCTCTCGATGTGATCCAATATAGAGAGTCTCTTACAAAAACTCCGTGACTATTACTAAAAGAACCCATTGAAGAACTTAATTCGCAATCTCCTACGTTTCTCCAACCATTGCCACTACCAAGAGTGTATACCTCCACACAGTATTCCAAATTGGGTTCCCCCCTCAACTGATCGATTATGACAATCTTGTACTAATTGGTTTCACAAAGATAGCCGAATCCGACATAGAGATGATAAGTTCTACGATTCTTGTACCTATTGCACTTTGGAAGCATAACATACTCTTTTGTAATGGGATTACAGATATAAGCAGCAGGTCGACTGTCATGACAAGCATTGATACAAATCAAACCATTGCATGAACCAATAATAGTATAACCCTTAAACCGAGGGTTTATGTTGATTCTTCTAATACTATACTCATGATGATCCTCATTATACTCAAGGTAGTTTAACTGTTGATATTCTTCGCATAAAAAAGTTAACTTACCAGCTGGATCACTGAGATGAGATGGGTGCATCTGAGAGAAGCATGGATGGTATACAAGATTTCTCCAGGGTTTGCATACCAATTTACACTCTAATACAGATTCAGTTGGTAACCTGGTTAGTATTTCTAATATGATGTCTGGTGGGAGAATGTTAAAGGTCCCCATCGAAATTTCTTGCAGAGAATCAAAGATGTTATAGGAGATACATACAGGAATTTAGGGTTCTATTAGGTGTTGGTTTTCAAGATAAGCGGATTCATTGTTTACTGGACTCTATATAGTAATGGGACAATCATGGAGGGTTCACTTTCAGTTACTAAGGGCACTCTTACGGAAAAATACTCCTCAATGACTTGCAGCATGGCTGCTAATGCCAGTATGCTTGGGGTGTACCAATTACATACTAATGGATGTCTTTCCTTATGTGGATTTTGGCATACCCCTAAGAAAATTGGTACCTCCCATTTGCAGCTTTGTTTTGGAGAAGGATCTGAATGGACGTTGTATGTTTGGTCTGGTATTTTGGAGTTTGGGTTCTTGTACCTATCTATTTGCGTTTGCTTTTCTGAATGATGTAAATTTGGCATTATAACTTCAAATGGAGTTTCCTGAGTGGTGTTAATGCTAAACCAATGAAGAGCTTCATTAAATAGCAAACCTGAATCATTCCCATGATAAAGAGGAAAAGAGTACGGAATTGGTTGCATTTTGTCCCATGAATCTGATCCTAATGCGTAAACTTGAATTTCATGACCAAAAGTTTCTTTATTCTTACCAATTCTTACCATCTTGTAAGTGTCTTGACACAACTACATGTCAGTCTTTATTATATACACATCATGGAAATAAGTTTGAGAACACCATAAAAGTCCATTCAAAACCCCCAATTCCAAGAAACATACCAATAGATAGACAAGGCATGGTAGGAATTTCATAAAACTTTTCATCAGCCAAATTAAAGAAGGCTATGTTTCCTCTCGATGTAATCCAATATAGAGAGTCGCTTACAAAGACTCCTTCACTATTACTAAAAGAACCCATTGAAGAACTTAATCCGCAATCTCCTACGTTTCTCCATCCACTGCCACTACCTAGAGTGTATACCTCCACACATTCCCAATTGAGTTTCCCCCTCAACTGATCGATTCTAACAACCTTGTACTCATTGGTTTCACGAAGATAACCGAATCCGTCATAGAGATAACACGATTTAGAATTTCTAAACCTATTATACTTCGGAAGTATAGCATACTCTTTCGTAATGGGATTACAGATGTAAGCAGGTTTATAATCACGCAATCCATAATCATGACAAGCATTGAGAAAAATAAAACCATTGCATGCACCAATAATACTATAACTCTTCCCTAACGGAGGGTTTATGTTGATCCTTCTAATACTATGCTCATGATGGTTCTCATTATATTCAAGGTAGCTTAACTGTTGTAATTCTATGCATAAAAAAGTTAACTTACCAGATTTAGTGAGATGTGGTAAGTGCATTAGAGAGAAGCGTGGAAGGTATACAAGATTTCTCCAGGGTTTGCATACCATTTTACACTCTAATACTGATTCAGTTGGTAACCTGGTCAGTATTTCTAAGATGATGTCTGGTGGGAGAATGTCAAAGTTCCCCATCAAAATTTCTTGCAGAGAGTCGGAGATGCTATACGATATACGTACAGGAATTTAGGGTTGTATACTTATATTAGGTGTTGGTTTTCAAGATAAACTGGACTTTTATCTAATAGATCTAGTAATGGGCTAAACATTGTGAAGGGTTCACTTTCAGTTACTAAGGGCACTCGCAACTTTTAAAAAAATACTCCTCAATGAGTTGTTCTGTAGCATGGCTGCTAAGGCCATCATGCTTGAGGCACGGTGTCCCAATTCCTTACGGTCTTGCCTTATATGGATTTTGCTACACCTCTTAGCAAATTGGCACCTCCCATTAGCAGCTTTGTTTTGGAGGAGGATCTGAATGGAGGTTGTATGTTATGTTTGGTATGGTGTGTTTTGGAGTTTTAATTTGTTGTTGACTAGGGCTTTCAAGAGATACTACGGAGCTAAGGAAGGTAAGGATTAACGTGCCTTCTAATTTCGGAATTAGGCTTCTTCTTTTTGCTTGCGTTTTCTTGTCTGAATGATGTAAGTTTTTAAATATTTTTATGATGAACTTATTTTTATTTCATTTTTGACAGAATTCATGTTAAGAACGAAATATTTTTAATAGACGAGTGCACCCTGGACAGAAAAAGGTGTTGGTTTTCCTGCACCACGGGTTTGGTTGCATCCCTTCTTGAACAATGGAAAGGCCTTAATGCTCGCGAATGGAGTGCAGTTAATGCGTGAATCTGCGTCTTGATAAGAATGAAACCGTGTGGTTATGCAACTTAATGGAAGGAATCTGAGAATGAATTTGTCAGTGCCTGATATTTCGGACCAGCATTAATGATCCTCATCACATCCAACTTGGTAATGAAGGATTTTATAAAGCTAAATGGAATCATAGATTCATAGTAATATCCTAACTTTAATGGACTTATAGTAATATCCTAACTTTAATGGAAAGGGTCTCAGAGTGAAAGATTTGGAAATGAGAGTAATAAAATTCCAAATTCTGGGAAGTTTCAGTTTTGTTTTTTGCCGAGGGAAAAGGGCTAAAACTTTATATTGTTAATTTATTCCAAATTGTTGTCAGGTTTCTTCCATTGAGCACAGGCCAAATGCTGAAATTCCTCTTGTACTGTTTGCTTTGTGTGTCCATGGAAGGCCCATTCTGGAGATAAAGTAATCCAAGACTTTCCTAGAGAAAGTATAGTACAACAAACTCGTGATTATCTTTAACTCGTGTATTTAATTCCCATGCAAACTCACCTGTTCACATAGTTCATACATCTATGTATTCCTTTCAAACCATTTACTATTCAATCTGTTGGTTTTGTATACATTTTTTTTTCCTTCTAATGAACAGATTCAACAAACTAAATTAAAAAATCTAGTAAACTCAAAATGACAGGATTATACATAGACTTACAAGGATAAACTTCCTCATTATGTATCAAAAATGATCTTGGTACTGACCAGTTAGAAATCAACATATAGATAGTCCTAGACTCCGGACATGCTTAGTTGCTTTATTGATAAATTAGACATAAACTCACCAACTTCAAATTTGGCTACCATGATGCGTCTATCAACTGATGCTAAGAAGAATAAACAGATAGGCTCCTCAGAACAATTTGGAAAATTCTACGTACTTTCTGTAATATTTCCTGCATGTACTTATTGGATTCATAATACAAATTATTTTTACGAAATCCGCATCACATTCTTCATTAAAATAGTTTATTGTTCAAGGAAACACGAAAGTGTGTAATTGATAGAAACGTCGCTTAACACCAGCTTACAAATCAAGCAAGAGACGGGATCCATGAAACTATAACACACAGACAAGTTTCCCCATATACTAGTAGTCATTGCACAATTCAATGAGTTCCAATATTAAAATGGTTATAGTTTCAAAAAGAAGTTAACAGGTTATACTTATGCATATACGGACCATCCTGTCGATTGCTGCTTCCTAAGATAACGCTTATTCTTTTCTTCTGACATGATATTGCACTTTACCTTATTCCATCATTTTCGTATCTTCTTCTCCTAATGCTTTTAGTGAAATTAAGGTATTTATATGAGGAATTATTTGGAGAACATATTGAGGAAACTTCACAAGCGTTTTCATACAAGAAGATATTTTGTCACAAGAATAGAGATTATTTAAATTATAACATAGAACACCACTCTTCATCAAGGCAAGTGGTTTCAAATCGAAAAACTTTACACCCAAGTCAGGTATTCCTCCTGCTCCATCATGTTCTGACTTCTGTTTTTATTTAGCAACCAAATGGCAGTACTCTTGTCCCCATCATGGATTGATTTATTAAAACACCATAAACCTCCACCCAAAACCCCAATCCCAAAAAATTTACCACTAGATAGACAAGGAAGAGCAGGTATTTCACAAAAAAATTCATCAGCCAAATTAAAGCACACAATCTTCCCTGTCGATGTAATCCAATATAGAGAATGGGTAACAAAGACACCATGTGGATGCTGCGGAGAACCCACAGAAAACCTTAATCCGTAATCTCCTACGTTTCTCCATCAATTGCCACTACCTAGAGTGTATATCTCCATACATTTCAAATTGGGTATCCCCCTCAGTTGATTGATTCGAACAACCTTGTACTCATTGGTGTCAGGAGATAACCGAATCCGTCATAGAGATTATAAGTTTCAGGATCCCTATACCTATTATACTTCGGAAGTATAACATACTCTTTCGTAATGGGATTACAGATGTAAGCAGGTTGATGATCACCTAATTTACTATCATGACAAGCATTGATACAAATCAATCCATTGCATGAACTAATAATATTATAACCCTTCCCAAAAGGAGGGTTTATGTTGATCCTTCTAATACTATGCTCACGATGATTCTCATTACACTCGAGGTAGTTTAACTGTTCATTGATATCTTTGTATAAAAAAGTCAACTTACCAGTATCAGTGAGATAAGGTAGGTGCATTCGAGAAAAGCATGAAAGGTATACAAGATTCCTCCAGGGTTTGCATACCAATTTACACTGTAATACTGATTCAGTTGGTAACCTGGTCAGTATTTCTAAAATGATGTCTGGTGGGAGAATGTTTAAGTTCCCCATCAATATTTTGATGTCTGGTGGGAGAATGTTAAAGTTCCCTATCAATATTTCTTGCAGAGAATCAGAGATAAGATACGTAAAGGAATTAGGTGTTGGTTTTCAAGATTAACGGAATTTAGGGTTGCATTAGGTGTTGGTTTTCAATATTAACGGATTCATTGTGTACGGGACTCTATCTAATGGATATAATAATGGGCCAAATATTGGGGAGGGTTCACTTTCAGTTACTAAGGGCACTCCTACGACAACTTTTAAGAAAATACTCCTCAATGTCCTCATCTTTAAAAGAAAATGAAGTTTTGCAGCATGGCTGCTAATGCCAATATGCTTGTGGTGTACCAATTCCATACTAATGGTAATGGATGTCTTTCCTTATATGGATACCCCTAAGCAAATTGGTACCTCCCATTTGCATCTTTGTTTCGGAGAAGGATCTGAATGGAGGTTATATGTTTGGTATGGTGTTTTGGAGTTTTACTTTTCTGTATGATGTAATTTTCCCATTGTTATAACTTCGTAAAGTTTCTAATGTAGTTTTTAAATACTTTTTTCATTTTTAGTGGAATTGAAGTTTACATACTTGGTGCCCAAATAATGGCATCTACCTAATAAACTTCCAACAATTGTTAATTTATTCCCACAGGCCAAATGCTGAAATTGCTTTTGTAGTTGACTGTTGGTTTGTGTGTCCATGGAAGGCCCATTATGGAGATAAAGTAATCCACTTAATCCCAACTTTCCTAGAGAAAGTATAGTACAACAAACCATGATCCGTCGTCTCCTCATTGGTGATTAATAGCTCTTTCAACCAATCAAATCCCATTTGTGTGAACAGTAACTGAAATTGCATAGCATTACTGACCATTATGTTTTTCATATGCAAGTAAAAGGTTCCAACATAAAAGTTTGCGGTGCCGTTAACTCTGGAGTCTGGTGGAACATCGTAGTTTGCAAGGTACACCAAACTTGAATTGCCAGAAACTCATCAATGTAGTTTTATTCAAGATTTGTAAGATGAGACAGCCTGCTTAAGAGATTTCGTGAGGTGATTAACTTACTCAGCTTATTCGTGTATTTAATTCCCATCCAAACTGCTAACTTGTTATTCTACAAACATCTATTTTCATACATCTGTGTATTCCTTTCCAACCGATGTTATTCTACAACCAAGCATCTATTCAATGAATCTAGTAATTTCAAAATCATAACATAATATATAGACATATACGGATAAACTTCCAAATTATGTATCCAAAAATGATCTTCGTATACTGACCAATTAGAAACCAACTCACAGATAGTCCTAAACATGCTTTGTTGCCATATCGAAGAATTAGACATAAACACATGCAACTTCAAATTTGGCTACCCATGCACGTCTATCAAGTGATGCCAAGAAAACTAAACACATAGACTTCGTAAAATAATTGGAAAAGCTACTTTCCGAAATATTTCTTGCATATACTTGTTGGACTCATAACATACATTATATTTACGAAACTGTGCATATTCTTCATTAAAATTAGTTTATTATTCAAGGAAACAAGAAAATGCGCAGTTGATAGAAACTTCGCTTAACACCAGCTTACTTAACAAATCAAGCAAGAGACGGGACTTAAAAAATCAAGCAAGAGACGGGATCTATGACACATTAAAAACTGTTAGAATACGGGCATCGAACTCAAAACCAATTGGAAATGAGTGGAGTGGCCCTAAGAATTATAAACCGCAGGATCTTAGATTGCCCAAACAATGTGGGACTAATAATCTCAACAAAAACCAAACAAGATTCCCCATATACCAGTGACTAGTCATTGCACAATGCATTTCAATGAGCATCAATTTTAAAATGCTTAAAAATCCAATAAAAATTAACAGGTTATACTTATACATATATGGACCTTCCTGCCGATTGCTGCTTCTCTTGGTAATGCCTATTCTTTTCTTCTCAAGTGATAATGCATTTTACCTTATTCCATCGTTTTCATATCTTCTTCTCCTAATGCTTTTAGTGAAACTAAGGTATTCATATGAGGAATGATTTGGTAAAAATATTGTGGAAAGTTCACAAGCCTTTTAGAACAAGAAGATTTTGTGTCATAAGAATATAGATTACATGAATTATAACATAATACTTCACCACTCTTCATCAAGGCAAGTGGTTTCAGATCGAAAAAATTCTCACCTTCCAATGATAGGTATTCTTCCTGCTCCATCATGTTCTGACTTATGTTTTTCTTTAGCAACTACATGTCAGTCTTTATTATATACACATCATGGAAATAAGTTTGAGAACACCATAAAAGTCCATTCAAAACCCCCAATTCCAAGAAACATACCAATAGATAGACAAGGCAGAGTAGGAATTTCACAAAACTTTTCATCAGCCAAATTAAAGCAGGCTATGTTTCCTTTCGATGTAATCCAATATAGAGAGTCGCTTACAAAGACTCCTTCACTATTACTAAAAGAACCCATTGAAGAACTTAATCCGCAATCTCCTATGTTTCTCCATCCACTGCCACTACCTAGAGTGTATACCTCCACACATTCCCAATTGAGTTTCCCCCTCAACTGATCGATTCTAACAAACTTGTACTCATTTGTTTCACGAAGATAACCGAATCCATCATAGAGATAACACGATTTAGAATTTATAAACTTATTATACTTCGGAAGTATAGCATACTCTTTCGTAATGGGATTACAGATGTAAGCAGGTTTATAATCACGCAATCCATAATCATGACAAGCATTGAGAAAAATCAAACCATTGAATGCACCAATAATACTATGACTCTTCCCTAACTGAGGGTTTATGTTGATCCTTCTAATACTATGCTCATGATGGTTCTCATTATATTCAAGGTAGCTTAACTGTTGGAATTCTCTGCATAAAAAAGTTAACTTACTAGATTCAGTGAGATGTGGTAAGTGCATTAGAGAGAAGCGTGGAAGGTATACAAGATTTCTCTAGGGTTTGCATACCATTTTACACTCTAATACTGATTCAGTTGGTAACCTGGTCAGTATTTCTAAGATGATGTCTGGTGGGAGAATGTCAAAGTTCCCCATCAAAATTTCTTGCAGAGAGTCGGAGATGCTATACAGATACGTACAGGAATTTAGGGTTGTATACTTATATTAGGTGTTGGTTTTCAAGATAAACTGGACTTTTATATAAAGGAAGAATGAAATTTATGTGATTGATGTTAGAGCACTGCTCGTTCGAACTCGCAAGCGTTGCTATCTCAAGCTTGTTGTCAAGTTTATTTGCCAAAACTATAAGTCTTGATTTCTAGTCTACTTATAGCTAAGTCTCGGATTAGGATAGAAAGTGTAGTTGAGCATTAGACTTCACGGCATTCATCGATTGAAGACGAAGAACTACTAAGGAGAGCTTGTGGAACTTCATCAACAAAAGGTATGTGGAGACTTGAACTCATCTATCACTCAAAAGTCTATCCACTCTATCTCCTATTTGAGACAAAAGTCCTATTTGTGTGAGACAGTCATTTGATGTAGACTCAGAATGTTTTGTATTGATCATTCGCTCACTTGAAAATTGCTTTGAAGCTAATAGTTTGTGTGTGCGTACTTGTATGCTAACTGTTGCAAGTTATTAAAAGTCCGGGAACCATGGTATGCATACCGGTATGCGTACTGATTGGTTTATGGAAGTCCGGGAGCTTAGTATGCATACCGGTATGCGCCCGGGAACCATGGTATGCATACACTGTAGCGGCTTAATACAGTGTGGTGTTCAAATCTGGACTAGGTCCCGGGATTTTTCTGCATTTGCGGTTTCCTCGTTAACAAACTGTGTTATTTCTTTTCCGCATTATATTTGTTTATATAATTGAAATATCACAGGTTGTGCGTAAGTTCAATCAGTTTGGGAATACGACCTTTGGGTTGTTGATTAAACTGATTGACACTTGGATATTTGTTTTTGATACCGTCCAAGTTATTTCATATATTCAATCGGGCTCGCAAATTCCTATTTGTTTAATTGCATATTGAATTGAGAAATTGAGATATAACTCTTGGATATATTTCCATCGATTGAGTCTGACTGTCTCGTTGATTCTCTTGGAATTATATTGGAGTTTGTCCATACAGATTGCTAAACGAAATATTGGGAGAGGTTGTTAGACCCCCGCTTTTTCACTTGATATTTGGCCGGATATCTCAACTGAAGTTTATTTCTCTTGTGTTTCCAGTTTAAAATATGTATGCATCCTGGGTTTTCTACTTTTTTGAATGAAAACTTGTTTCTTTTCTTAAAAATTCATGGTATTTCATTATATCTATACACAACTTAACCTGTGCAGCATGTGAAACTGTTTGATATACATACTATAGGTATAAAAGTCGAAAACAAAGTTTCACTAATCAGTTTCTCCTAAATTCCATGGGTTTCTACGGTTATCTATCAACTTCGCCGAATGTCCATCCACCTCACTACATTTTACTCGATTTCTCCTATAATCTTTAACCCGAATGCGCATTGACCTTAGTCAATTTCACCCGTAATCTACCAATCTTGTCCAATATCATTCGACCTTACTTAATTTCTTTTGGATTCTATAGTATTATATAGTTACCTGCTAATTCAAACTGAGTTTCCATCGACTTTACTTAATTTCACTCATTATCCTCCATCTTACTCAATATTAGTCGGCGTCACTTAATTTTTCTTGAATTTCATCTGTTCATCGAATTACATCAATATATATAACCAAATGTCCATCGACCTTGGTCAATTTCATCTGTCATCTATGTATATAACCAAATCGACCTTTGTCAATTTCATCCTTCATCTATTAGTCTTACACGAAATCGCTCGACCTCACTCAATTTCTCCGAAACTCCATCGGTTTCTCTAGTATCCATCAGTTTAATCGGATGTCCATCAACCTCAATCTTACCCAATGTTGGTCGAATTCAATTTTTCTCGGATTCCATCGACTTCTCCCATTTCCGTCCTGTTAACCCGGTATCCGTCGATATTAGTTAATTTCACATGTTATATATCAATCCTATATATCTAATATCGCTCAACCTCACTCGATTTCTCTTGGTTCCATAGGTTTATAAGGTTATTACCTATTAATTCAAACTGAATTTTCATGACTTCACTTGTTTTTACTTGTTATCCGTTAATCTAACCCAATATCGGTCTACTTCACTCGATTTCTCTCGAATTCCATCGGTTCAATCAAATAAATTTTTATAAATTTTTATTGACCTCAATCTTACCCAAGGAGGCCATAGAAGAAAGGTTCCCGTTTGCAAAATTTGGATCACCAAGCGAATTTGGGTCACGGCTCGCCACCTAGTCCGATCCGTATGATACATTTTGCGTCCCATAGAAAACTAGAGTGTGGCTCGCCACCTACTCCAATCCGTATGACACATTTTTCGGCCAGTAAGAAACTAGACTGTTTCATCGTACGAATAGATTTGCAAATGCAAATATGCATACGGATCAGTTCCTTATCCAACGGTGGTGGAGAATTGTCGCCCAAAACATCTTTGGTGAAAAGTTAGGCGGGAATTTTGGGCGCTCTATTTTAAATATGCCGCCCAAAATAATTTTGGTTGAAATCTAAATTCTGATAAAAACTTTAAAATTATAATCTCAATTCAAAACCCTCAAACTCTCTCCACTTTCATTATGAAATTCACATCTTCTTTCTCGGTATCAACTCGTCAAAAAAAAAAAAGAATCTATGTCTTCCCTAACTCCTTTCTTATAATTAAAGAGCAATCGATGATTTTCTTCAAAGTGGGTTTTTATTTTATTGTAATTATGGTTTAGATCTTCGAATTGAGTGATGGTGTAATAGGGGAAATCTGAGATATTTGAAGTGGGGTTTTGTAAATAGAGGTAAACCTTTGTTCTTGTGAAGGGTTTTTCTGTCTGGGTTGTGCTAAATTTTGGTTACTGAAAAAAAAGAAGTATGATATCCACTTCAGGGAGAAGAAGCAAAACATTGAGAGAGTTTGATGGAGAAAGGTATCAGAAATTTTCCTTCTCTACCGACAGTTAAGTTTCTGATGTTCCATATCTCTATTTATTTACATATGCTTATAATCTGTTTGACAAAATTACGCTTAAAATTTTCTCTCAGTTTTGGTTAGTTTATTCTTGACGAGCTTGATTTGTGTTTTCAGATGGAGATTGGATCTTTAATGAGATTGTTGGAAAGGGCGTTCGAAGATGAATTGGAGAATTTTAGTCACCGCTACTACATAATGTGAGCTCAAGCACTCCGTTCTTAACATAAATTTACAGTTAAAGGTGAGTTTCATAGTATGTTTAAAGAAATCTGTTTTCGTTGATGTGTGTATGGGTATCTTTTGTTGTTTTCTCTGATGGCTAAATTAAGATGTAAATGAATTTCAAACTCAGTTGGTCAAGCTGTGTGAATTAGTATGCTAGAGAGGCATTTAGTTAATGGATTTTGATCTATTTATGCTAGTTTTGATTCTAAGTAGCTTCTATGAGGTTTTGTATGGTTGGTACATGAAATTTTCTAAATTTTTAGATTCTGGGTTTTCTAAAGTTTGGATTTTTAATGGGGTTTTATTGAAATTACATTCATATATATACTTATGATGCTGGGTATTTTGTAAGGTTGATAAATTTGGTTGATTCATAGGTTCAATCACTATCAATTTGGGGCTTATTTTGTATGTCTGGAAACATTGTTTTCTTGATTCACCTGTGTTTGAGAATGGAAAACATAATTCAGAAATGAAATCAGGGATTTGTGTTAGTGAGAATCAATATTATCGTGGTGATTGGCTAGAGAACGAGTACAATGGTGGGTAGAATTTTTTTTGCTTGGGAGGATGAGTTTTCTATGTACTGTTGTAAATAAGTTCAAACCTCCTAAACTACTACTTGAGTTATATGCATAGATTAGTCAAGCGCAATGTCTTAAGGGATTCAATGCTCAAGGATGATATGAAAGTTCCACATATGTCACTTGGCAGTGAGAATAATGCCTGTGTGGTGCAGTAGGATAAATTTTCCACGATATGGTTGCGGATTCTCACTTGGCAGTGAGAATGATGCCAGTGTGGTGTGGTTGGATAAGTTCAAACCTCAAATTCACTCGCTAATGGATAACACACTTCACGAAACAAGGGTTTTCATTTAATTTCCATATGTTTCTAAACTGTTGCGATTTTCAGGTTTTGGATATGGCTTTGACGAAATCAGGTCAGAAACATGTTTCTGGTGGTAGCAATGTAAGGATTCTCATTTCTCATAGGTTGATCTGGTTCATTTTTATCATAGTCAGTACTTAACCCAATCATATTGCTCTTTAACTTCAACTGTTGGAGATGCCTGGACTTGTTAATAGGATTTCAAATTTTTTCTTGATTCCTTATAACATACAGCAGTACTTCATCAGAATTGTCCTCTTTATCATTCCTGAAGTCACAAAAGTACTTGGGTTTTCAAAATGTATAATGAATAGTTGCAGGTTATTGGTCATAATAATGTCTAATATGTAGGTCTTTGCTTCATTGGTAGCTAGTCTGTGGAAAATGAAAATTAACTTTCAAGATTGTGCAAGTTTCAAGAGATGAGAGCATACAAGTGGCCTCCTTGGTCCCATTCAGTTTTCAAAATATATTCTTTTGTTACCCATGACGTTGCTTGGATTACCAACCAGTTGACATGGCTTGGTGAAGTGTCCAATGGACAGGAGTAACTCACCATGCTCTTTCAATCCTCATTGTGCGTATTGTTGTCTGACTGCTGCTCTAGCGTTTCTATGGAGTTTTAAACAAAAGTTGATTGGAAAATTTTATTAACAAGTATAGGGACAACACTTTTCTTGTAATTGTTTCCTTTTATTTACTTGAAAAGGATTTAAGAAACTGCTCGAAATGGATTCCTACAAGGACAATACTTTGATAATGCTACTGAATTTTTCCTAGCTAATTTGAGTTTCTTTGGTGTATGCGCCTTGGTTTCCTCTATTGTAGTTAAGGTCCCTTTTTTTGTACAGAGGAAGTACTCTTTGACAAAGCTTTAAGAAAGAAGTCTTGCATTTCTACTTGCACTTTTTGATGTGTTGTTTAAGAGTTGTATTTGATTTCAGTGATGAGGGTTGTCAAACTGATGGGTTTATTATTTACATGTGTTCTTCAAGGACCTGCAATTACTGGTAGTGCAGCTGATGTTATTGATTCAGTTATTCTGCAAACTTCAGGCATTCTCAGGGTTGATGATAGGGATTGCAATTGATATAATTGCCAGCAGTGGAGAAGGCAAGGATAAGGCATTTTTTGATTTAGTAATTCTGCATAACTTCAGGCATTCTCAGGCTTGATATAATTGCCAGCAATTGAGAAGGCAAGGATAAGGGAGAAATTGGGTTTTACTTTTGAAATTGTTGAATCTGACTGAGTGTTAAAAGTTTCAGATTCTCACTTGAGAGATGTGGGTTGTTGGATTTGTAAAAGAGAAATGCTAATTCAGTCGATTAATGTTCAATTTTTTTTTCCCATTTGCGTGTCCAAATAACATTTGATCATGTGAATCAAAGCATTAATTTGAATGAGTTTTCATGTTCCATCATATAAATTTTATTAAGACTACTGCATTAACACTAAGATTGCAAATGCCTACTCCAAAAACCAACTCTGGTGGTGGGTGGAAGTTGGTCGCTGAGAGAGGTTTGACCAACCCATTTGTTTTTGAGTTGTTACTAGACGGTGCCTCAAAGTAAATAGCTATACGAGCATATTTTTGTCGTTATGAATTACTTGCAAAAGAGATCGACCGAGCAAACATAACCGGTAGTGGCTTAAATTTAATGGCCATAAATTTATAGCAATCCAACTGACGTGTAGTTGCAAGTTTGGTTGCTTGACTCCTTAAGCAACTAAAATTATGGGTTCTTGCTAGGATTTTGGTCGCTTAAGCTATGTTTTCTTGGAATGAAACTGCATCTTAATGGAAGAAATCTGAGAATGAATTTGTCAGTGCCTGGAAATTTGGATTGCCACTAGTTAGTGCAATCCTTATCACATCCAAATTGGTAATGAAGGATTTTATACAGCCAAATGGAATCATAATATTATCTTAACTGCAATGAAAAGAGTTTGGTGCTGCTAGGTTAAAGAGTGAAAGATGTGGAAATGAGAGTGATGAAATTCCAAATTCTGGGAAGTTTCAGTTTTGTTTTTTGCCGAGGGAAAAGGGCTAAAACTTTATATTATTAATTTATTCCAAATTCCAAATTGTTGTCAGGTTTCTTCCATTGAGCACAGGCCAATTGCTGAAATTGCTCGTGGCCATAGAAGGCCCATTCTGGAGATAAAGTAATCCCAGCCTTTCCTAGAGAAAGTATAGGACAACAAACCATGATCAGCGGTCTCCTCATTGGTGATCTATATCTCATTCAACCAATCAAGTCCCTTGAATTGCATAGCATTACTAACCAAACTTGAATCCAACATAAAAGTTTGCGGTGCAGTTAACTCTGGAGTCTGGTGGAACATCATAGTTTGCAAGGTACACCAAACTTGAATTGCGAGAAAGTCATCAACGTAGTTTTATTCAAGATTTGAACGATAAGACAACCTGCTTAAGTGATTTTGTGAGTGTGTATGTGTAATAGCATAGATAAAGAGTGTGTGTGTGCTGGTGAGTGTGTGAGAGGTTTGAATGCAGTGTATGTGCCAAGAGCACGTGAGAAGTCTATGAGCGAATAGTGTCGAGAGAAGAATGTTCTTTATTTACTCAAGTCTGTCATGTATTGAATCATCTTTCTGAATATTCAATCGAATACAAATCGTTCAGCAATGTAGATTCTAAGTGAATCTAGTATGGTATCAGACTCAGAAATTTAAATTTATGAGGGTATCGATCCTTCTTCCGCTACTCAACCTTAATTTTCTTTAATTCAACCTCATCTGCTGCTGTTCTTCATCAAATCTGGTGATTGAAGATTCATGGAGTTCGATTGGAGTTGTGGTTATTGATGGTTCTTAGTGTGAAGTTTGATTTGATCCTGATGCTTCACTGCTACGTCTTCAAACATAATCAAGCATAATTCTCATATTTGAAATTTGGTTAAAATCACTTGAGCTCTTGGGAATTTAGGTTTGCAATTTCGTTTTTCGTTGAAACTTGATTCTTCTACCTCAACTGCTTAAATCGAATCAATGTTGGTAATCTCGAATCTCATCTTTTGCTTACTTCAGATTTGATTTTATGTGTCCGATTTCTACATCACTATCTCAACAACATTCAATTTTGTCTTCAAATTCTGTTTTTATCATAATTAGGTTTGAATTTGACCTAATTCTTTTATCAAATCCTACTGGTACTGATTCCTGGATCTATTCGATCTGAGCATGCCTATTTCTGCTACTACAGTTAGTTAGGGAGAAGCTTAATATTGTTCCATTGGATAGTGGAGAAAGATTCTTCTTAAATTCAGTAGAATATTGGGGTACGTGTGTGTTGATTGCACTACACCATTTTAAGGTATTAGCAACCTACCCTAGTTGTTGCAAAACGGGGTCGCAATTTTAGCAACGGAATAAGATTTGTTGCTAATCTCTGTCAGCAACATAAATTCGCCACGGTCTCTGCCCTTGCTAAAAAATTTATTAGCAACAACAGCGTGCTGTTGCTAATATGTTGCTAATTACAGGAATACCCTTGCCCGGAACTAGATACTGTTGGTTCTGGTTTTAATTTAGCAACAGAGCACCGAGGTTGCTAATTTTTTGCAACCACAAAAAAAAGGTCAAGTCTATCTTTATTGACCTAGTCAAAATTCATTTCCCCCCACATTCCCCCCCCTGCAATTACCCAGTTCCCCATATTCAACACCCACACAGATATACAAACTACAATGGCGATACAAAACTGTATTGTTGAGAATCACCACTGGATAATATTATAAAAGAAAGAATTCTTCAATTGATACAAATGTACACAAGTAAACTTACTGAACCTAAAATTTTGTGACTGACATACAATATTCGAACTATGTTGATGTTCATAAATGGATGGGTAACCTAGTTTGTGTCAACTGACGGAGGAATTGAGAAACAGGGAAAGAAAGACTAATACATGAGTAAGAAGATTGAACTCCGCCAATAGTATCATGAGGCTCCGCTTGCTTAACCAATTTCCTCTGCAAATCATAGGTAGATCAGCTGCTGCTACAATATCACCAGAGTAATGCTTTTCGACTTGAGCCCAAATACCTGCATAATAACCAATTTGATGTTTCAGTATTGAGGTCACAAACAAATGACTAAACCCTAGATTTTGTATAATCTAATAATAGTTTCTATGTTTATAAGTCAAAACTTATCAATATAAGTGGGAGCACGTCTCTACATTATCAAAGTAGGATTGCATTTTGTTTTCAAAACAGTGATGTTGTGCAACTTCAATAATCTTATAAAACGCATACAGATTAGTGAACAAATTTATTGAAAATCAATCCTCAGGTTTACCCTTACGAGGCTATTTCTGTCTGCATAGAAAATTGTCCAACTTTTTTATGATCTGAAATCACAAAATCATAACTAAAATTCACACCCCCTAAATGTGTTGAATCTTCCTTAACCAAAATATAAGTAACTGAAAAGTAATAGCATACCTTGATGAATGGCGACCATCGTTATCATAACTACATTCCCTGTATCTATCAGAACTCCTACTTCTCTGGCTAGACTGAAAGTCTTCACTACTATAATCAACATCCTTGTAACCATCATCAGAATCTCTACCATAATGGTCTCCATCGCGACTATATGAATCACCACCTCTATTGTTTCTGTCATCATCCTTATAGCCATATTCTCTCTCTCCCGTAACCATTTCAGTCATCGTCTCTACTTCCGTAGCGATTTTCATCCCCATAACCTCCTGAACCGGGCCTATTCATTCCCCCGGGTGAGTTTGTGACACGAATCATATGAAATTTTAAAGGTCAGTACACAGAAAGGTGTTATGTAGGAAAATTTAACTTCCATATACGAGAACATAGAAAGAGAAGGTAAATTATGGAATTGATTTATAATATGTTCAGGAAACATTCTCCGAATTTACCGTAAGTTTCCGAAACTTCAAATAATGAGAAGCTCATTCTTGAGCAACACAAAGTATACGGGAGAGCTAATCATGGTTATCGGTCTGTGGTAAAAGAATAAGTTTTTAAAATTTAATCCATATGCAATAGTGTTTATAAATCATTCGAGTATTCTGGAAAGGAGACTGACTTCTCCCTGTTGGCAAGTGCTTTCAGTCTGGCTTCTTGAATTCTTTCTTTATCGTTCACTAGTGCCACCAAAGACTGAGATTTGTTTCTGACATTACTTCCCTGGTCCCTCCCACTGGAATCGATATATTGAAAATCGGATAATGTCTGCATATGTCTCAGTAAAGAAGCTCACTTAGTATATTTGAAAATGGAAGAGTGCGATTAACAAAAAGTTGCGAAATAAACTCAACAGGAGTATCATCAAGAATACTTAATTATCATCGTAAAAGCTTACTCAAATTAGATGTTGCAAACAATCATTTCCAAATGGCAAATATTAACAGACAGAGACGGAATATTCGTAAACCCGAGCGGAGGGAAGAATTTGGAAATTACCGAAATTTGGTATGCATGTTCTTTGATTTCATCGATAACACGTTCAGACCCATGTCCCACCAGGTATTCAAGAACAGTCAATGCCTGAAGCTCAACGCAAAAAGTCTTTAGTCACAGATGAAACAGACTCATGTTGAGAAACGAAGCAAAACGAATATCATAAAAACTAAACCTAAAAACCATATGCAAGATCAAATCGGATTCCAATCTATTTCTCTAGTAAAAAATGACAAAACCACAAATAACCAATCCGAAAAAAAACTATTTCTTAAAATCCTACAAGATGTCAAAGATGAAATTCGAGAAGATGCATAATCACACATATACCGCGCCATAGCATCTCAGCATAATTCAGCCCACAGATATAAAGCTCTACAGAAATCAGAAAGAGCATAGGGGATGTGCAAACCTTATACACGTGGCGCCAATTTTTGCCAGTATCATTAATTCGCTTCCAAAGCACAGCCATTATCGTTTGATATTCATGACTGCAGAAATGTAAAAAATATGAAATAAGCATATATTTTTATGGAATATGAACTATGGAGAGCATCTAAAAAGATGAATCAACTTACTAGTTTTTGGTAGCTTGTGCAATATCTGACAGATTTGACCCATGAGGACCCCATGGTTCATTGTTTGTAATGTCAAGCACCTGTAAAATATTATGCGGTAGATAGTTATTTATACTCCCCAACCACTGACTAAACGAATGAAACCCATTGCAACTAAAAAAGCCTCTGAGACTAAGTAATCCAGATAATATCCAAGTCGATTTCAAGTGCAGCAAATGACGAAACTATCAAGATATAGTTATCCACATGTCAAAAAATTACAAAAGAAAAAAAAGAAGAAGCAAGGACTGTATAGAAAACTGTTACCTTCTGTTCTACTACAGGAACTTTGAGAACATTCTTGTTCACCCCCCTCTTACTGCAAACCAGTGAGGAAGCGAGTTCAGGTCATGGTTTCCCAAATACATTAAAGAAATGAAAGTAATGTATCGTATTTAAGAAAATGATCCCTCGGGAAGATATACAACCACACGTGGATGCAACTTTTTTTCTGTACAAACTAAGGGTAGTCTACAATTAAAATAAGGCAAGACAATTATATCCAAGGCATTATACGAGAAAGGCCATTCAGTGATACAGTTATTATCAGTGATAGTCAATCACTGCATAGACGTCATGTTGTAATCTTCAAATTTTCCGTTTTTATCTTTTTCCTATCACTATGAATTTAAATGCCCAGTAGGGACTTCTTCACTAAGTAGTCGCACAAGCATATATTCTAGTGATCATATGAGGCTTCCATGAGGAAGAGCAACACTAAACAAAAAAATGAGACAACATTAAATAGTCAACTTACAGGTCCCTGACAGTTTGGTCAAAGACCTTCTTCATGACCTATGCAGTTGCAAAACCAAGTCCACCTCAAGCACACTTAACCTCAAAACCTTCTCTTGCAACAAAATAACCCATAGATGAGAACCTGAGTACAACATAATTTGCACTAACCTATGAAAAAGTAAAAGATGTAAGAAACTGCCCACCAAATTCATATGAAAAAGCTTTCTAGAAAGTAAAAAGTAAAGAGCAAGGATACACTTGGTACAGAAAAGCATCCATACAATTTCAAGAAGCTTACCAATAGCAACCCTTTTAAAAGAAAAACAACTCCCATAAGGTAATCCTACCATTGAGAATAAACAATCAAAAGACAGACATCACATAAACGATGTTTACTTTCAAATCATACAATCAAATATTATATCCAAAGTATGTGGTAGCATAAACAGGATGTATCACCTAACACCTCCAACAACTGCTATTTGGGTATTAAATTTAAACTCAAATCGAAAAAAAATACAAAAAAACAGAAACCCAAATCTCACAGACAACGAAACCTGAAATTGAACCCAAAATCATAAAACTAGAACAAAAAGATGACCTTATTACCTGATTATTATATCGATGCTTCCAAATCTCACAAATGACCTAAAATCTCAGATCGATGCTTCCAACTGCAATAAAAATTCCAACTGAAATCCATTAGCAAACATAAACCTAAATACAACATATACACAGAACAAAACGATTATTACCTGTTGATCGAACTAGGGTTGCTGTGGTTCAATCGATTTTGTGAAAGAGGATCTGAAGATGATTCTGATGACTTTATGCTCTTGATTAAGAAAAAGTCAGTTGAAGAAGAGACTAGGGTTTGCTTTTGAATCTGAGATAGGGTCTTGAGAAGTGAAGAAGACTGATGGTGGTCCTGTGATCGATCTGGTTAAAAGGGTTTGGAGTTGTTGCTGAACTAAGGTTCTTCAGAGCTGCAGCTCGAAGAAGAAAGATAATGAAGAAAAAAAATGTGGCTTAGACAACTCTCAAGGATGGAAAGATAAGGCGGATAAGGCTGAAGGGTGGAAAAAAAAAGGAGGACTTTGACCAAACTTTGACTTGGGCGTAAAACTAAGTCAAAGTGTTCAAGACCACACGCATTCTTCGCATGCATGAACAACTAGCAGTTGCTAATAGCAACCGAAATTTCGCGGTTGCGAAATTAGCAACAACAACCTGCCGTTGCAAATATTAGCAACGGAAATTTCGCATCGGCTCTAATGTTGTTGCTACTCTGGGTTGCTAAAACCTTAAAATGGTGTAGTGTTGTTTGCTGCGCCATGAGTGCTTAATTTTGCTTCGGTTAGCTCCTCCTTTCAATGTTACTTTGGTACAGTCCTCACAGTAGTGGTATGTGAGTGAGTTGGTTTGTGTGCATAATGATGAAACTGAGGATGATGCTCTGGGATTGAATTTGGTGAGGGTACTGGTATACAGATTGGAGTTCTCTTTGTTGAGTCTACATTCAATTCTGAATGTAGCCTGGTATCGTTATCTTTTACTTTTCAGTTTGTTTCTTTTGTGTGATTGAATAATACAAGGTCCAACTGAGATCATGCTGTGACTACATCAATATAGTGGGAATAATGTTAATGATTTTCAATAGAGTGCTCTCAGTACATGCAAGAGACTGCAGCTGCAGAGAATTGTGAATTGTTGCTTAATATTGTAAGTAAATGGAGTTGTGAGAGCTGCATTGGAATGCGACAACATTTTTTTTTTCAGTTGCTGGTGTTATGATGACAGGCACAAGATCTGTTGTTATTTGTGTAAAGAGATTGAGTTAGATAAAGAGTGTGTGTGTGCTGAATGTTAACAACAAACAACAGGAAGTTCTCTCGCGACTTTTGGTTACATTATCTAGTTATTATGGTCAGACCTGCAGCTAATTCTATGCTCCTATCAACCATCTTGTCCTGACCAGCATATGTTATCATTTGCTGCTGCTCCTTTTACTTCTAGCTGTTATGAGTCAACTGCAACAATTTACTCCGTATGTCTCCTGCAACTGGTATTTTTCAACTGCCTCATCTTTATTAACTGCGGTCGCTTTATTTCTCTCTTGCAATGTGCAAACTACTGCTCCGACTTCTTTTCGTCTCATGTCCTCTATGCCTCATACTACACCATCTGCAAGTACTTCTCCTACTAATTTTTCTCACTGCCACAATTATTGCTATTGTTCCTCATACCACCTGCAACTATTGCTGAGTAATTTCAAGTGTGTGAATTGCAAGAATTGTGCACCATGGATATTGCTGAAATGCTATTACAGCTCTTATATTCGTCAAGTACTTCAACTATGAGCATGGATTTGTTATACGAGTGAGAGCTGCAGATTTCTTATCGTGACTCTAGCTTTCTACTGCTTCAGTTCTTTTTAATTCACTGATTCACCTGTTGCGGACTACATTGTTAGAAGTGTATACTGAGATGTATGATCTGCTGCTGTTGTTGCGCTCAAATTCTTTGGAAGATACTTCTTGGTATACTTCCACTCTCGTTAGTTTAGTGTGTGGAGGCTTTGTATGTTTGGTTATGCCTTCTCCTGCATCTGTTTATCTTGCGACTGCTACTGTGAGTATTGTCCTGTGTGTGCGCAATCTCAAGTTGTCTTTTAGATGACTTGCGATTGAAGGAGGGTAATAGCATAGATAAAGAGTGTGTGTGTGTGCTGGTGAGTGTGTGAGAGGTTTGAATGCAGTGTATGTGCCAAGAGCACGTGAGAAGTCTATGAGCGAATAGTGTCGAGAGAAGAATGTTCTCTATATACTCAAGTCTGTCCTGCATTGAATCATCTTTCTTAATATTCAATCGAATACAAATCGTTCAGCAATGTAGATTCTAAGTGAATCTAGTAGTGATTAACTTACTCGGTCTACCCGTGTATCTAATTCCTATCCAAATTGTTAACTTGTTATTCTACAATTATCATACATCTATGTATTCCATTCCAACCGATGTTATTCTACAATCAAGCATCTATTCAACGTTTTGTTTTTGTATACATTTGTTTTCTTCCCAATGAATAGATTCAGCAAATTAAATTGACAGATCTAGTAATCTCAAAATCACAGCATAATATACAGACATATACGGATAAACTTCCTTATTATGTATCCAAAAATGATTTTGGTATACTGACCAATTAGAAACCAACTCACCCTAAACATGCTTTGTTGCCATATCGAAAAACTAGACATAAACACGTGCAACTTGAAATTTGGCTACCCATACACATCTATCATGTGATTCTAAAAAGACTGAACACACAGACTCCCTAAAACAATTAAAAAAGCTACTTTCCGCAATATTTCCTGCATATACTTACTGGATTCTTAATACCAATTACATTTACGAAAGTCTGCATCATATTCTTCATTAAAATAAGTTTATTGTTTCAGGAAACAACAAAATGCCCAATTGACATAGAAATGTAACTTAAAACCAGCTTTCAAATCAAGCAAGAGACAGGATCTGTGTATAATAACGCACAAACAAGATGCCCCATGTACTAGTCATTGCACAATGCATTTCAATAAGTTCAATTTAAAACGCTTAAAGTTTCAACAAAAATTACCAGAATATACTTATGTGTATATTAACCTTCCTGCATATTGCTGCTTCGTCTGCTAACGCCTCTTCTTTTGATATTGCACTTTATCTTATTCCATTGTTTGCGCATCTTCTTCTCCTAATGCTTTCAGTGAAATTAAGGTATTCATATGGGGAATTATTGGGAAAAAATATTGAGGAAACTTCATAAGCATTTTAGAACAAGAAGATTTTATGTCATAAGAATGAAGACTAGATGAATTATAACATAGAAATTCACCACTCTTCATCATTGAAAGTGGTATCAAACTGACAGAGTCCCTGACCCAAGTCAATGACAGGTATTCCTCCTGCTCTATCATGATCTGACTTCCATTTTTCTTTAGCAACCAAGTGGTAGTCTTTCTTTTGTATGCACCATTGACTGAAAAATATGAAATATTAGAACACCATAGAACTCCACCCAAAACCCCAAGTCCAAAACACATACCACTAGATAGACAAGGCACAACAAGAATTTCACGAAACTTTTCATCAGCCAAATTAAAGCAGGACATCTTTCCTGTCAATGTAATCCAATATAGAGAGTCGCTTACAAAGACACCTTGGTGACAACTGAAAGAACCAAAGAAAGAATGGCAGTCTCCTATGTTTTTCCATCCACTGCCACTACCTAGAGTGTATACCTCCACACAGTTCAAATTAGGTGTCCCCCCTCAGTTGATCGATTCGAACAACCTTGTACTCATTGGTTTCATGAATATAACCGAATCCGTCATAGAGATGATAAGATTTAGGATTTCTAAACCTATTAAATTTCGGAAGTATAACATATTCTTTCGTAATGGGATTACAGATGTACGCAGGTTGATAATTGCATATACAGTAGAAACTCTTTTAATTAATACTCGACTATTTAATAACCTCTCTTAAATAATATTTTTGGCCGGTCCCGAGTCAGGGACAACGTGCCGACTTAATATTTCGCTAAAATTATAAGATAATACTTTTTCGATTACCTATGTAGGCCCCATATGAAATATAAATTAATAATGCATTATATATATATTCAATACATTAATGATTTACGAAGAACTTTTGAAAATGATTTAATTGTCTTCTGTTTTTTGCTAAAATCAATATCGCATTGAATCTCATCTCTAATTTTTCTTATCATTGTAAGAATTTTTGGTGTTGTTGGATTATCCTTGTTGGGCTTGCATAATGCTCTACGAATTTCATCGGTCATTGTTGATTTTTTAACACCTTTAAGATGAGAAGCCATATTGTGTTTATGATTTGTTTGTGTTAGTAGTATGATTTCATATTGTATTTATACAAAATATTTTTTTTATTTGTTAGTAGTATGATTTCATATTGTATTTCTATGAAATATTATTTTTTTTTTGATAAAAAATAAAAATTTATTTAGAAAATATGATTTGATATTGTGTTTATACAAAAATATGATTTGATATTGATATTGTGTTTATATAAGAAATAAAAAATATGATTGTATATTATGTTTATAAAAGTATGATTTGATATTGATATTGTATTTATATATGAAATATAAAATATATGATATGATATTTTGTTTGGTTAGAAACTAATTATTTGATATGAAATTTATCTATAATCGGTTAATTAATATCTAGCTTAATTAATAAATTTTGATGGTCCCGACAACATTAATTTATAGAGTTTCAACTGTATTACTATCATGACAAGCATTAAAACAAATCAAACCATTGCATGAATCAATAATAGTATAACCCTCCCCAAACCGAGGGTTTATGTTGATCCTTCTAATACTATGCTCATGATGATTCTCATTATACTCGAGGTAGTTTAACTGTTGATGAATATTTTTGCATAAAAAAGTCAACTTACCAGTATCAGTGAGATGAAGTAGGTGCATTCGAGAGAAGCACGGAAGATATACAAGATTTCTCCAGGATTTGCATACCAATTTACAATCTAATACTGATTCAGTTGGTAACCTGGTCAATATGTCTAATATGATGTCTGGTGGGAGAATGTCGAAGCTCCCCATCAAAATTTCTTGTAGAGAATCAGAGATGCAATAAGAGAACCGTACAAGAATTTAGGGTTTTATTTGGTGTTGGTTTTCAAGATAAACGGATTCATTGTTTACTAATGGGCCGAATATTGTGGAGGGTGCACTTTCAGTTACTAAGGGGACTCCTATGGCAACTTTTAATAAGGATGGGCACTCCTCATCTTTAAAGAACATGATGTTTTGCAGCATGGATGCTAATGTCAGTATGCTTGGGGTACGGTGTACCAATTCCTCACTAATGGATATTCTTTCCTTATATGGATGGATTTTGTTACACCCCTAAGCAAATTTGTATCTCCATTAACAGCTTTGTTTTAGAGGAGGATCTGAATGGAGGTTGTATGTTTGGTCTGGTCACTGGTGTTTTGGAGTTTTAATTTGTTTGGGTTCTTCTGAATGATGTAAATTTGGCATTTTAACAACTTCCTAGAGTTTCTAATGAATATCTAGTTTTTAAATATTTTTTCATTTTTGGTGGAATTCATGTTAACCAAAGACTTTTAATGAACGAGTGCATCCTTAATGACAAACAAAAGGTGTTGGTTTTCCTGCACCACGGGTTTGGTTGCACCCCTTCTTGAACAATGAAAAAGCCTGAATGGAGAGCGAATGAAGTGCAGTTATTGCGTGAATCTGCGTCTTGATAAAAATGAAACCGCGTCTTAATGGAAGGAATCTGAGAATGAATTTTTCAGCGCCTGAAAATTTGGATTGCCACTAGTTAGTGCCAGAGTTGGACCAACATTAATGATCCTTATCACATCTTGTTAATTGATTCCTAATTCCAAATTCTTGTCAGGTTTCTTACATTGAGCACATGTCAAATGCTGAAATTGTTCTTCTATTGTTGCTTTGTGTGTCCATGGAATAAAGTAATCCACTAATCCCAACTTCCGTAGAGAAATTATAATACAGCAAACCATGATCCACCGTCTCCTAATTGGTGATTTATATCTCTTTCAACCAATCAAATCCCATGTTTAAGAAATTCGGACTTGAATTTGACGGAAAAGACAGCCTGCTCAAGAGATATCGTAATCTCAACATGACAGCATTATACAAAGACATATAAAGATAAACTTCCTCATTATGTATCCAAAAGGATCTTGGCACTGACCAATTAGAAACCAACACACAGATAGTCCTAAACATGCTTTGTTGCCTTATCGAAGAACTAGACATAATCACGAGCAACTTGAAATTTGGCTACCCATAAAAGACTGAAAACATAGACTCCCTAAAACAATTGAAAAAGCTACTTTCCGCAATATTTCCTGCATATACTTACTGGATTCTTAATACGAATTACATTTACAGAAGTCTGCATCATATTCTTCATTAAAATAAGTTTATTGTTTCAGGAAACAACAAAATGCCCAATTGACATAGAAACGTAACTTTACACCAGCTTTCAAATCAAGCAAGAGACGGAATTTGTGTAAAATAACGAACAAACAAGATTCCCCTTGTACTAGTCATTGCACAATGCATTTCAATGAGTTCAATTCTAAAACGCTTAAAGTTTCAACAAAAATCACCAGGTTATACATACGCATACATGAACCTTCCTGCATATTCCTGCTTCGTCTGCTAACGCCTCTTCTTTTGTTATTGCACTTTACCTTATTCCACTGTTTTCGTATCTTCCTCTCCTAATGCTTTCAGTGAAATTAAGGTATTCATATGAGGTATTATTGGGTAAAAATATCGAGGAAACTTCACAAGCGTTTTCATACAAGAAGATTTTATGTCATAAGAATAGAGACCAGATGAATTATAACATAGAACTTCACCACTCTTCATCAAGGAAAGTGGTTTCATACAGACAGAGTCCCAAGTCAATGACAGGTATTCCTCCTGCTCTATCATGTCCTGACTTCCGTTTTTCTTTAGCAACCAAGTGGTACCATTGACCGAATCGGAAATAATAGAACACCATAAAACTCCACCCAAGACCCCAAGTTCAAAACACATACCACTATATAGACAAGGAAGAGCAGGAAGTTCACAAAACTTTTCATCAGCCAAATTAAAGGAGACTATGTTTCCTTTCGATGTAATCCAATATAGAGAGTCTCTTACAAAGACTCCGTGAATATTACTAAAAGAACCCATTGAAAAACTTAATCCGCAATCTCCAACGTTTCTCCATCCACTGCCACTACCTAGAGTGTATATCTCCACACAATTCAAATTGGGTATCCCCCTCGGTTGATCGATTCGAACAACCTTGTACTCATTGGTTTCACGAAGATAACTGAATCCATCATAGAGAACATAAGTTCTAGGATTCCTGTACCTATTACACTTCGGAAGTATAACATACTCTTTCGTAATGGGATTACAGATGTAAGCAGGTTGATAATCACGTAATTCACCGTCATGACAATCATTGAGACAAATCAAACCATTGCATGAACCAATAATTGTACCCTTCTCAAACTGAGGGTTTATGTTGATTCTTCTAATACTATGCTCATGATGATCGTCATTATATTCAAGGTAGTTTAACTGTTGATATTCTTCGCATAAAAAAGTTAACTTACTAGCTGGATCACTGAGATGAGATGAGTGCATCTGAGAGAAGCATGGATGGTATACAAGATTTCTCCAGGGTTTGTATACCAATTTACACTCTAATACGGATTCAGTTGGTAACCTGGTCCGTATTTCTAATATGATGTCTGGTGGGAGAATGTTAAAGTTCCCCATCGAAATTTCTTGCAGAGAATCAGAGATGTTATAGGAGATACGTACAGGAATTTAGGGTTCTATTAGGTGTTGGTTTTCAAGATGAGCGGATTCATTGTTTACTGGACTCTATATAGTGATGGGCCAATCATGGAGGGTTCACTTTCAGTTACTAAGGGCACTCTTACGGCAAAATACTCCTCAATGACTTGCAGCATGGCTGCTAATGCCAGTATGCTTGGGGTGTTCCAATTCCATACTAATGGATGTCTTGCCTTATGTGGATTTTGGCATACCCCTAAGCAAATTGGTACCTCCTATTTGCAGCTTTGTTTTGGAGAAGGATCTGAATGGAGGTTGTATGTTTGGTCTGGTGTTTTGGAGTTTGGGTTCTTGTACCTATCTATTTGCGTTTACTTTTCTGAATGATGTAAATTTGGCATTGTAACTTCGTAGAATTTCTAATGAAAATCTAATTTTAAAATATTTTTTACTATGATTAAATAATTTTTATTATGAATTTATTTTTATTTCATTCTGATAGAATTCATGTTAAGAACCAAAGACTTGTGATAAATGAGTGCACCCTTGCTGAGGTGTTGGTTTTCCTGCACCACGGGTTTGGTTGGCCTGATCCCTGAATAAAGCGCGAATTGGATGCAGTTGTTGCATGAATCTGTGCCTTGATAAGAATGGAACTGTGTGGATATGCAACTTATTGGAAGGAATCCGAGAATTTGGGACAAAGCTGGACCATTCTGGAGTCTACGTTTCAGAGTCTTAATGGAAAGAGTCTAGGTTTCTGAGGGACAGTTGTGGAAATGAGAGTGATGAAATTACCAGTACTGGGAAGTTGAGAACAGTCCAGTCTTCTTGTCAGGTTTCTTCCATTGAGCAAGCCAATGCTGAAATTGCTCTTTCACTGTTGCTTTGTGTGTCCATGACCCAATCTGGAGATAAAGTAATCCCAGACTTGCCTGGGGAAAGTGAAGTACAGCAAACCATGATCCACCATCTCCTCATTGGTGCTGCAAAAACAACAGTCAACCTCTGCAATTTCACATCCTCTCCTATTCAATAAGTGAACTTACCAATTTCCTCACATGATGGCTGCCTTCTGAGTTGGATATTCCATCTCCCTTTGTGAATGAGATCAGCCACCTTAGAATTCTTGTTTGTTGCAGCTTTGAATGCCTTCCTGGGAAGTTTCAGGTAGATAGATACATGACAAACAACCATTACTAGGTTTATGCTACTGTGTTGAAGAGCAGTTTCCACGAATGTCTACCACCATTGCAAACAATCGTATTACCTTGTTTTTTGGCTCGATAAAAAGAAGATCATATTGAAGATGAAAAAAAATTACAAGTGTGTACCAAGACGCTCAGGGTAGAGAACAAACTCTCAACACCCCGACAGCAAGGAGATTGTTTCCCAACGGCAAACTCTCCTCCCATTTAAACACTATGGACCCTAAAAGAAAGGCACAAACCAAAGACCAAAAACAAAAACAACAGTCCTATGCAGATACAAACAGAGAAGAGAGCAAGCTCTCAACTACCCTAAGCAAACACTAAATACTAAACAGTCAAGGAGGATAAAAAAAATCTCTCCTTCCAGTTAATGATAAAAACATCAAGGAGAATCCCCGCAAAAAGTGTACAGAAGAGGCCCAAGAGCAAATCTGCAGTTTAATCATATTGATAAGTTCATTAAAATTCTTATGTTTACCTGTGAAGGTCCTATATTTTCTCCCACACCAAACATTCCACATCATGCTAGTTGGAAATCTGCCAGATTTCCTCCGCCATCACTGATAAGCTGCAGGTTTTCAGTCATCTATAAGCTCCTTTCTCCAGATTACAAGATGGGTTTAGAAAGGAAACAAAATAATCAACTTTCTCTAAATCCTTGGCCGAGCCCGTAAGAATCCATAACGTTTGGTTGATGAACATGACCATGATCATGAACGTCTCCGTGACCCATATGATGGTCATGGCCAGCATGACCAGGCTGATGGTTACTGCCTTCAGCTTCGTCAAACATCTTTTGAATACGCTCAGTTATAGGCTCCACCTCTACTTTCTTGACCGATTTTGGCAGTGAAGCCACAAAGTTGGTGATAATTTCGGCTATCTCATCTGCTGCATCTTCCTGAGGCCACCGACCACCTGAATGTGTGATGAAATTAGCTTGGGGAAGCTTACCAGCAACCCAGCTTCCCTCCTTAGTCCATTCTTCAGACCAACTACGAGACCAAAGCACCTGAATCGGCATACTCTTTATTCCTGACAAACCAGCCCATCCCTCTAAGTCAAAGCTGTAATTCATACCTTTCTCAACTCCAACAACAGCTCTTCTACCATCCCGACCTGTCAATAGGACCCTGTGAGCCTCTGCAACAGTCCCATTAATTGATCTAGAACAACGAGATCTAAGCATTCCCTCATACGCAGACGAAAATCCCAACACTACTTCTCTAACAACCGGCACTTCCAATACCCATAATGGCAAAGCCGTGGATGTAGGAGTAGAATCAATCAAAGTTAAACTTCTGACCAACTCTAAATTCTCAGATACCCAATTTGCACACATTCCTAAAGCTGAATCATGTAAAGCTAAATGAACAGGAGCAAGACCCATTGAATCAATCACTTGTCCAATAATTCTACCCATATCCTCAGAATTCAAATTCAACGGCTTAACACTCTTAGTCGTCGAGACCCTAGTTTTAGTTGTTTCATCCTCATAATAAGGCATTCCACCAGTTTCAACCAGCTGATCAAACCCCCAAAACAAACCCTTTTCTTTAATATCACTATAAATATCATAAAGCCTACCGAAAACCCCCACCAATCTCTCTTCTTCTACTAATGAAGATTTATCAGAAAACCCAGAACCAGGTAAATCAATTCCAACAGCATGAATTCCATTCAAACCCAATGTTTTAATCACATTACGAAATGAATAAGAATTACAACCTAACCCATGAATTAACAATAAAGTTTCTCCTTTTCTAGAACCATCTTCAATGGCAAACACTTCAATTGGAGATGAATGTGGATTTGTTTGCACTTTAATAGTTCTACCTTTTGAATAGTGATGTCTT
The DNA here is from genome assembly GCA_023531105.1 of Papaver atlanticum. Classification (NCBI taxonomy): domain Eukaryota; kingdom Viridiplantae; phylum Streptophyta; class Magnoliopsida; order Ranunculales; family Papaveraceae; genus Papaver; species Papaver atlanticum. The sequence goes on along the minus strand of JAJJMB010012776.1, from coordinate 956,802 downwards.
AGCTCACTGGGTAAGCTTAAAAACCATGATTTATCATCTTGTGGTGTTAAAGCAGAGAGTGTAACTATTATTAGAGTGAAAAGAGATATACCAAATGTGAAGTATGCCCAGAACTTGAATGCATTTGCTGTTGGAGAAGAACCCAAATCATGAGTAGCAGCAGCTGGATTTGGAGTATGAGATGATGAAGATGAATTAGTCTTTAATGGGGTTGTTTCTGTTTCTTTGATTTCTGATTCTCTCTCATCTTCAGTGATAATCGCCATTGTTAACTAGAAATTGAATCAAAATTAGGTTTTTTTTCCCTAAGAACTTCTTCCTTTTTCTATTTAAGATGTCTCTGAAGAATCTGATCCGTTCATTCAGATCTTCTTCTTCCTTCAGTCTTCTTCCTTGGAACACTAAATCCCACGAGTCTTGATATGAATCACCACAGATCTCTTTTCTCCCACTATTCGAAAAAAGATTTAACTTTTGTTCTTTTAATAATTCCTTTTTACAGACAGAAAAACAGAGGACTAGAGGAGTGAGAAAGAAACATAGCAGGAAAAAGAGGAGAGTGTTTGTTTGTCTACTGGATCCATCGACCATCTATTAATGGGTTGTCTTAGACCCATTAATATCGTGTTTGGATCTGTTTCTGATTTCTCCATCAGTCGAAGTCAGAAGCTTCATAAAAAGTTAACTTTTTGACTTTTAAAAATTGTATTGAAATTTGACAGCCAAACTAATTTCTGACTTTTCAATTTTTAGAAGTCGAACAGCTACTTCTGATATGATATCCAAACATGCTATAATCCAGAACTTTATAATATATTAATATTAATATGTGGCTTAGCCAAGTAAGAGAGAAAGTATAACCACCATGGTGTTTAGCTATACAGATCAGGAAATCGAGTTTTTGGCTCATTAAAAGTTTGGCGAAAACGGAGTATCCAATTAATATATTCTATTTTAGATATTTTACAAAAAGAAAATTATTTATGTATAAAAATGGGCGCAAAAAAATTGTTGGGCGAAAAATTAGGCTTGACTCTCGCAGAAACCTAATGCAGCTTGGCTTTGCTATTACATGCTACATATGTATAGCATGTGATACTAAAGCCCAGACTATCCACAAAATATTGAAAAATATGAAACCATAGCGGTTGCATTTCGGTAAATTTTACTGTTCAGGAAATTGTCCAAATAAATTACACCATAGTAGTGTTCTGATATATATTTTACTGTGAAGTGGAGTCAACTGTTTGCTCTTATAGCTTGGTACATATAGAAGACTAAGTGCAATAAGTGCTTCCAGAATATTACTCTCTCTCCTGCAGTAACTATTGGCCTCATACATGATCACATCCGAACCTACCGTACTAATGCATCTTCATACACCCTCAATAGAACCCCAAATCCAGCCCAACTCACAAACTCCCAAATTCATCTCCCCAAACAAAGTCTCGTTACGTTATGTTATAGCAAATGGCAGGTACACCTAATCAAGACAATTGTGGTTATAGTCATTACAAATGAAGAAGGAACAACCAAAGGACAACAGGTCTTCTACTGTGACGTCGAAACAATAGAAGAAAGCGTAACTCTGGGGGCTCTGGCAGCAATGAAGTGGCATCACCAACTCAAGAATAGAATTTGCAACATTGAAATGGAAAACAAGGAGATAGTGAAGAAATTGAGGTCAAAGTGGAAGCACCCAGTGCAACCTTCAAATATAACTATGCTTGATGACAATGCAGACTTATTTTGTTATTTTAGATTTTTTAATTGTAATTCCTTGGGGAAAGATTGGCAGCCAAAATTGAAAGCGATTGCTAGTTCTTATGCTACATCCTTAGGAGATGATAGCTGCCTTTTATTCTCGGATTGTAGTACCTTCCAAAGGTACAAAACCAATCAGGTTAAACCCCTGAATGGCTAGTTTTCTCTAATATAGTTTGTTCCAAGAAAAACAAAAAAAGATATATATTTACATTGTAATCCCGCACCCACATATATCAAATTATGCTCGATTATGCCTTAATATATCCAGTTGGTAAACTTTAAGTGTATTACTTGTCAAATAAGCAGAGCTATTGTTATAGTAACAAAGTAAAACCCAGGTCTTGTGCATCTTGATACAGATAAGGATGAAGCCTTCTCATCGTTGAGCTGGCTCCCAATTTTTTTTTTTTTTTTTTTGTAGCATGGGTGCCAAATCTAACAAAAATTAACAAACAACATGCTCAATAAATGAAGTTTGTGATGTAACCACCAAAATTAATTTAAGTGTCATTAATTATGAATAATGTGGAAATACATTAATTATATACGCAGCGGGATTGTTTTTTTTCCAGCTCGTACCTTCAATTCTAACTTTGCGCACCAAAGCGTAAAATAAAACTTGTTCCAAAAACTCTATGTCGAAAATATTTCAGTTTTACCAACTTGTACCTTCAATTCTAGCTCTGCCGCCTAGCATAAAACTTGTCCCAGAAATTCTATGTCGAAAAATAAATGAACGTTATGCGGCACAATATTAAGTGTTTATTTCGGATAAGAGTTAAGGCAATGAGACATTAGGTATTGCGAAATTCCAACTGAAAGGTATTCTTCAAAATAAAATTATTAACACATTAAGATTGTATAACTAGAGAATAAGATGAAATACTGCGAAACCAAAATACCTGCAATATGCAAACTAAGTGTATTATATAAATTATAAAATGAAATTCACTACCCTCTTACATCAAAATCTATTTTTTTTTCTTTGATATTACAAATTACAAGAGCACCCTAGATTTATTACATAATTATAGTAAGAATGATGGTCGAACAACTCATATTTGGTTGGTCAGGGAATGGAATTGGCTAAAGTTAGCTAGTGTATGAACATCGTATTTATATGTGATGTTTGAGCACTTAACAAAAACTATTAACATGAGAAGTCACTTCTAAACGACAAACTTAATTTATGAAATTGTATTGGAAGTATGGTTTAGTTAACATGAGAAGTCACTTTATGAATACAGTATGTGGTCCTTCTTCCAGCAATGAAATCCTAGATTAGTTATGACCGTGCATGACTAGAGTAAAATGGGCAAAATCAATCCAAAATTTAAACATTACTTTTCGAGTTTTATTCAAATGCTTTATGTGTGATATAATGCATCAACATTGAGTGAATTGAATAAAGAAATGTTAAAAACATTTCATGTCCCTTTAATATGAATTAGCTTATATAACATTAGCTTTTAACTATGATAGTCACAACCTAGCTAGTTCACTCCAAATTCAGAAGTATGCACCTTCAATACTACAAATAAGTAATCTGAAAGTGTTGAGATTGAGGAGGAAATTGGGTTGATAATGAGCAACTATGTGCTAGTCTCCGCCTTTTAAATCTATTCTTCACATCCACCGGAAAAGAAAAATATCAAAATTGACAATATATGGCCGAAGGAATTAAAATCGATTTCTTTTTGTGTATTCTATTGAAACGTCTGGATACTAATTTATGCCAACAAAATGGAAGCTTTGGGGGTGGCAAAAAAAAAAGAGAAAAATTGGGGGTGATAAAAGAAAAAAAAAAGAATAAGTTTAAAAGAACAAAGAAAATCATAAGAAGAGAATTTAAATCTATAGATTTTCTTTGACTTAATCAGAAACCATGATGTATTCTTCTCATATCCTTCCCTTGAACTCTTTAATAAAATCTTCTTTCTTTTTTGTTTATTTGTCTTAATGATTTGTCACGAATTTAGATGCACCTTTTTTTTTCTACAAAACAATAAAATCATGTTTATTTCTGTTGGAATATTGTAATAATGAACAGCACGTTAGATGTATAAAAAAATATATATAAAGAAATGAATCGAACAACTCTACCACAAACAACTTGACGAGGGCAGAATCACAGGTTCAACAAGTTATCCTTAACACATTAGTTCATGGGTATACTTAAGATGAGCAATACTAAACCCCAACGTGCGAAGATGTGTCCAGGATAAGACTGTCCGATATAATTTGTGTTAGCACAACGCAAGTTACCCACTTTTGAACTTAGCAACGGGGAATGGAAGTAAATACGCCGCGCAAAACAAAGCAAGAAGATAATGAAAAGAAGACTAAAAAGTAGTCGCTTCTGGTGTAAGTTGAAAACATGTTTTCAAGTTGTATTTATGGGAAAAATTACTTGCAAATTAAGAGGTATTTCTTCTAAAACGAGTTTTGTTTATTGTAAAACAATTAAAACACAAAAAAAAAGAATTTTCCAATAAATAAAACTCTTAAAGAAAATATTTTTGGAATTAATTTCCTAATAAAAAACTTGCAAAAATAATTTATAGTAGACACAAGACTTGGTGCATGGTATACGCGCATATGACATGGGTTGGCCATGTATCGTTTGCCCCACCCGTTGCACCCTCGTTTGTCAATATATTTATATGAATATGGTTATATAGTTGAGCTCCTTCTCTAGTATATCCAATATGGGACTAAAGAGATTCGTTCACTCAAAGAAATGAGTGAGCATCCATAAAACCCTTAGGTCTAAGATCAAACCACACCAAGACCAAAAACATTTTAATTAAAAACTCATTTTTCTCCAACAACTGGTAGTGGTTTACGTTCTTGCACATAATCAAAATTGTTCAAGATGCATAAAGCGGTTTTCGGTCATGCTCCGCTTTTAATTGAGGAACCAAGCAAAGGGAAGTGTTACTCTACGTTCGCAAGAGAGGGTAGAAAGAAAAGTGAATCGAGTAAGAAGAGATACAAGCTAAACGAGAATCACAACAGTTTTAACCTTTGTGATGCTCTAAATGAGAATCGCAAGTTCATGAAGTCTATACCGGAGGAACTCAAAGTCGGTGGAGAGAAAATGTTAATACAGTAAAACCTTTTTAATATAATACTCGATAATATAATACTCTCGGTAAAATAATAGAATTTTCTGGTCCCGACTCGGACCCTTAGTGCTAAAATAATAAATTCGATAATATTATAATATATTAAAATTTCCCTTAAGCATTATTATGTCCCAAATTTTATATAAAATAATAATTCTATCAAAAAATAAAAAATAATGTCCATATGTATCAAATTTATATGTAAAATATATGTTAAATACTATTTATTTTAAGTTAGGGTTTGTGAATTTATTGGATGTAGTATGATATTACTGTTTATATAATTTCCAATTTCATTATCTAGAGATTTTAAGGAAATTGGTCAATGGTTGCACATCCTAGGTATTTTGTGTCAAACCACAATGGTTAAAATTTAAAAAAAATGCCGTATAATATAAGAGAGGGACCTTTAGAATAGGCAAGAACTACGGTGATCTAGATAAGATTCTAGATAACAAATACTTATTATGTAAAAGAGGGTTTGGTTGGGCTTCACAAATCCCAAGTTAAGTCTTGAAAGTTGTAACCTGGTTATGTTTCTCGAAGAAACCCAGGTCTATGAAGGACGACTCTTTCAGCAACAAGATGCACATCATGCATGGATTGAGAATCTTTATTGCAGAGAATCTATATTGATAATGATGAATAGAGATATGTTGCTTAAAGTTCAAGCAATTACTACTTACACTCAATCGGGGACAGAATCACATTAAAACATTTTTTCTCGTATCTATTTCTATTTAGTCCAAATCTTATGTTGTCTACAATTTACTGCCGCATGGTCAGGAATTTTACAAACATAACAATCACCCTTAATTAAAGCAATGCTAGATCCAGGTTTACGAAACATACATTATTCTTTAAATTAACATGCGCTCCAGGAGGTCCCAGGTTCGATCCCCCAATGACGTAATATTGCAGGAATTAACATGGAAGGTAGAGTTAGCTTGCCCCCCTTGTGACATAATCTCAGCCCCACCATCCGCTTCGGCTCCCTTGGCTAGGTTACCCATGAGGCTCGCTGGTAGGCTAGCACAGCAACCGGTTCAATTAATGTAGTAGTATGTTGTTGGAGCTTAGCTTGTTAGGCTTCCAACTAGTTAATGTAATACTCTTTATCTAATAATAAAAAAAATATCTATAAAATATTGAATTATCGATTATATAATATCTCTTTAAAATAATAGGATTAGGGCGGCCCCAAATCTATTATTTTAAAGAAGTTTTAATATGGGTCTAAGAGAGGAGAAAAGAAACGATAAACGAAGACGACAATGTTGTGGCGCAGAATCCAGAGAGTTTTGAATGTGCAAGACAATATTTTCAAGATAAGAATGCTACTATGAAAAAAATATTGGGATCTGAGGAACCAATAAAAATGAATGGTCACTTTACATTTGAAAGAGCGGCTGGACTGTAGGCTGAATCATATAAGAAAGACGAAGCATCTTGTGAAACAATTTTAACCTTTGTGGTGCTCTGAACAAGAACCGTAAGTTCATGAGGCCTATATTGGAGGACCTCATAGTTGGTGGAGTGAAAATATTAACACGACCAAAAGAAAGATGGTAACAATTTAGATGCATCTTTCACCCACGAACAAAATATTAAAATCATGTTTATTTTTACTCTTCAGCCGTCAAGATGGTAATAATTTCACAATCTTAAACTATTAAATCAGGTTTTGGTCCTGCTAGGCAGTCTAGATGGTTACCATGTGTACAAGCTAACTAATGCGTGTATGTACTGGAAAAAACATATCCAGTTAGTAAGTTATTAGAATCGGCTAATATTAGTTCATGTTTGACCATTAAATTTCAATAATCAAAGGCGATGTATGAGCACAAAAATAAAAAATGTTAGCATGAGAATTCACTTTCTGAATGACAAACTTAATTCATGAAATTTTGTTAGAAAATGGTTCATCTTGGTGACAGTATCGAGTCTCACTAACAAAAATCATTTTCAAATATATGGTTTCTTTTCGAAATGGGATCCATGTTCGTTACGAACCTGCATAACCCAAGCCAAGCCAAAATGCATGCATTATTTTTGAAAGCTATTATTGGGGCATCACATTCCAATAGAGGCATCACTTAATAGGACAAAAAGGACCACCCATAAATAATTTCAAAAACCCTTTATCTAAAATAATTTTATAATGACTAAACAACCTTTATGTGGTTAGTGCTAATAATCTAATTAACTAATAATTAGATTGATAAGATTTTTTATATAATTAATGATAAAAAATCATATTAAGTGATTTTGGTGGGAAGAAAATGTTGAAAAAAATGAGAAACTTTGAAGTTTTTTTTTCTAACTAAAACCCTAGATTTTAAATCACTCAATCAATGTTCTTTTTATTTCTCTAAATTGATGAATGTAAGTACAAAAAATTGAATTTTTTAGCTTTTCAGAGCAGTTTACGGTTGGGATTTTCCTTCGTAACCAACCGTAAGTCAAATTTACGGTTAGGTGATGATAAATTCCTAACCATAACTGAAAAATACTAGGAGAAACTAGATTTTACGCCCGTGCGTTGCACGGGCCTAGATATTTTGTAAAGAAAAAGTATGTTTTGGAGCTAGGCTGCTATCTAATTTAGTGATCCATAATTTGAAACATGAAAAAAAAAAAAAAAAAAAAAGGAAATAAAAATATTCAATTACTAAAATTGTTAAAAGTAGTCAGGTAAGAAATGTGCAACGTACGTGCTCATACTTTTTTTGCAGAGATTAGTATATTTTGAAGCCATTGATTTTCATGGGATTCAAAATTCCATGCATGGCAAATTTTTTGCAGATGATGCTAACAATCCATTTACTGATAAAGACGTCTAATTTTTACCCGCACCAAAGTTTCCATATTTTCTGTAAATTGTGTACATCTGTACCATAGATGTACACATGCACATATAGATCTAAAGGAAAAAAATCAATTAATTGTCCCAACTATAGGAAACACCACCAAGTCTGCAGTCATGCGTCCTCCCAAATATAGCATGCGGTATGTGTGAAAATGTACTGCATCGCTATACTTGTGCAGGTGAAAACATCCTCTAATAAATGTACAGCAAACCGTTCGACGTATACGTTATAAACCACCCAAGTGGGTAACCCGAAACCCGTCATAGGAATCGTCTGCAACTAAAATTTGAGACCCCCATACTAAGTACATACACATCAGGTATCACTCTTTCTTTCTGAACACCTCATCATTCATCATAAAACACCAACATCAAAATAAACAACCAAAAAATATTTGAAGATAAAGGGCAACAACGGAAGGCTAAAAAGCGAAGAATAAGATCCATGAAAGAAAGATCGAGGACAGCTACACAAAGGCTCTCACAATAACAAATAACAACATTGGACCATTGGTACTTTCAATTTTCAGCACCAAACCCAATCAACTGCTGGTGACTAAATAATATTAAATGTACATACGAAAAATGTTCAAGTAATATCAACTGTTGGTGACTAAATAACCACCTATCTGAAAACGATAACCAAGATTTCTTTCCCCTTGTATCAGACGCCAACATTTTGAATGCTACTACCACCTGGTCCACACTAAAAAGGTAATATAAGACATGAATGCGGCTATGGAATTACAGAGGTAATATTGGCTCCACTATCTAAAAATGCATAAGATTGATGATAATTGCATGGATCAAGTGGTTTAAGAAAGATCAACCTATTTTCCTTCTATAGCAGAGGCATCAAGGAAACAAAAGCTGATAAAAGATAATTACCTAGTATCTGGAGGCACAACCATCAACACATCCAAGAAAAAGCAATTATTCTCTGTCCTATACCATTAGCCATGTACCCAATTTATCCGTCTAATCTAATGTAGTTCAGATGTTCTTTGGCAGCAACCACCTGAAACGTTCAACAATATAAAAGTCATGCCTTAAATCACTTTTTTTTTCATTCGATAAAACAACATATAGTACAAACTCGAGTTTCTTTACTATTTCTTTAACAAAGAAATATATCATGGAAATCATTTTAGAAGTTTAAGAAAATATATTTCTTAATTTATCGGAGTTCGGCCAAGCTTAAACTTCGGCCAAGCTTAAACTACAAATAGATGCATAGTAAGCAATCTTTCAATTCAATAAACAAAATTAGAACAAAAATACAGAAAAGGTCAGGGTTCATTGATTAGGGTTGGGGTTTACCAAATTTTTTTTATGGATGGTATTTGATTACATATTCTTTTGAGCAAATAATTTACCTGGAAAATAAAATCAAAAACAAATAGAACAAAAATATAAACAGAGGCATACTAAGCTAATCTTTCAATTCAAAAAACACAATTAGAACAAAAATACAGAAAAGGTCAGGGTTCATCGATTAAGATAAACAAAGACGTAGTCACATAAAAAAAAGGAGAACATGGAAAAAAGAAATTAGGGTTAGGGTTTACCAAAAAAAATTATGAATCGTATTTGATTACATATTCTTCTGAGCAAATAACGTACCTAGAAAATAAAACAAACACATTAGGATTAGGTTTTACCAACAAATTGTGAATCGTATTTGATCCTTTTGAGAATTACAAAGAATTAGTCCCCTTTTTCAGATTCTCTATCAATGTATATCACCTACGACAGAAAAACAAAAATAAATCAATAGTAAATTAGAAAAACCAAAGAGAATTGAGAAGAAGAAAGGGGGAGAATAAAAGAGAAACGGTGAATGAAAGAGAAAAAAAAGGTTTTGAGAAAAAAGAAAAAAGTTTTATATATATCGGTTATGAGGTATATACGTGTGTAATAAGGGTTTCTAGTTTCTGTTTTTTTCTAAGCTTTTTTTATCGCTTTTGATTGACAGGGCCTGTTTTTTTTGTTTCCGGACGGTGGTATTTCTTGACGTAGTTTTGGTGGTGTGAAATAACAGGAGGATGCTATTGGTCGGAATATACCCCGGTGGGGCCAGAAGCTCTCAGAAGAGAGCTTTATTCAGCTTTTAACCACAACAGAGGAAATTCACCTGAAATCATATTATTAATATTAAGTAATTGAAAAAAAGAAGTTACGGTTGGGTATTAAAAAAAAAAACCAAACGTAAGTCTGCTTACGGCTAGCTTAGGTTGTATATTAACCGTAGATATTTCCCCATAAGGATGTATTATTCCCAGGAGATCTCAACAAATCCCCTTGTTTACGTATCCTTTACTCATCTTTCTGCTCAACTTTATTCCTAAAAGATCTCAACTGATCTCCTTGTTTATATTTGACCATTGGCCGATACTTTGAGGTTTATCTTAATTGGGAGTTTCCTTGGTACCAAAACTCTCTATTTACGAATAGTAGCTTTCTTAGATCTGCCCTATAGATTAGGTAAACAATTTACTTGATACTAAAACTCTTTATATGTAGCCTTCTTTATTTACTCTTTATCAATTTCTTGCTTCTGTTGCTCTGAGCCTACGTACACTAAAGAGTAGACTAATTATCAAAAAATTATAATTCAGTAATTTTTACGGTTAGGTATTATTATAATTGTATCCAACCGTAAATCTATTTACGGTTAGAATCCTCACCGTAATAACACTTCAAATATTTCTTTTTGATTTACAGTTAGGAGTTTTAGTTTCGTAACCGTAACAGCTTCAGAAAATCAAGAAAACCTATCCGTAAATGGTTTTGTTAACCTAATTTTTTTCTGCCTTATTCAATAAATCTAACATTTCAAACATAATTGGTTTGTCGATTACCATTGCTTCTATCAATTTGCTCGCATTTTAATGGAGATTTCGATCGACGATGGTAAGTTTTCGAATAGCCGATTAATCAAAGATGATGAAGTGATTTCAATTGAACAAAAAGAGAAGATTTATGGTTGATGAAGGAGATAAGCAGATTTTAAAATTAAAATTAGGTTTTTATTTTAGGTCGAGGGTAACTTAGACATTCACTATTGCATCAAGACATCCCATAACCAACTTTTTAGTTACTAGGAATCCATGTGACGCCCCAATAATATTAATGGATCAGTAATTAGTGCATCGAATAAAGAAATGTAAAGAGCATGTCATGTCCCTTATATATATGAGAGCTTTTATATCCAAGATGCTATTTCCATAAATTTGCCGCCAATTTTCACAGCCTAGTTAGTCAGCTTCAGAATGCTTAAATAGCTTGTATCTTCTCTCTTTTTTTTTGAGAAAAAGTAATTTGAATAACTGAGATGGAGGAGGAAATTGATTTACCCAAATGGCATACCGAATACCCTGGACAAGTTATTTCACAATGATAGTTATGTGTTTAAACACTAACATTAAAGTTAAGGAGGGAAACATAGCTTACACGCGTTTTCAAAAAGAGGGTGTTAGATTCAAAGAGAAATTATGTCTTAGGTTTTAAAATCAATACTAGTCCCCCGGTACGTAGTTGCAGCTAGATCGAGAAGAATTAAGAACATTAAGCAAATTACTTTCATGAACACACTTAAAGAGTGGGTAGTTAAAGTGATAAGAATTATGAAATATTGAATGAAGTGACTTTCAATTTTGTAGCATATAATGGCCGAAAGTGATGCAAATTTTCCGGAAGAATAAAGTGAGAGACACTAAGTAAAGCCTCACTTTCTATACAAAGTTTGAGGCGGTTTTGCTAATACAGATTTACACTGACGGAGCCAAACTCTTTGCTTCACAGGGTCAAATAAAAAACAATCTTTAAATTCAATTTTTATACCTATTTTGACCCCACAAAACATTGAATTTACACTAAAATTCTACCAATTTTGCACTAAAATACGACAACAAGTAGGGTCTAATGTACCCACTTGTCCCGATATTTATGTAAATAGTTACCTTTATGATGGAGTCTTGGGCTTCATCTACTCTTTCCGATTTGCGATTAATACATTTACGATTCACCCCCCCAAAAAATAAAAGTTAATATCATATGGTAAAATCATTTCCCTAAACCAATTTTAAGAGGGTGAAAGAAGGTTCTGTATCCACCTTTTATTACACAGGCGTATCTTTTTGTTTTGTACGAATGACTAGTAGTTCTCCTTTCTGTCTTGTTTCATTTGACCTATAAAGAGTACTCGTTTTCTGTTATGTCTTGTATAGTTGTATCTATCTCAAATTTGAGATAAGGTCGGAATATTCCGGAACAATTTGTGATATTTATTGTTGGTTTGGATGCCACCTACATGGGTTATCAGCCAAACATAAGCATGCGTTCACGGAGGTGGCACCCTTAGTGACCAGACATGAAGAAAGTGCAAGTGTCATGGAGGTGGTACCCTTAGAGCAGCTGCAGTGGTACGAGCAAAATCAAAGACTAAAAATAAAAAAAAACTAAAAAAATTGGGTTTAGTCCGTGATGCTACACTACCGTAGAAGACTAAATATAGTCGAGCGTTAACATTTCATTCGTCTCAATGGGACGAGCTTATAATCATCGCCTGTCAACAGACATACATTTTAGCATATTCTTGTTGGGCGTACTTTATATTCACGCCTAACTGAAGTTCACATTATATATACGCCTCATCAACCAGGCGTGGAATATACATCCGTCTATTAACAAACGTAACTTATACATACGCCTATTAACAAACGAACATTTAAAGTTCGCTCGACCAAATTTGGTTTTGGTCCGGGATCCAGACCAAATATAGTTTGATATTTGGTTATAGTCTAGTTTTTAATCTTTAATCCGTTCGATTACGTGTGGTTTTTGGACCAAATTTTTTGTTTTAGTCGTCCATTGTGGATGCTCTTAGGGACCAAACATGTAGAAAATGCAAGTGTCATGGAAGACCAAGAATGAGAGAAATAAGCGTTGGCGCGGAGAGGTAAGGGGGTCTCCGTGCCAAGATAAAGTTGATAGAAGAAAATGGGGGGAGGCGGGGAGAGCCATACCCCTCTTCGCTCCTGCAATGATGATGGTGATGGAGAGACGTTGGCGCAGAGATCCCTACCCCTCTCCGCGCCAATAGTAAGTATCGATGGTCCATGGGTGTGGGATAACTCCTATGTAGTGGTGCGAGCATGATTAGATGGAGAGACATATACGCCGAGCAAGGATGGGTGCACGGTGACCGCCACGGTGTTGCGCAAGCTGTTGTCGCTTCAACCAGAAGGGAGTTGAATCAATGGTGATTTCCTTAGAGACAAAGTGGAGTGCCCGTTCCTCAAGCAAGAGAGTTCCTATAACGAGTGGGTCCCAGTCAAGGTCATCTTTTATCCAAAGACGACGGCGCCTTAAAGTGATAAAGGCATTAAGGACACGTGTACGGATTTGATGTACAAAAATGACGAAGATGCCAAGATCGCACACGTGTACGACGTCAGAGAATTTAGGAGAAATTTTAGAATACTATAAATATCCATCTTAGGAGAGTGAGAAGAGAGGCCTTTTCAATATAATTTTAGCAGTGTACTACTATGTACTTAATGGCTTATTCCGATCTTTCTTAGCTATCTTTACAGTTAAATTTATGCAACTGATGCTCATTTTTCAGTTTATAAGGTTCTTAAAAGTATATGTTTTGCACATTGATTGGATTGGACATCACGAGAGAAATGTCGATAATAATAAAGGTTCTTCGTTTTTGTATTTGCCATTTTGATTTGGATTGTTTTCATGATTTATGAATTTCTGTTTGGTTTGGGTATCAAACAATTGTTTTGTTTTGTTTTCATTGAATTAGGAAGGAGGACGAATAATTTTCAATTTAAGTTCCAGTCAACTCGCAAGTCCAAATCAACTCAACTCGGTACTCAGTTCCCAATTTAATTAGGCCCGATCAAACAAGAGGGTATAACTGTATTTTACCAAGGTTGAATGAATGTCACGTGTACATTAACGGTTGTTACCCCCTTTTTTTTTGTTGAAAAAACGGATGGAAAAGGTCAAACAATGGGCATTTAATATAATTTGAGAAAAAAAGGGGTTATTTTATTGAATTTCCGCACATGCGCATTTCTTAAAAACCCTGTAAAAAGAGGCCAGATTGGTTAGATGGCTTTGAAGTTGGACATGTCAAATGCTTTTAACAGATTGGAATGGAATTCCCTAATCAAGGTACTAAGGTACAATAGCTTTTGTGAAGATTTTATGACCTGATTTATCAATGTATCAGCACTACTGTTCTTTCTGTCATGCTCAATGGTTCTCCTTGTGAAGAATTACATCCAACAAGAGGCATAAGACAAGGTGATCCACTATCACCATACCTGTTCATTCTTGTTATGGAATTTTAATCATGACACCTTATTTATACTCAGCAGAACCATTAAAGGTCTTAAAGTGGCTGCTAATTCTCCAGCCATTAATAATTTTCTATTTGCAGATGACTGCTTGATTTTCACTCAAGCGAATCTTTCATCAGTTAATAATGTCTTGGAGCTGTTACATAATTTTAGCGGAAAATCAGGGCAAGTTATCAACTTTGAGAAATCCCCTATTCACTTCAGCAAGCATACTAAACCTGAAGTTTTTGAGGCTCTTACACATATTCTTAGTGTTAAAACAATGAACTCAAAAGAAAAATATCTTGGGTCACCTCTGATACTAGGGCATTGATAGAGGCATTTATGTGTCTATTTTCATCTCTATTGTGTATATTGTTAGTACCCATTTTTGTACTTATTTTGGTATTTTATCTCTTTGTAGGTGTTTTTGGAGAAATAAGCTTTTGCGGCGAAATTGGCTCGAAAAGTTGATAAATGCAACCAAAGGGACGAGTGTTATGCGGACTCCAGCAACGGATAAGGGGTAACCTTTCCCCTTCACGTTCAAATTCTGAATTTGGGCGGGAAAATATAAACACATTCCTGGCAGTTTTGGTGATCGTAATTTGGAGGAGTTTGAGGTCGACTAAACCTTTGATTTTCATAGGGTAGACTCCTTATGGGTCTAGGAATCTAACATGGGTGTTGAAATCGATTAAACTGGGCTCAATCGACGGATTTTTATCTCAACAACAAAATATGGAAAGTCACGTGTGTGACCGATTTTAGGAAATTTTAGAGAGATTAAAGTGCTATAAACCTTCCCAAAGATTGGTTTTCATCTAAGGAAGAGTTTAGAATCAAAAGGAAAGCTCAGAAACGCATAGAAATTCTAAAACAAGAAATTGCCGCAACTTTGCCGTGAAGAGAAAGGAAGAGATTTTGGAAGATTTTGTAGAGATTTAATCGCTCTTTTTGATATAAATAGGTTGGTTGGGTCATATAGAAGGGGTGTCGAAAGTTAGGGGAAGTTTAGAACACCACAGAGCTGAGAAATCAAAGGTGCAGGAAACCGGGTTCTGCTGCTAGCTGCTGCTGAAGAACACGAAGAACATTGACCCACATGGAACAGTCGCAGACGAGTGTCGTTCTTCAATAGCAGAACCGATTTATCGTTTATTAACAGCACTTCAATTGTAACGGTGACTTCTGCAACGACTATAAAGCGTTGCAGATTCGCTGTATTATTATTCTCCTTCAATAAAAACACCTTTTGAGCCATGTTTTTTCTTTTGAGCATATTTTTACCATGAGGAGCTAAACCCCAACACTGGGATGACGGAGGAAGCCCTATTTCACGCATGTGGTAATTCTAATAATTCTTTTATGACTATTTGCATTGATTTTTAATTGATTTATGATTTTTATTGAATGGGTGTGATATTGTTTGATGATGTATGCTTGGTCAATGTATTTTTGATACATCATGCTTTTGATTTACAGTCATTGCTTTTCAAAAATCTACTTTTGGCAAAGAATAAGAGTCCATATTTGTAATATTTGAGCTATTGGAATTATTATTTGAATCACATGAATGGAATTTGGTGGAATCCTGAGTCTCGGTGCTTTTTATAATCTCGACCAAAACATTATTTTGATTTTTCTAGTTTTCTTAATTAAGTCTAAAAATTATTCTTCACAAGTCCGAGTTGAATGAATCTTATTACCACTTTTTCTACAACAATTAAAAATAATATCAGGCATTCCAAACAAGAAGCATTCAAAGCTATAAAGGAAAATTTCATGAACATGTACTCCACTTTGTCTTTTTCTTCTCTTGCTCAAGCTGGAAGATCCACTATGATTAAGCATATTCTGAATTCAGTACCAATTTACCAGATGAGAACATTTAAGTTACCAAATCAGCTCATTAACAAGTTCACAACCATTCAGAGCAAAAAAATTTGGGGCTACAATTCTAATAGAGGTACTAATCCAATAGCTTGGAACAAGGTTTTTAAACCCAAAGATACGGGGTTCTGGCATTTGGAGACTTAGAAATGCTTAATCTTGCCTTGAATCAAGTGCTCTATGGACTCAGATTATGGGTAGCAAGTACTTCAAGCATGGAAACATTCTGCATCAAAAACTAGAAGCTACTAATTGTTCCTATATGGAATGGTATCATTAAAGGTCTTCAAATTGTTCAACATAACTATTTCATGGAAGTCAACAATGGTAAAAACACAAAAATTTGGTTGGATAGATGAATTCATGGTCTAGCTACTCCTCTCAGCTTATTTGTGACTTTCACAGATTTTATCAAGAGGTAGATGAGCTACTTATACCTAATACCAATATCTGGTATGTAGATCTTCTGAACCAATTATTTGATGCTAACACTTCCCAAAAAATTTAGAGTTTTTTTCTTGATATTACTAAGGATCATATTATGATTTGGATGTCGGCCAAGGATGGGAAGTTCTTGGTTAAAAGTGCCGATAAAAAACTCACTATGATTAGTGGAGAGGTACAGGCTAGTGGAATGATAATTCAACCCGTAGTTTGGAATAAACTATGGCAATGCAGTACATCTCACGGGATTAAACTCTTTGCATGGAAATGCATACGAGAGATACATTCTACCAGGTGAAGGCTTGCTCTCTATAATGATAGTACAGAAACACATTGTTCAATCTGTGTTAATAATGAAGAATCCATAGAGCACCTGTTGTTTGATTGTAGATATGCAAAAGCAGTTTGGAGAAGAGTTAATGTTGATATTGATGAGGTGAGGAGAAAATGTAATAGTTATCAGAATGGGTAAATAATTGGTTCACATGCGACAATAAAAATACAAATGAAAAATGGTTGTATACTCTGATGATAGGAGACCGGATATTATGGAAAGATAGATGCGATCTGGTCTTTTAGGGAGTTAATCTTAACCCTTATAACTCGATGCATAAAAATCATTTTCATCTCCACTCACTTGCATAATTCTGTAATGAATACACATAATCTAAGGAGAATCAACTCACCAGGATTCAGATAGAAGCTGATGCAAAACTTGTCATTCAATCGATCACAGAAAATGTTTTTCTCATTCAATGAGAAAACAAGAATTAATACACTGAAGCTCTAGCTAGTTTTATCTATTGTAGTTTTACTTTTGTTAGTCGTAATGACAACCAAGTAGCTGATACAATTGCGAAGACTGCAAGAGAAACAACTACACATATGGATTGTTGGAATATTCAAGATAATTAGAAGATTTGGTCATCTACCCAATTTTGTATTTTAGGTGGATATGCCTAGACAACGATCTATAGTTTGTTGCTTATGTTTAGGTCTTTAGGTTTACTGGTTATCTATCTTCCTACATAAACATGAATTGGTGTAAATGTAAAATCATCCCAGAATGATCAATCTCTGGAGATCAATAATTTAAATCACCCTATGGGGTTTCTCCGTGGATGTAGGCATTAGTGCCGAACCACGTTAGTCGTTTATTTTCTTTATTATTTGTGTTTGTTTCATTTTGATTTCGTTTTTTCTAATCGATGATCTGTCTCTATTATACCCATAATTTATTGTGGTTTGCTCAAATAATCCTGCTGAAATTTGTAGTCTCCTGGCAAGAGACCATAATTTTTCACCACACTAAGCAATAAGTTTTTAAGTTTATCAAAAGATAAAATAGAAGAATAATTTTTTCGTTCTGCGTGACAGGATTTTATTTTTAGATTATGAATAATATGAATTAAATATTTATTAGCATACTTCTCTTCGACGAATTTTCATGAATTCAAATGCATATTTTTCTACAATCAATAAAATCATGTTCATTTGTATACTCCGTTGCAGTAAGATGGAATCAATTTCCCTATCTTAACTTTTAGTTTAGGTTTTTGTCTCTGTTAGTATATGTCTCGGTGGTATACATGGCTAGTATGCCTAGAAGGTAACTAGTGCGTGTATGATGTATCGGAAAAAAGGCATCCAGCTAGTTAGTGAATAAAATCGGCAGGGGATCGGCTAAGGCTAGCTCGTGCGTGACCATGTAATTCATAAAATCACAGGGGATGCATGAGCACAAAAACAAAAAGTATTAGTATGGGAATTCACTTTCTGAAATGGCAAATTTAACATGAAATTTTGTTGGAAGTATAGTGTGGGCTATCTAGTTCATGTTATCGAGTCTCACTAAGAAAATTCATCTTTGAACATAGGATTTCTTTTGGCAACGAATCCTAGGTTTTTTTGCGGCTCTTCATAACTGAGTAAAATGTGGCAAGATTAAATCAAATGGTTTTGGATACCTATTTTTTTTAATTTTTTTTTGATGGGTTAGTACAGTGGTTAATTGTGGCCCCTAAATACTACTAGCAATTATAAGGTTCAGGATTCAAACCCTTACCTCCTCCAAGGGAGGGAGCATTGATAGACACATTTATGTGTCTATTTTCATCTCTATTGTGTATATTGTTAGTACCCATTTTTGTACTTATTTTGGTATTTTATCCCTTTGTAGGTGTTTTTGGAGAAATAGCCTTTTGCGGCGAAATTGGCTCGAAAAGTTGTTAAAGACACCTGGAAGGACATTTGCTATTCGGACTCTCACTTTGGATAAGGGGTAACCCATTTCCAAGCAGCTACTAAACACAGACCGGGACTGGATAGGGGAACTCCACTTCTTCACGTTTTAGAAACAAAATTGGCGGGAAAAATGGTTTTCACAGACAGATTTTAGGGTTGGAGTTTTGATCGATTTTTATGGAGATTAAAGGGCTGAAATTGATTGGGTTTACTCCTTAGGACTACACAGGCCTGGTAAAGTCTTTGGATTGAACCCAAATTGGCTAGAGATCGAATTAGAGCAAAACAGAGGTGATGGAAGTTTCGGGTCTTTGATGAATTATTTTAGGAATTTCAGGGAGACTAAAGGCAAGATTTTCTTCCCAAAGCTTGATATCTATCTAAGGAAGAGTTTAGAATCAAAAGGAAAGCTCATATACGCGTAGAAATCCTAAAACAAAAAATTGCCGCAACTTTGCCGTGAAGAGAAAGGAAGAGATTTTGGAGAGATTTAATCGGTCTTTTTGATATAAATAGGTTGGTTGGGTCATATAGAAGAAGTGTCGAAAGTTAGGGGAAGTTTAGAACACTAGAGAGCCGAGAAATCAAAGGTGCAGGAAACCGGGTTCTGCTGCTGCTGCTGCTGAAGAACACGAAGAACATTGACCCACACGGAACAGTCGCAGACGAGTGTCGTTCTTCAACAGCAGAACCGATTTATCGTTTATTAACAGCACTTCATTGTAACGGTGATTTCTATAACGCCAGAAAAGCGTTGCAGATTCGCTGTATTATTTTTTCTCTTCAATAAAAACACTTTTTGAGCCATGAATAATTCTTTTGAGCATGTTTTTACCATGAGGAGCTAAACCCCAACAGTGGGATGACATAGGAAGCCGAATATCATACTTGGGGTAATTTTATTAATTCTTTTTAAGACTTTTGCATTAATTTTAATTGAAATTATGATTTGAATTAATTGGTTGTCATTTAATTTGATGATGTATGCTTAGCTTAGGTGTTTTGATACATCATGCTTAGGATTTACAATCAATGTTTCGAGAATCTACCTTGGAAAAAATAGAGTCCATGTTTTTCTTGAGCTAAAATTGTCAAAGAATTAATAATTGAACCTTATGTTTTTAAATCGGTGGAATCCTGAGTCCCAGTAACTCTCGCACCCTTTGTAATATTTTTGTATATATTTTTATTAAATTTAAAAACTCGAATATTCACAAGTTTTAGAGTTCGAATCCTATTTACCATTACTACAACAACTTTGAAAATTATATCAATTTTTGGCGCCGCCGACGCGGATTTTTTTTTAGATTTAGAGTTTTTAGATTTTTATTCTTTTGTTCTTTTTTACGTTTCTTGGGTATTTGTCTTTTTGTTGCAGGTTTTGAATCAAAGAGGAATTGGAGACGAAAGACCTGGGGGATTAAAAGCTAGACAAAGCGAAAAGAACGGAGAAAAGACGAAGATATTTTAATTTTTTTTAATTAGATTTTTTTTTTATAGAAATTGTAAATAGGACTTTATTTTTGTAAATTTTTATTTTTGAACCTTTTTATTTTTATTTTTATTTTTGGACTTTTTGGACATTTTGGGACTTTTGGACATTATTTTTAAACCCTACGGAAGGGTACCATTAAATATAAACTGTTTGCAGGGAAGGACGACGATTATGATATCGTCTCGGCCCCTCGGGTTCGCACATTGACATAGGAGTCAGTGGCCCGAGTCGACTACAGCGGGTTTACTGTCTTCCTTAAGGTGCATATATGCTGAGGAATTGAATACGGACATTTATTTTCCTAGTAAAGGGCAAGGCATGGCCATATAAGATAAGAGTTCGGATTTCATCACCGTTCTCTTCTTTCCCGCTTTAGGAAAACGATACCAAACACGATCCCAAGCCTAAAATCTTGATTAGAACGAGACCGATAAGGTAACGAGCTTGTAGGAAAGTTGTTTGAAAGGACTGTATTGGGTATCTTGTTAGCCTAACTCAAAGTTCAGGAAGATTACTGTAAGTCGATTAGAGCCGCCTTGTAACCCAGTGAAGCGTTGCCAAAGAGGTGGGGGTATCAAAGCTCCGCTGAGCTTCCCCTACTTCTCTTCGACTTACTTTATTCGGATCGGTCTAGAGAGGTTTGCTAAAACTATACCTAGTTGCCTCTTGGAAGGTTAGAAGCTGGTCTAGAAACAATCTAAGGGAGCCATCATGCTTGTTGTTTGCTAGATTTTATAGGTTTGGTTTGGTCGAGTCAGCCTTGTTTGTGATTATGTAGAATTCCCTTGCAATTAAGAATGTCGAACTGGTATGATAGAAGCCAATACAATGAGTATCGACCTGAATTTGAATATGGACATCATCATTTTTATGACCATGGTGGGAATAGTAGTTGGGAACGCCAACCTTTTCAAGGTTATGGTTCATACCATGGTGAGCCCAATTACTACCCCCACACACACACCGGTCATACGAGCAAGAAAATAAGGATTATTATAGTGCTAGTACCTCGTCTTTGGACAATACAATCAAACTGTTGAAAACTAGTCCTTATTATGATCCTTCTGTTCCTATTTATGATCCTTCCGTATCTTTAGAAGAGTCTCTTAAGCAGTTAACTGAGCAAACAAATAGGTTTATGTCGGAAATGAATAGACGAACTGCACCATTGAGAAAACTTTCTATAGAGGAATCCCTCAAGCTGATGGCTGAGACGAACGAAAGACTTGCTCGAAATAATCTTAATTTCCAATACAGTGTTTCCAATAATACCCTTGAAAATAATGATAGTTATTTGCATAATCAAGATGACGAGGTTAGAATTGGTAACACTACATGTTTAGATGAGGTTCAACCATTTCCATGTTATTATAATGACGATTATGATGAGGATAGTGTTGCTGAAGAATCTGAAATGTAGGCATAGTGATCAGGAATTTGTTACTCCAATTGAGCTTTATAATGATAATGTTATTTCTAGTTCAAATCCAAATAATTTTAATAATTATTCACCTATTCAAAAGGACGAGGATTTGTCTAGAGATATCCCCGTTTTAGACGATGTAGTATTTCCTTTTGATTACGAAGCCAATAATGGTTTAGAGGAACGAGTTTATTCTGAAAATACTGTTTTATTGTCTAGTGATTTAGGAACAATAGTCTTAGACAAAGAAAATGAACTTGTAGAGATGAGTGAGGATGAACTTGACTTAGAAGAATCAATTGCCTATTTTCAGGAATCTGATGACCTAATAATTAGGGAGATTGTGACTAGTCTAACTAGAGACACTGAAAACTCTAAGTTTGGGGGTGATTATCATTCTCCATGTGCTTTAACTCTTAGAAAGGTCCCTCACTTGGGACTTGACATATGTGCCTCAACCGTTTTAACAGATTATCTTCATACACGTTTCCCTGAATCTAGTGATGTCCATAAGGAAGTTCAGTTGTTAGAAACCCATCCTATGGTTGATGTGGTTTACCCAGGCAATGATACCCCGGTCGACTTTGTTTTCCCACCAAATATTTTTCTTCCAAATGTGGGAACATATAGATTTCAAATGTGTCACCTATTAGGTTCTGAGACTAAGCCTAAGTACTTTAGGTTAATAAAATCGACACATTTGCTTAAGAATGACCACTACTCTCATTGTGGTCAATTATGTAAGTCAAACCTGATTGACTTAGAGGATCCTCAATTATTTAGGTTATTATTATGTGCTTCTAAGTTCTTATTTGAGTTTCTACAGATTCTAGGACCTAATAATTTGGATCTCACTTATGAGGGAATGCATCCAATGAAAATATTTTATTTAGACCCTTTCATAGAGCCTGAACCTGAACCACAATTAGATATAGATATTCTAATCAGGAAACTAGGCAAGGGTTTGCTCGGTTTGTTCATTTTCTTGGCATGTTGCAGATTCCTTTTACTTGTGATAGCTCTATTTGGTTTTGAAGACCCACAGTTATTCCGACTGTTACTATATGATTCGAGGTGACTAATCCTTTCTTAGTCTGGCTGAAGACTTTAAACTTAGCACTTCTTGGGAGGTAACCCATTCTCATGCAACACGGTAATATCTTTCCTTAACTCTTTTGCTTCAAATGGAAACAGTTTCTAATTGTTAATGCTTTTAATTTTATCTTTAAAACATTGAGGACAAGGTTAGATTTAAGTTTGGGGGTATGGGAGAAACTTTTTAGTTGCATTATAAACTCCAGAGCCTAGAAATTTATGCATATTAAGGATGGCACTAACCAATCTAAGTGGATGGAAGCATTTTGGTTTTAGGAGTTAAGGAACCAATCTGAGTGGATGGAAACATCTATATAGAGTCTATTCATAAAAGCACTGAGCTCAGGTGTTAGAAATAACATGATAGTTTCACCGTATCTCGGAATCATCTTATTACTTCTGTTTTTGTTTTTGCAAATTTTTATGTTGATGTCTGCTGGGTTGAAATAGGGTGATTGAGTTACTAAAAAAAAAAAAAGACCAGACCAATAAAATAAATATTAACACTTGGATAGCAATATGTGTGTGTTCTCCCTGTCTCCGTCGCCTAAACAAGCGTGGAACGCAGGATCCACGGGAATTACCATGTAATCTGCTGACAAGAAGCATGCGCTTGGATCCAAAAGATCTAATCATGTCGTTAAAAAAAATAAAAATAAAAAATAAAAATAAAAATAAAGGTTTATTATAAAGTCGACCACTGGTTCCCTTATATATGCCAGCTGAGTTGATGTAGATTCAGGATTATCGACCACTAGTTCCCTTGTATATGCCAGTTGTGTTGATATTAGTCCAGACCAGTAACTCAATCCACTAGGTCATAGGTTCATCTTGGCATTGAAGTCCATTCGTAACCATCTATTTCTATATCCATCTTCTTAATCTATTCATGTGATTTGTTTGATTCCGGATATTGATGTCCATAGTGCGACTATCTGAGTAGAGCTTTGTTACTTATATATGAATTTTAGTATGCTTGAGTGCAAACTCGTGTACAGCAATTGGAATTTCGCATCAGGGTACTTCCTCCCGTAATCAATAAGTATGCCAACCAAGGAGGTTCTTTAGTGCCATTCCAAGGTTCTGCATAGATAGCTAGGGTCTGGAGTAAAGGTTTTGTGGGTATATCTCTAGTAAACCCTCCCGAGACTATAACTCGGCCACTAGGTCCACCTAGGGGTTTAAAGGCTTGTTGCACATACTAAGTGCAATCGACGATGCCTGCGACAGTGAGTTAGGATTTTATTTTCTGTTTTTAATTTTCTCGGGACTAGCAAATAATAAGTTTGGGGGTATTTGATAGACGCATTTATGTGTCTATTTTCATCTCTATTGTGTATATTGTTAGTACCCATTTTTGTACTTATTTTGGTATTTTATCCCTTTGTAGGTGTTTTTGGAGAAATAGGCTTTTGCGGCGAAATTGGCTCGAAAAGTTGTTAAAGACACCTGGAAGGACATTTGCTATTCGGACTCTCACTTTGGATAAGGGGTAACCCATTTCCAAGCAGCTACTAAACACAGACCGGGACTGGATAGGGGAACTTTACTTCTTCACGTTTTAGAAACAAAATTGGCGGGAAAAATGGTTTTCACAGACAGATTTTAGGGTTGGAGTTTTGATCGATTTTTATGGAGATTAAAGGGCTGAAATTGATTGGGTTTACTCCTTAGGACTACACAGGCCTGGTAAAGTCTTTGGATTGAACCCAAATTGGCTAGAGATCGAATTAGAGCAAAACAGAGGTGATGGAAGTTTTGGGTCTTTGATGAATTATTTTAGGAATTTCAGGGAGACTAAAGGCAAGATTTTCTTCCCAAAGCTTGATATCTATCTAAGGAAGAGTTTAGAATCAAAAGGAAAGCTCATATACGCGTAGAAATCCTAAAACAAGAAATTGCCGCAACTTTGCCGTGAAGAGAAAGGAAGAGATTTTGGAGAGATTTAATCGGTCTTTTTGATATAAATAGGTTGGTTGGGTCATATAGAAGAGGTGTCGAAAGTTAGGGGTAGTTTAGAACACCACAGAGCCGAGAAATCAAAGGTGCAGGAAACCGGGTTCTGCTGCTGCTGCTGCTGAAGAACACGAAGAACATTGACCCACACGGAACAGTCGCAGACGAGTGTCGTTCTTCAACAGCAGAACCGATTTATCGTTTATTAACATCACTTCATTGTAATGGTGATTTCTGTAACGCCAGAAAAGCGTTGCAGATTCGCTGTATTATTTTTTCTCTTCAATAAAAACACTTTTTGAGCCATAAATCAATCTTTTGAGCATGTTTTTACCATGAGGAGCTAAACCCCAACACTGGGATGACATAGGAAGACGAATATCATACTTGGGGTAATTTAATTAATTCTTTTTAAGACTTTTGCATTAATTTTAATTGAAATTATTATTTGAATTAATTGGTTGTCATTTAATTTGATGATGTATGCTTAGCTTAGGTGTTTTGATACATCATGCTTAGGATTTACAATCAATGTTTTGAGAATCTACCTTGGCAAAAATAGAGTCCGTGTTTTTCTTGAGCTAAAATTGTCAAAGAATTAATAATTGAACCTTATGTTTTGAATTCGGTGGAATCCTGAGTCCCAGTAACTCTCGCACCCTTTTTAATATTTTTGTATATATTTTTATTAAATTTAAAAACTCGAATCTTCACAAGTCTTAGAGTTCGAATCCTATTTACCATTACTACAACATCTTTGAAAATTATATCAAGCATGAGAATCATTAGGCCACTTGATGATTCTCTTTTGGATATCTATTCAAATGCTTTATTTATTTTTATAAGAAAATAAGATCCAAAAACACTAGCTAACTTGGATAGTGTGGTTAGGATGAAACATCCTAAGACCAGCTGTGTAGCTTGGGAAGTACAGAATCCAGTTATAATCAGGATTATTACAGAATTATTGTATCAAAGATATTAAACTATTGTCAGACTATCTAGAGTTGACGATGCTTCGATTACACATTTTTGAAATACTTGCCGCAAGAAATTGTCTGATCTGTTGACCAATAAAGCCTTGAAATTTCATAACTTTAAGTTCCGGTTCTCAAAATGATTATTGTTGTTGAATCTTTCCTCTTTAGCTTTCGCGTACATTTCAATGAGCATCTTTAATGTCGGTTCAGAGTCACTTTGAAATTCAATGTGGTGTCCTGAGAGCTCCATGGCCCATTGAAAAGCCGCTTCAGCTCCTTCTTGTTCTAATAGTTCTCTAGAGTTCCAGCCTGAAGAATTTCCTCTGGCTTCTCTGCAGTTTCCTGCATCATCAGTCAAAGTTAGGCCAATAGCTGAGTCACAAGTTTCTGGTAACATAGAAATAGCTATACTAATTCGATATCTAAAGTTACCTGGGAAATGCCAGTGGTTTAGGGGAGTAATTTTAAGATCAGGGTCATCCAGTGGGTTATAATAAAGGCATTGGTTTATGTTATAGCAATCTCTCTGGATACTGTTTAAGGAGTTCAGGTATTTTACTATGGTGTTGGCAGTTTGCCAACTATTCTAGTCTTTACCATCGAACACTTTATTACATCGAGCTTTCCAAATGTGCCAGTTAATGATGCTACATAGTTTTGCCCATCCTATAAAGCTATTGTCTCTCTCTTTATCTCTAAACCAACTATTCATCCAATCATGGCAAGTATTGTTTCCATTTTTAACATAGTCCATCTGAAAATTTAGATGGTTCCAAACTTGCGAAGCAAATTGACATTCTAAAACAAATGAGAGAGAGTTTCATTATTGTTGTTACACAATTTGCAAATGGTGTTTATGTTTGGAACTTTAGTCGCTACACGCATACTAGTAGGGAGAATACAACTGGCTACTTTCCACATGAATATTTTTATAGAGGGAGAGGCTTTTAACTCCCAAATTTTACCCAGTCAGTGGTAGACGTTTCACTATTATTAAGTTTGTTGTATAAGGATTTTACGGAGAATTGTTTGTTCCTGATTAGGTTCCAAATAGCTTTTTCTTCTATGTTGTTAGTAGGAATAGGTATGCACTTTATTATGTTTACAATGTGATTGTCGAAACATCTTTCCAGTTGAGAAGTATCCCAGACTTTATCATTAGTAATCAGGTCACTTACAAAGTTTAGATTGGTAGTGTCTATATTAGGTTTAGGTATTGGAGGTTTAACATCTGGAATCCAGAAGTCATTCCATATATTGATTTTTTTTCTGTTTCCTAAGGACCAGAAGCAGGTTGATTGCATTATGCTAATGTCACTTTTAATCCCTTTCCAAAGCCAGCTATCAGTTCTTTTTGGAGTAGGATCTAGGTGCATTATGTCGGTATTTGGGTAGTAGACAACTTTTAGGATTGAACCCCAAAGAGAATCATGATCTTGTTGAAGTCTCCAACCTAACTTAGCAAGCATAGCTTTGTTAAATTGTTCAATGTTTTGTAGGCCTAATCCTCCATTTTCTAGAGAATTGCAGAAACTGTTCCAAGCTTTGAGATAGGTTCCTTTAGGATTTTCGATATTTTTTCCCCACCAAAAATCACGTTGTAGTTTGTTAATGTTTTTGTAAACTTTTTTAGGAAGTTTAAAGCAAGACATTTGGTAAATGCTCATAGATGAAGTAACATATTTTATCATTATTGTTTTTCCAGCAGAATTTAGATTTCTTTTTTGCATACCAAGAAGTCTTATTTTTACAATTTCAACAATTGGTTCGAAGCACTTAATTTTGGACCTATGTGTGAACAAGGGAGCACCTAGGTATTTATCTTCCAAGGGAATGTTTTTTTATGTTTAGGACGTTTGTTTGAATAGTATTAATTATTTTATCATCCATATGAGCACTAAAGAAGACACCCGATTTGTTCAGATTTATTAACTGACCTGAAGTCTTGCCAAAGTCAGAGAAGATTTTCACTAAGTTGTTGCTAGATTGAGTTGTAGCTTCGCAGAAGACTAAGCAGTCGTAATGGAATTGGTTCATATTGCTGCTAACAAGAACACAATTCCCTGGGATGTGTCTGCGATGGTTCGTGGTGGCATTCGAATGGGTAAACTTTTCCTTTTAAGTTATGTTATCGAATTATGACTTACAATTAGGTAAACTGCTAATATCTATAATGAATTTCCTCGTATATTTTGTGATTCAGGAACACCTGCTTTCACATCAAGGGGATTCCTTGAGGAAGATTTCGCTATAGTAGCAGAATTCTTTGATGCTGCTGTGAAATTGGCGTTGAAAGCCAAAGCTGAATGCAAAAATGGTTCCTCATTTTACCTTAATGTCTTTGATGTGTGCTTCTATATGTTGAGAGCTTTGCAACCACATCTATCTGCCAAGTATACAAGGGTAGCTCGTGTGTGAACATTGAATTTATATGTGATGATGTTTGAGCACAAAAACAAAAACTGTTAACATGAGAAGTCACTTTTTGAATGAGAAACTTAATTTATGAAACTGTATTGGAAGTATGGTTTTGCCCAAAGTAGGTGATGGCATCTGAGTGTCACGTTAAAAATTCATATTTCAGACACAGTATATGGCCCTTATTCCGGCATAACCTAAGTAACATGAGGCAAGATCAATAGAATTTCATATGTGAGTAATCTCGTAATTCTATTCAAATGCTTTATATGTGAGATATGATGCATCGATAGTGGGTGAATCTAACATAGAAAGAAATGTTAGCAGCATTTCATGTCCCTAAAATATGAATTAGCTTCTATATTAGCGGTTAATGTGACAGTCACAACCTAGCTAGCTAGTTCGCTCCAAATTCAGAAGTCTGCATCTTCGATATTAGAAATAGGTAATCTCTAAATATTGAGATGGAGGAGGAAATTGAGTTGATACTGAGCATTATTATGTGCTAGTTTCCCCATCTAAATCTACTTCTAAACATCCACGGGAAATGAAAAAAATCAAAATATGCAATCTGTGGCCATAAGAGTCAAAATCTGTTACTTCAAGAAAAACAAAGAGAAAGAGAGGGAAACAACAAAGAAAACGATAAGAAAAGATTTTAAATTTATAATTTTTTTTTCTTATTTCTCTTAATGGTTTGTCATGAATTCAGATGCACCTTTCTCCAATGAAAAAAATATTAAAATCATGTTTATTTTTACACTTCCACGGTCACGATGGTAAAAATTTCACCATCTTTGAACTATTAAATCAAGCTAGGGACCAGTAGTCTAGGGTATAAAAAAAACAAAAACCTATTAAATCAGGTTTTGGCCTGCTCGGCAGTTTAGATGGTTACCATGTGTACAAGCTAACTAATGCGTGCATGTGGAGAAAACATATCCAGTTAGTAAGTTAATAGAATCAGCAAGGGATCGGCTAAGGTTAGTTCATGTTCGACCATGAAATTCCTATAATATATCCAGTTAGCGAAAAAAATATATCCAGTTATTAAGTTAATAGAATCTGCGAGGGATCAGCTAAGGTAAGTTCATGTTCGACCATGAAATTCCTATAATCAAAGGCGATGTATGAGCACAAGAATAAAAACTGTTAGCATGGGAATTCTCTTTCTGAATGACAAACTTAATTCATGAAAGGTGACAGTATCGAGTTTCACCAAGAAAACTCATTTTCAAATATATGGTTTCTTCTCGCAATGAATCCATGTTCGTTACGACGCTGCATTAATTGCCCAAGCAAAATGTGGCAAGATTAAGCCGAACTTCATGCACTATTTTTCAAGTTCTATTCAAATGCTTAACGTGTGCTATAATGCATCATCAGTTATTAGTGAATCAAATAAAGAAATGTTAAGAGTAAGTCATGTCCCTTATGTATATATGACAGCTTTTACATCCAAGATGCTCCTTACATAAATTAGCCGTCAATTGTCACAGCCTAGCTAGTCTCCTTAAGAATGCTTAAATGATATCTTGCATCTTCTACCTTTTTGAAAAGAGTAATTTGAATAACTGAGATGAGGGAGGAAATTGATTTACCTAAACTGATCATGGGTTTGTCTTTGTACAGCCTAAAAGCGAGTTGGTTGTGGACAAGATAGATGTCCATGATGAACCTTGCCGTCCCGGTCATAGAGTCTGCAGATGGCCAAAACCCTTAGACTTGAATACCTAAGTACTGAACACCGACGGGTCACTGAAGAAAGGTCGAGCAGGAAATGGTTGTATCTTCCGAACTAGTGTCGGGCAGTCACTTAAAGCTTTCCTAGCAATATGTTTGAAGATGAAAGTGCACGCGATAGATGCCGAATAAACTACTTAGAAGCATCATCTGGACAAGGAAACACTTCTATAGGAAAAAGTCCAAGAGACCATACTGATTTGGAGAAGTTTATAGATTCAGTGGTGAAGAGTCATGCACGATGGAGTACTAGTGAAGATGCCACCACAATGGAGTTCCGCGTAAAAGCGTTAGTAGATGGAGTTCCTAACTATGATTGCTCTATGTATAAACAACTAACATTAAATTTAAGGAGGCAGCAAGTTTTCAAAAAGAGGGTGTTATATTAGTTGTGTTATATTAGCTTCTCATATGCATAATTATGACTCACCTAAAACATCCACTCTGTGCATTGATAGTTCTACCTCTAACTGGAAGCCATCTCCTGAGGGAATTACTAAATTCAATGTAGATGGTTCTTTTGATTATGAAACTAATCAGTTTGGTATTGGTGTTGTGATACGTGATAACTCAGGTACTTGCCTTGGAGTCAAAGGGAGCTACGGAGATGGAGCACTGAATCCAGAAGCAGTTGAATGTATGGCAGTACGAGAAGCTTTATTTTGGGCCATGGAAAAGAATTTTTCAAGCATTCAAATTGAAGCAGATGCCAAACTAGTAATTGAGTCTATTAATGGAAGTAGTTTACTTATTCAATGGGAGAATAGGAACTTAATAAAAGAGATAAAATATCTAATCTCTAAGTTTTTGTTTTGTGAGTTCATAACTACAACTCGTAATGATAATCAGGTGGCAGATATCATTGGTAAAAATGCAAGAGAAACTTCAATGCCACTTGAAAACTATGTAAACTTTGATCCAGTTATCTGTACTACAGATGATTAATAAAAGTTCTCTTTTATCAAAAAAAAATATTAGAAGAGAAAAGATGTCTTACGTTTTGAACGCAGTTCCAGTGGGTGAGTAGATGCAGCTAGACGGAGAAGAATTAGGAACATTACAACGAAATTACTTATAATCACACTTGTGGAGTGGGTAGTTTCAGGGGGAAGAATTAGAAAACATTACGAGGAAATCACTTTCGATTTTCCAGTATAGAATGGGTAAAAGTGGTGAAAATAGCAAGAAGAACAAAGCCAGAGATACAAAGGAAAGCCCGACTTTCTATACAAAGCAAAAGGCGAAAGATACAAGAATTTATGTTTTGCTAATACGTTCGTTCAAGTGAATATAGGCCAAATAAATCGCACTTTGATGCTTGCTCTGATATATTTACGTTATAAGCTCCAACCCACACATCAAATCATGTTCGACTATTATCCTACGGGTAAAATTTCAGTGTACGTCAGATAAGCAGAGCTGCAGTTACATAGTAACAAACTAAAATCCAGTTGTTGCGTATCTTGGTATAGTTATTGCGAGAATCCGTGTCTTAATGACGCTGAATCTGTGTCATTGCCAATGGTTTTTTTCTTTTTTTTTTCTTAAGATTCTCTGACTTTAATGGGGATTGGTGTGATGAAATTCCAAATTCTGGAAACAACTGAAACTTCAAGTAGATAAGCACATGACCAGCATTGCGAAGTTTATGCTACTGAGTTGAAGAGGTTAGTCTTCCTTTCTATTTATTAAGATGTTCTTATAGGGTTTTTCATCCATTTTGATCCTTGATTGTTGTTTTTTTTCGGAAAATTGAAGGTAAAATAGAACCAATTTTTCAATTTGTTTTTTCTGTTTTCAGGAGGTCCAAAAAGTCATATTCTATCTTGTACAAGAATCATGGTTCAGAAGCGGAAATCCGAAGGGCGAAGAGATTCCAAAAGGAAAGGCGGGCACTTTGAATCTTCAGCTGATGAAACAGGTAGTGGTTCGCGTTCTTGCGCAGAACCAAAACTGTTCAAGAAGCATAAAGCAGTTTTCAGTCATGTGCCACTTTTCATTGAGGAACCAAGCAAAATGAAGTGTCACTCAAAACGAAGGAGACTGAGAAGTGAATCGAGTAAGAAGAGCTACAAACAAACTTGCAAAGAGGTGGGAGAGGAGAGTTGCAACAGATTTAACCTTTGTGATGCTCTAAATGAAAATCGCAAGTTCATGAAGTCTATACTGGAGGAACTCAAAGTTGGTGGAGAGAAAATGTTAATGGGGCTAAGAGAGGAGATAAGAAAAGTTGGAGCAAGCCATAACGAAGACGACGGTGTTGTGGCGCAGAATCCAGAGAGCTTTGAATGTGCTAGACAAGATTTTCAAGATCAGAATGCTACTAAGAAATCAACGTTGGGATCTGAAGAACCAAGCAAAATGAATCTTCACTTTACATTTGAAAGAGCGGCTGGACCGGTGACTGAATCATGTGAGAAGAGAGACGAACCATCTTGTGGAAACAGTTTTAACCTTTGTGATGCTTTGCAGGAGAACCGCAAGTTTATGAAGTCTATATTGGAGGACCTTAGAGTTGGTGGAGAGAAAATGTTAATAAGGCTAAAAGAAGATATACAAAAAGTGAGAGAGAACGGAATTGACGAGGAGGAGGGTGTTACGGCGCATGGGATTCCAGTGGAAGGCCAGAGGAATGTTACTTGTGATGAAGTTGTTGAAAAAGGGAGGCTTGCGGATTCACTTTGCGACCCATCCATGGATACATGTGTTCATCGTGAAGGCTTTTCGATGGATATCAAGGAAGAGGTCCAAGATTCCGATCAGACAGAAGATGTAAAAAGGACGGAAACGGGGTTTCACCATCCTCAAGTTGGCCCTGGTAATTTAAACACCCCTTAATTAGATAGCTAGCATGTACTACACATAAAGCAGACCGATCGATCAAGAGAATGTGTAGAAGCTAGCTTATGTACTGGAAAAAAACATATTCGGTTGGTTAGTGAATCGGCATGGGATTGGCTTAGGCTAGCTCGTGTCCAAACATGGATTCTATATGTGATGTATGAGCACAAAACAGACAAATATTGTTTAACATGAGAACTCACTTTCTGAATGAAAAGCATAAATTTATGAAAATGTAGGAATTACAGATAGGTACTATATAATGAAATTGTATTGGAAGTACGGTTTAAACTAAACTAGGTAATAGTATGCAGGTTTACATGTGATGTCTCGCTATGAAAATTTGTCTTTCAAATACAGTACGTGGCCTTCTCCCGTCAATGAAATCCTAGCTAGGTTAGTTGTGAACTTGTGATCGTGCATAACTTGAGTGGAATGAGGCAAGATCAATCCGACATTCATATATGAGTACTCTTCTAGTTCTATTCTAATGCTTTACGCGTAATATCAATGCATCAATAGTGAGTGAATCAAAATAAATAAATGTTAACTGCATTTCATGTCCCATTTATATGAATTAGCAGATTTTACATCTAACAGGGAGAGATCCATTATATAAATTAGCATTAAATTGTGACAGCAAAGCTAGTTTGCTCCACATTCAGAAGGCTTGATTGAAAGCTTTGTACTATTTTAGACACAAGTATTCTAAAAGAATTGAGATGTAGGAGGAAATTGAATTGATAATGTGCATTTAGTATTCGCTAGTTTCCAACTTTCTGATCTACTTTTATCCCTGGAACATAAAGAATCAAAGTCTACATTCTAATGTATAACTATTATTTCTGACTGTACAAGACAGCTGTGGGAATTGAACAATTCTTCCATATCAGGTTAACTGAATTATATCATCAGGGTTCTAATCTCCGCTTACAACAAAGGTTAGCATCAGTTTCTAATCTCCGTAGGATTCCACCAAATAACATCAGTCCAGCTGTTAATTGGGTATTATTACGTTATTTCTCTTCAATAGATTTTCCGGCAGTAAATAAAATCATGTTTATCGCTATATACTTAATGGAAACAATTTCAGTATCTTCAACTCTTCATTCAGGTGTTATTGCCTGTGGTAATACCTGTCCCGGTGGTTTAGATGGCTAGCATGTGTAGATGCTAACTAATAGAGAAAAACATGTTCGGTTAGTCAGTGAATAGAAACCATGGAATTCATAAATCACAGGCAATGTATGACCACGAAAATAAAATATGTTTATGATACGGAGGACTATCCTCAAAAGTCAAAACACTAGACTGAAATATAAAAAACATCAAATTTGGAGTAAGAAGAAATAGAATTCCCCGTACTCCTGCGGGAGCTCAAACTTTCCACGATTTTCCTGCATATACACAGACTAACGAAAACATCACTTAAATGATGTCAATGGAGTGTTTCATTAAAAGGAAAGAAACAGTGTCAATAACATTAGAATTGTAAGATGGTTTTTTGTTATCCAACTTCAAAATTCTTGACAAAGATTACCAGTTCATATACATGTACCCGGAGATCTCATCCAAAGAAGAACAACTACTTGTTAGGCTAATCACGGCCTTTTCACTTCTTAATTTCAGCTGACTCCATTATGTTTGTATCTTCTTCTCCTAGTTCTTTCAATGAAACTAACGTGTTCTTGTGAGGGAATACCGTTCCTTAATAATATCCACCAGATTTCTCGAGGTAAAAGATATTGGGTCATAAATATGGAGATAGCTATACCTGCAGTAACCTAAGACACCGCCACTCTTTGTATGTGCCAACGGTATGCTATATTCAGCAGAGCAATAAACTCTTTAGTCCAACCCAATGACTGGTGTTCGTCCTGCTCTTTCATGTCGTAATCATTATTCTTTTTTTTATATAGCCATATATCATAACCGGATTGTTCAGTGATGTCTTTATGTCCACAAAACAAAAACCCACCAAAAATTCCAAATTTGGCATAGAGATCTATTGGCAAAAGAGGCGGGGAAAGACATTCACGAAAGTTTTCGGCAGCCAAATCGAAGACTAGAATCGTCCTTCTTTTCCTGTCCATCCAATGAAGTGCTCCGTTTACAAAGATACCAATTGTAAAAAAATCATCGTTATGCTTAAGATCGAATTTTCCAATGTTTCTCCAACCGTAGCCACTGCCGATAGTGTACACCATGACCTCTACAAAATTGAGTTCTTCCATTAGCTCTTGCACAATTACAACTTTGTACTCATTGGTTGAGGAAAGATAACCAAATCCAATCGACATCTGTATATATTCACCATACTTTTCTTAGCCTCTGGAAGAATAACGTACTCTTTTGTTATGGGGTTACAGATACTGAAACAATGATCCCATTCATGAAGACATATCAAACCATTAAACGAACCAACAATTGCTTTATGCTTAAATAGAGAAGATGGTGGATTGATCCTTGTAATTTTATTAATGGGTGTCTCATGATTCTCATTACATTCAAAATAATAGAGTTGTTCCATATTTTCAGTTAAGGCAAGAAAACTCAACTTACCCAAATCAGCATAATGATGATTGAGACGATCTAAGTGCATCTTAGAGAACGACTGATGCTGAATGAATAAGATTTCTCCATGTTTTGGATACTAACTTGCAATCTAGAGCTGATTCGGCAATAGTTCGTCAATACAATCAGCATATGGGATCTGCAAAGGTTAGTATAGTAAAATTCGAAGATGCTATGTTGATCAAAAAGAAATACCGAATTTAATCCCGGAACACAAAAATGTTGGAATCCATTTTGCCTTTACTAATCTCTATGTTGGGAGGCTTTCTTTTTGTCCATCAGATTTGCTATCGGGATAAAC